>OY282558.1:411212552-411812552 GCA_958295665.1 Tipula vernalis
TAATCACAATAATAAATGTTTAATAATTTTATGTATAATTTCGACACTAGAAATTTCGTATATCCAGTTTTAAACTTGGAGAAATTGTTAAAGATCATTTTGTTTCACAATATATCCCAGAAGCTCTCATTTTCAAATATTTCATAAATAACCTCAAGCTCAAGTGAACAATTTAGCAAAATTCCTTTACAATTTATTGAAACTCAAGGTAATCAATTTTTCAAAACTTCTAAAGTTTGGTTCCTTAAAATTGGTTTATGTAAAAGCACGGCATTTTAATTAGGGATATCTGATAATCTCTGTAGCAGAGTGTATTCAATACGACACGTTTAAAATAAAGAAAGATTTATTTTTCTAGGTTGACGTTTTTATTTGAAAGCTTTTAACCGAGCTTTTTAACAATAAATTATACACTGAAACCGAAAGCTCCGAATAAATGGCAATTATATAAAGTGTAACATCGCGTTCTTAGATGGAGGCTTAGCCATAACAATTGTTTATAATATTAAATAGGCGCTTAAAACTTTAATATAGTATTTAAAATTGTCACATAAATTCTCTTCAAGAACTATAGTGTACAGTTCTTTACTGTATATAGTTCGCGAAAGCTCTTATTTAGGATTTTAAGGTGTAAGATTCTACGTTTTGATTTAAAACCCGTTAAATCTGAAAGCTTAAGTAATGTTTTAAATGAGAACTTTAACTCTACTGAGTTTGCGACTGATTGATAATGGGTAACTGTGCTTAGGACGACTTTGGCGTGTCTCAAGTCTGTGGGGTGGGAGATTTTAATTATTAAGTAAAAAGATCACAAAAGTACTTTAGGTAGAATTTGTGTAAATATTTATTTTTTATCCTTATCAACTGAAAGCTTATATTAGTGCTTTTACAAACATATTCCTTCTAATGATGAATTATATATAAAAGTTCAATAAAAACCAAAATCTAAAAATTTCTAAACAAGTAGTATAATTGCGAAACTGGAAATTGTGTATATGCAGATGGAAACTTTGAAAATTATTACAGTTAACTTTGTTTCACAATATGGCCCTAAAGCTCTCACTTTCAATTATATAATAAATAACCTCGAGTACCGTTCAATTCATTGAAACCAAACATTAAAAATGGATTTCATTCGAAACCTAAGTCAGTCAGAAAAGGTATAATTCCTTAGTCGAAGTTTGAAAAACTTCATTGGCTTCTGAATGAAGAATACATATTTGTATGAGTTACCATTGACAAAAGCGTTTAAACAAATTTTTGAAATTTGGTTGCGTAAACAAGTTTGTGGACACCTGATAATTTCTAAAATATATAGTCAAAACGACAGGTTTAAGCCATCTGAGCTTCTATAAAATATGTAAAAGTTTACTTTTTGGTTTTGAGCTTTTTTATTTTGAAGCTTTTAAGTTATTTTGAGGATGAGATTTTTCATAAAAATGTATTATTTTTAACATTTAATTATACCTAAATTATAGTAAATTATGTAAAGTGTGAATCCCCTTCGTGGGTGAAAGCTTAGCTATAAAAATGTTTTGTTGTTTAAAAAGACGCCTGAAACTTTTATATTTAAAATTGTTAAATAATTTATCTTCAAGATCTATACAGTTTAGTTTTTTAGTATACTATTTAGTTCGTATAAAAGCTTTTATTTAGGTTTTTTAGGAGCAAGAAAAATGTTTTATTAATATGAGCTTCCATAAAGAAACCAAGAAGAAATAATGAGAACTTTCACTCTACCTGGTTTGTGACTGATTGGTAACAATTTACTGTGATTACGACCGATTTGGCGTCTCTCAAGTTTAAGGGTTGGAACATTTTAATTATTAAATAAAAATATCATAACAGTACTGTAAGTTAGAATTTGCGTAAATATTTTATATAGGCTTTTGTCCAAAAATATTTAAATTAATAATAAAACGAATGATGAATTATATGTAAAAGTTTACTAAAGCTCATTAAAATCTAAAAGTTTCTTAACAATTAGTATAATTGCGAAACTAGATAGATTTCATATATACAGATGAAAACTTCGAGAAATTATTAAAAGCTCTCATTTTCAAATTTATTTTAAATAAGCTCAAGTACCGTTCAATTAGTAAAACTTCTTTAAAATCTAGTGAAATCAAATATTAAAAATAAATTTCGCTCGAAACCTTAGTCAATCGTAAAAGCTCTAATTCGTAAAAGCTCTAAATGCATATTTGTTTAAGTTACTCAAGAACAAAGAATTTAAGAAATATTTGAAGTTTGGTTGCTTAACATTTAGCATTTTACTTTTATATTTTGAGCTTTTTATTTTGAAACTTTTAAGTTATATTGAAACTGAGCTTTAATTAAAAATATATTATTTTAAATATTTAATTATCTCTAAAAGTTCCGAATAAATGGAAATCGTTTAAAGCATAATATCGCCCTCGTGTGGGAAAGCTTAGCTAAAAAAATGTTTTGCTTTTTAAATAGACGCCTAAAACTTTAATATTTAAAATTGTCAAATAATTTCTCTTCAAAATCTATAGTGTTTAGTTTTTTACTATACTAGTTAGTTTGTGTAAAAGCTCTTATTTAGGTTTTTTAAGTGCAAGAAAAATGTTTTATTAATATGAGCTTGCATAAAGAAACCAGGAAGAAATAATGAGAACTTTCACTCTACCTGGTTTGTGACTGATTGATAATAGTTTACTGTGATTACGACCGCTTTGGCGTCTCTCAATTTTGAGGTTTGGGACATTTTAATTATTAAGTAAAACTATCACAACGCGTATGATCAAAAATATATAAATTAATAAAAAAACGAATGATGAATTATATGTAAAAGTTTACTAAAGCTCATTAAAATCTAAAAGTTTCATAACAATTAGTATAATTGCGAAACCAGAGATCTCATATATCCAGATGAAAACTTTGAAAAATTATTGAAAGCTCTCATTTTCAAATTTATTATAAATAAGCTCAAGTACCGTTCAATTAATAAAATTTCTTTAAAATCTAGTGAAATCAAATATTAGAAATTAATTTCGCTCGAAACCTATGTCAATCGTAAAAGCTCTAATTCGTTAGACGAAGTCTAAAACTCTTCGTCGGCTTCTGAAATGAGGATGCATATTTGTCTAAGTTACTCAAGAACAAAGAATGTAAGAAATTTTTGAAGTTTGGTTGCTTAACATTTAGCATTTTACTTTTATATTTTGAGCTTTTTATTTTGAAACTATTAAGTTATATTGAAACTGAGCTTTAATTAAAAATATGTTATTTTTAATATTTAATTATCTCTAAGATTTCCGAATAAATAGAAATCGTTTAAAGCATAATATCACCCTCGTGTGGGAAAGCTTAGCTAAAAAAATGTTTTGCTTTTTAACAAGACGCCTAAAACTTTAATATTTAAAATTATCAAATAATTTCTCTTCAAAATCTATAGTGTTTAGTTTTTTACTATACTAGTTAATTTGTGTAAAAGCTCTTATTTAGGTTTTTTAGGTGCAAGAAAAATGTTTTATTAATATGAGCTTGCATAAAGAAACCAGGAAGAAATAATGAGAACTTTCACTCTGCCTGGTTTGTGACTAATTGATAATAGTTTACTGTGATTACGACCGCTTTGGCGTCTCTCAAGTTTGAGGTTTGGGACATTTTAATTATTAAGTAAAAATATCACAACAGTACTGTAAGGTAGAATTTGCGTAAATATTGGCTTGTGATCAAAAATATTTAAATTAATAAAAAAAACAAATGATGAATTATATGTAAAAGTTTCCTAAGCTCATTAAAATCTAAAAGTTTCTTAACAACTAGTATAACTGCGAAACTATAGAGACCTCAAATATCCAGATGAAAACTTTGAAAAATTATTGAAAGCTCTCATTTTCAAATTTATTTTAAATAAGCTCAAGTACCGTTCAATTAGTAAAACTTCTTTAAAATCTAGAGAAATCAAATATTAAAAATAAATTTCGCTCGAAACCTAAGTCAATCGTAAAAGCTCTAATTCGTAAAAGTTCTTAATGCATATTTGTTTAAGTTACTCAAGAACAAAGAATTTAAGAAATATTTGAAGTTTGGTTGCTTAACATTTAGCATTTTACTTTTATATTTTGAGCTTTTTATTTTGAAACTTTTAAGTTATATTGAAACTGAGCTTTAATCAAAAATATATTATTTTAAATATTTAATTGTCTCTAAAAGCTCCAGAATAAATGGAAATTTTTTAAAGCATAATATCGCGCTCGTGTGTGGATGCTTAGCTATAAAAATTGTTTGTATTTTAAGGCGCCTCAAACTTTAATATTTAAAATTGTCAAATAATTTTTCTTTAAGATCTATGTTCACTGTTCAGTTTTTAACTGTACTATATAGTTCGTTTAAGTAAAAATATAACAACAGTACTGTCAGGTAGAATTTGCATAAATATTTTATATCTTCATCAGCTAAAAACATTTATTAGTGTTTTTGACAAATATTTTCTTGTTGGGCTTTTGATCAAAAATATATAAATTAATAAAAAAGCAAAATGATGAATTATATGTAAAAGTTTACTAAAGCTCATTAAAATCTAAAAGTTTCTAAACGGTATCTAGATGAAAACTTCGAGAAATTATTAAAAGCTCTCATTTTCAAATTTATTATAATTAAGCTCAAGTACTGTTTAGTTCAGCAAAACTCTGAAACTTTGAAATTTATTGACACCAAATATTAAGCATAAATCTCGATCGAAACCAAAGTCAATCGTAAAAGCTCTAATTCCGTAGTCGAAATCTAAAAATCTTCGTCGGCTTCTGAAATAAGAATAAAGAATTTAAGAAACGCTTGAAGTGATTGCTTAATGTTGGTTGGTGTAAAAGCACGGCATTTTACTTTTATATGTTGAGCTTTTTATTTTGAAAGTTATATTGAAAATGAGCTTTAATCAAAAATATATTATTTTAAATATTTAATTATCTCTAAAAGCTCCGAATAAATGGCAATTTTTTAAAGCATAATATCACGCTCGTGTGTGGATGCTTAGCTATAAAAATTGTTTGTATTTTAAGGCGTCTCAAACTTTAATATTCAAAATCAACAGATAATTTCTAGTTCGTGTTGAAGCTCTTACTTAGATTTTTTTGATGTATTACATAAATATTTGCTGAAAATATTCATCTAAGAACTTAAAGGGTAGATTCTTTTAAGTTTTCAGTCAAGTGTTAATTTTAGAATCGCAAAGTCTAAAAGCTCAAATAAACAGAATATTTGATTTATTATTCAGTCGAGTTTGCATAATGAAACCTCAGAAAAAAATAATAAAAAGTTCTACATTTAATTTACCACACCTTTGATTTCTCTCAAGTCTGACATTTTAATGATTGAGTCAAAAGCTCATAAAAGTAAAGCCTTATTCAATACAAATTTATAAATATTTGTATAATATTTGTATAATAATACGAATTTATAAATAAATGTATGTAAATATTTTATATATTCATCAAACAAAATCAAAATTAACTGGAATTCAATTATATATGCCGAACATAATTGATGTTTATTGTATTTTTTAGTCCTACTGAAATATTATTAAATCAAATTGGCATTTTTAGGACGACGCATCTGTAAATAAAATATACGAAATATTTCGATATTCGTACGCATATGTTTACTCTCACTCAAAATTTATTTAATATTCAACATAATCAAATGTATGAATTTTAAAATATTTCCAAGGATATTTGTCTATGTGCGTGTGTGACATGAACATAAAAATTTTGTTAAGAAAAGCGCTTTGATATACCTACTATAAAAACGAGTACATGTTGCAGTAATTATAAAGGTGCACAGGTACAAACAAATTTCTATGAAAATTTAAAAATTTTTATTCTCCCACACGCGATATAGAGTACCCCCCCCCCCACATACTCTGTTAAGACATACCTATAATACTTTTGATTTGACAACAATTATTTTTATTACTATTACTACAAGCTACATTGAATAGTAAATTACAATTTAAACATACACTGAATTCTGAATCATACATCGTTAAGAAAGTTATACAAGAAATCAAAGTCGCACAAAAAAGAAAACTTAACCCAATCCTTATCTGAATATATTGCGATAGTTCTTCGTATCTCTTTGCAGCATGTATACGTGTGCTGTGTACAATCGTATACCATTCAATGTTCATTTCAAAATTACCAATTCAAATTTTTTTTATATTTTTTTGCTTGTGGTTTGTTTAGATTGTATGTACCTTAGGTTATGGCAAAAAAAAAAAAAAAAAAATATCAAAAATCTTTGTGTACTCGAAGAGAAGAACATTTTAAGAATTTCAATTGAATTTATATTACGAGTTCGAGTACGAATCTAACTGTATTTTATGTTTATTATATTTAAATATTTGTGTAATGTTTTCCTCATAGTATTACTTGGTATAAATTGAATAAATTCTTAAAGATCTATTTAAGATTTGCAATATTTTTTTTTTTCTTTTTATTACATATAGGCAAAATAATATAATAACAATAAAATAAATTGACATATTTTTATGGATGGAATATTAGATAACGGAATACATGAGGCGAAATTTATTTGGCAAGCGCAATTTGTGGTTTTTAAAGATGAAGAAATAAATTTTATTGATATGTAATCTCGCAATGTGTTAAAATGTGGATGGCAATTCATAGACTTCAGGTTATTGAGTACATGCTTGATTTGCTGTAATTGTACTCTCTAATATTAGAAATGGATGAATGCGAATCATAATCAATCAGTAACATCCACTTTTTACGTACGTTGATTAAGAACGCTAGTAATATTTTGACGCCTGGACAAAAGTAGTATGATTTTTAAATAAAACACAAATGGCTTATTATTCTTTCAGATATATCATCCTCTTCAAAGAAATCTGCTTTGGACAAAATTCACTTATGCCAACATTTTTTTCAGTCTTCGAAACAATTGTTAAAGTCGGTTTCCGGAATGGCCTACAAAGCCTCCGTTGATTCCGCTTGAATCTCTTCAATCGTGTCAATCGTGTTTGACCCTATATAATAGGGTCAAACTTTTGGCCAAATAGTCACGTACAACCAATACAATGTGAGACGGCGCATTATCATGATGCAAAAGCCAAGAGTTTTCTGCCCAAAATTTTCGTGATTTTAACAAGATCTCTAATTATCAATCGACTAATTTTGATCACCAAATCCTTGACTTCCTTGGTGTGGTATTCATCGGTAGACGTTGAATGCCGGCAAGGTCGTTTTCAACGCCTACTGTAAATAATAAATTTTACATAAATATGTGTATACGATCAAATAAACTTTTTAATCAATGTATGGGTTCATCCCCGCCGACGCTTTTATCATCCACAGTCGCAACATCATCCATAACCGAATCATTCTTACTTTCCTCGAAGTCATCCTCTTCTTCAAGCGAATATGATTATGAAGCTTCATCCATTAATAATAATTTGTATTTAATTCAGCAGGAATAACTTAATCTTCGTTATCCACACCTCCTACGTTCGATCTCGACAGGTTTAAGTTGTACAAAATGTACGTTAGTTTTCCTCCACGATCAACAGTCAATGGATTACGTATAGGTTACTCACTTCGAACATTGTAAGCGCCAAAGGCTCATATATTTTTTGTCCTTATATTTTAGGTGAAGTTCTGCGACATTAAAAATAAATTCCGTCGCTTCAAGTTTCTGTGATTCCGAAAGACTCTTTCCTCGAATAGCACACAGTGAACAATTTCGAATATGAGATCGTAGATACCTTCATAACTGACTTCACTTCATCTTCGATAGCCAGCGCCTTCAGGGCATACCTGATGTAGCATGAATGTAGATCGAATGTAGTATGAAAAATGTACCATTTTTATTTCCGAAATCATCCGTACGACTGACTGACACCGCTTCAACTTTCTCAGCACCACAATCGAAAATTGCTCGAGTAATACTACTTTGGTCTCATGTTGTCAACGAAATTCCAGCACACCAGAACTTTTCATCGACTAAGACGTTGCAGCCACTTTTCTAGTTAAAATAGTGATTGGTGGTTATAAGTCAATGAAACAGGAAAAGGTGTACATTAGTGTATAGGTTATTATATTTTACAGCAAAAATTTGGTGTAGTAAGTTAATAATACGTAAGGAAGTATAATGCAGTGGTGTCATAACTCTTTTTGCATTTGGACTATTTGAGTTGTTTGGAAAAAACATTTTTAATTTGTGTTACCGATATTACCACTGTAACTTTGGGTAATATTACCTAAAATTACTTATTTTACCGGTAATATTACCACCGAGAATATTACCGTTTACATCACATTTGTTCTGTTAAATTTTTTTAATTTTTGAGGCCTTGGCACTTGGCCGAATTCCTAATCTATAGACGTTTATTTTGAAGATTCCTCATCAACTGCTTAAAATCATACATAGTCTGGGTCAGAACACTAAAATAGACTAACAGGCAAGATTTTCCATTTTATTGGTGAACTCACTATCCATTGAAATGCAGTAGTCGAATCGGTCAGATGTGACAACAGATTTGATGAGTTTAGTCAATAGGAATCTTCCATAGAGTCCTAACCTTAGCTTTTTGCAGCAACCAGACGCATGATACAATTACCTGCTTTATTTGTCGACCTGGATGTTAACTGCGGCAGCATAAACCCATTTCGGGCGCATCACTGAATCCATGAATCTGAATTTCTCGATTGTGGACAATTTGTAATCGTGGTATCTTGATTATAATAAAATTATTGAATGCATTTCGGATGTTTTCCCATTTAGCTGCGATAGATGGTAGTAATCGATCATCCCAGTTTAGTTTTAATAACTACACTTTGAAATATTACCATTATTACCAATATTACCATATATGATTTTAATATGTTCCGAAGATTGTAAGAGAATTCAATTCAGTTTCGAACTGATGAGCTTATGATTATGAAAAAATCAATCTTCTCATCAGGCTGCGGCGACTGGACTGATTATACCACAATTTACATTCTATATATACAGAATGTGCTGTGCGTTAAGTACTAGCGAATCATACTAATTCAGATGAACTTTCTTACAATTTTTCTTTTCACGATATTCACACAGCTCTGTGTGTAAGCTAATTTTACTTTATTAATTTTTTGTTGAATGTTGATTAATTCATGTAATTTCTAATATACTAATGGACGATTCCATCCAATATCGAACAATCTTGAAGATTCTGACAATAATTCTCGCTTCGTTGGTTTGACTTTGGAATTCGACACTAAAAGAAGAAACAGTTTTCATTCATCAGCAATCCATAGTGCGTAAGAGCCTTGATCGCCGAATTCCAAAAGAATTTGCCTATACATTGTCTCGATGTCTGGGCTTTTCTGGTTGACTCCTTCATTACAGCATGATGAGGAAGATATCAGATGTTTTCTTGATTGTTAAGAAGTTCTCTTTCATGTTGGTAAGGTTAATACATATATTCGTCCAAGAATTGCAAATATTGTTGGTGCACCGTCGAATTATTTTCGAACTTCCGTTTCATTGCCATCAACCGTGAAGTTGCAGAATGTTTTTATGAAACGACATTCTTCGGAACCTATTGGTTTGGGATCAAAATCTTCTACTTCCCAAAATAACCGTAATAAAACATCAATATCAGTGGTTGCTAAGTTTGATATGGATGAGACTTCCACAATAATCCATCCAAAAATTGTGTTTTGAGCGATCACCTTGTCATAATATTGATCCATGAAGGTTGAGTGAAATTAGGATCAGCCAACGGCAGGTGCTTGATGTGCTGATAATTCTTTTCGTTGGTTGTGTATTCTGGTGGGTATGCTGTTCAATTCGAGAGTCTTGTCAGAATTTAGCTTTGATTTGATGTGTAACTGTACACTACCTATGGTATATCCTGCACCAGCTCCTACAAGACCAATTATAGGTATTTTTGCTTGGTTCCATTGGTATTTGAAGTTTTTGTGTTAAACTGTCAATAAGATTCTTTCGACTTTTTATAGACAAAATATATTAAAAATAATGACATTCACAACATTTTCGACTTGTTAATCAGAAAAAATGAAGAGGCCGTACTTTAACCCGAAGTCAATACAAAGTGTATCGACTGCAAAAATGAAAACTTTTGTCTATAAAAAGCCGACAGAATCTTATTGATTTAATACAGACAAACTTTTTCTTTCTATTATTTGTGTAGGCATCAAACACACAGAAAATGAGAGTTTTCCTTGAGTTTTTTGATTTCGCTAAGTCAATGCGTTCTTGCCTCATACCAGAGATCAGTATATAATAGAGATGAATCATATGGAGTATGAAATTGATACACGAAATGATAACTGTAAATAAAAAAAAAATAAAACCTCGATTTTGTTTCCTTCATACACTCCCAATTATTACTATTGTAAACATACACACGCGCTTAATTTTTCTCCGTTTAGATTTTAAATTTTATCACACACTATTCCATCTAAATTTATTACATTTTTTTATTTCTATAGTCAAGAACTCAAAACCAACAAAAAAGTTTATACAAGCCGTCTCGTTCGCTCTTACACAGATCCTATCAATAAAATACTGTATTATTTATTGGTTTTGTCATATAATATTTCAACAACAACAAAAACAGATTTGTTCAGTTGTTGTAGTCTACAGACGGTGGACAAAATTTTGTAAACACTTTAGAAAAATCATATATTTTAGTTTTGTCGCGCTTTTTCTAATCAGTTATCGATTAAAAAAAAAACTTTTTATACTTTTTAAATAGAGAATTTTACAGAAATCTAAGCCTAATATGTAATTGTACCCCCTTTGTTTTTGACAAGGGCAGCAACTCTAATGGGCATACTCGCTATACAAGACTCGATAGATTTTTTTAAATCTTCGTCCCCATACCACACATCCCTTATATTTTTGTTTAGCGATTGAGGTTAGGGAGTTTATTTATTTTGACTTTTAATATTCTCAGGAGAATTCCCTGGCCAGGGTAGCAATGGAATGTTTTCTGCAGCTTTGAAATTTTTAACCTTTTTGGCTGTGTGGCATGCGGCATTGTTTTGCATAAAATAATAGTGAGAAGCAGAATCACGGATATCTTGAATGGATGCAAAAAACAATTTTTCAAGATATTTTGGTCTTGCCGCACTGTCCCTTCTACGAAAAAATGGGCCTGGCCCCGACGCGCTTATCGATCCCCATATCATCACACCCGGCGGGTGTTTAACTGTTCGGATGAGGCAATCGGCTTTACGCGCCTCTCCAGGCCTTCTTCGAATGAATTGCTTCATTTCCAGAGTAATTACAACAGTCGACTCTTCCGAGAAATGCACGTAAAAAAATTGGCCAAGTGTAAACAAATTGTTTTAGGACAAAATTATAAACACAAATATAAAAAATTATCAAAAATCGAGGTGTTTGCAAAATTTTCTCCAACGTCTGTACTTTTTTAAACATTAAGTGTTTGTACTGTATGGCTTGTATAGACTTTTTTGTTGGTTTTGCTATAGTCCCTCCCTCTATTAACAAATATACAATTTAAAGACAATAAAAACGTTTAAAAACACGAACGTCTGTTTGGTTGGATGTGTATTCATATTTCAGACGTTTGTTTTTCGACTTTTCAATTTCAATATTTTTCAGCCAGTTTGATTTCATAATTCATGCTATAAAAATCTTTGTGTACATTTGGTCTTACCGAGCAAACGGCGCAGTGGTTAAAGCTGCGGCGGTTGGATCGGGAGGTACCGGGTTCGAATCTCTATAGGGGCGGGATGCAAAAGGGATTTTTCATCATCTGATTACGATCGGTGATGAAGATGAACACATCTATGACCCCCTGTTAAGAGTGCAGAATCCATGGGCCGACCCACCTTTCATGTCAGCACTACGAGTCTGTAGCCGCCCGTCCTCGATTTGGCTACTCCAGGCGTAAAGTAGGACGGTAAAAAATAAATCAATAACAAACAACAACAACAACATTTGGTCTTGTTTTATTTTTCTACTTAAAATAAACCTTAAATTAAATTTTTGGATTTACAATCGTTAAGTGTTACAGTACAATATTTAAGTATAATATTAGTAACAATATCAAATCAGGTGTTACTTGTATAATTGATAATTGTAAAGCTTCTAGAAGAAATTCACATTTAAGACTTTTTCGCTTTCCGAAAAATGTAGAGCAAGCTAAAGAATGGTTGATTGCTTGCAAAATACAACTAAAACCAATATTAATCGACAATCTCAGTAAAAAAGACATGTGCAGCCGTCATTTTAACCCAATATATATTGGTCAAAAAAGGCTTTTGAAGACTGCATTTCCAACCGAAAATTTACCATCCGAAAATAGTACCTCCTGAATCTCCAGTTCCTGCTCGATATATTAATATTAAAACTTACCAAAATACTTTGAATAAATATCCATCATCCTCTCGTGATAAAATACCTCCAGAGTTAACAAATTACGATGGCCCATATATCGAAATGTTGTCATATACAGTGGCGGAGTTGCAAGATAAGTTGCAACAAAGTAATTTGAATAGTGAAGGTTCTAAAAAGGAATTACAACAGCGAATGCTGGAAACCATGATTGAAAAGAATGTTGACCAGAAATTGGTGTTAGCTGAGTCGGAGCGGCAAAATACAATTATCAAGGATGAACAATTATCTCGTCAACAATTATCGTATAATATGATACGAGAAAAAAATCGTGTGCGTGAGGATGATGAGGATAGTTTAGACGAATCAGAGATAACGAAACGGCGGTATGGTAAAATTAAGCTACGTAAAATGGTAGCATCATTTAAGGGAATTGAAGGTGAATCATTCGAGCTATTTGCCGAAACAATTCGAACAATAAAGAACAAGTACGAGGTTGATGAAAATGAGATGCGATTGCAACTAGCAGATTGGTTAGAGGACCGTGCTCTTAATTGGTTTTTATGTGATCTAAATAATTTAAAATTGAGTGTCGACGAAATACTATCGGAGTTGAATGAGTTTTTCAACACCAGAAATAGTAAATCCAAACAACGCAAGTTATTCGAGGAAAGAGTTTGGAAACATTCAGAAGATTTTTACGCCTAGTACACCGACAAGATGATTTTGGCGGTACCATTGAAGTTCGAGGACGACTAATTGGTAGATGGTATTATCGATGGTATCCAAAATATTGGATTACAAAATCAAGCACGATTACAGTGCTACCAAAAGCCAAAACAGTTATTGTTGGCATTCATAAAAATTGTAAAACCGTCGAATACAACGGTGAGAGGTAAATTTGAACAGTTCGATGATAAATCAAAGAGTGAAAAACAAGCCAGTAGTGGTTTCAAATCAGAACAACGTGAAGGTGGTAGTGTTAAGCAGTCAACTAGTTGGGGAATACGATGTTATAATTGCGGTGAGCGAGGACATCTTTCGAAAAAGTGTGAAAAACCGAAACGCGCGAACAATTCATGTTTTCGATGCGGAGAAATAGGACACAAATTAGGGGAATGTCAAAACGAAAGGAAAAAACAAGTGAATAACATGAATGAGGGTGAAGAAATTGGTGTAACGCAAAACTATTTCGTATTTGCGGATGAACATCCAATTCAAATGACGGCATTGATCGATTCTGGAAGCCCGGTAACTTTAGTTGAGGTATGTAAAATAGCGAAACCTGTATTAATTAAACCAATCGGAGATAAAAAAGATTTAACGGGTAATAATAATAATAAAGTCAAGTGTATTGGTATTTTAAATGTCAATGTTCTAATATTTGGGAATTTATATAATATTGATTGTATTGTGGTTGAGAATAATACATTGATGGTAGAATTGTTGTTGGGAAGAGATTTTGTTCGAATCGCAAAAGCTGAACTAAAAATTGAGGATCACAAAATTAATTTTGAATTGACAAGCTAATTACAGCAGCACCAAGGCGATTATCATATGCGGAACGAGATATTGTTGCTAAAATGTTGGATGAATTACTGGAAAAGGGATTCATACGAGTCAGCGAATCTAAATATTGTTAGGAAGAGGATATCTTGGAATTTTTAAATAACAAAAGATTTTTTACATCACTGGACCTGAAATCAGGATTCCATCACGTAACAATTGCTCCAGATTCGATACCATACACATCATTTGTCACCCCTTTTGACTAGTATGAATATTTACGATTACCATTTGGATTAAAAATGGGCCAGCAGAGTTCCAGAAATATGTCAATAAAATTTTTGCTAAATTGATTGCAGAACATAAAGTGGTCGTATATATCGATGACATTTTCATCGCAACGAAAGAGATTGGTGAACCTTGGAAATCTTGTACCAAGTATTAAAATTGCTTTCCGCAAATTTGTTGGAATTAAGATTAAATAAATGTGAGTTCCTGTATACACAAATTGATTACCTGTGATATTCTATTAATGAAAATGGTATTCGTCCCAATGACCGTAACATCAGTGCTATTGAAGAGTATCCGGTGCCAAGAAACAACAAGGAGATCCAGAGTTTTTTGGGTTTATGCTCATGCGGAATATATAATTGGACAGGATGAAATAAACTTATTTACTGCCCGATGCTTGCGATATATTCACCTAACGACGACACAGAGCTGCATTGCGATGCCAGCAGTATAGGATTCGGTGCAATTCTACTACAAAAGAAAAAAGATGGAAAGTGGCATCCAATTAGGTATTTCTCAAGACGCACAACAGAGATTGAATCGAGGTTACACTCTTATGAATTATGATGCTTAGCAATCATATACGCATTCCGAAGATTTCGGATTTTTTTGCTTGGTCGAGAATTTAAGGTGTACACAGATTGCGATGCAATTACTCTGACATTAAATAAAAAGGCTATTCATCCAAAAATTGCACGGTGGGCCTTGGAAATGCAAGAGTATAACTATACGATTCATCATCGAAAGGGAGATCAGATGAAACACGCTGATGCATTGAGTCGAATTCAGAGTGTCTTAGTAATTCACGATAACCCTTTTGAGCAATCATTGGCCTTATTGCAACCGCAAGATCCAAAGCTTGAAGAATTACGAAAGCCACTTGAGTTAGCTGAAAGTTCGCTTTTTGAGCTACGAGCTGGATTGATCTACAAAAAGATCAATAAAAATAAAATACGTTTTTTTGTGCCAGAGTCGATGCAAAATCAAGTGATTAAAAACTCTCACGATCTCATGGCGCATATTGGATTGAAGAAGACGATGGAGGTAATAGGAAGACATTATTGGTTTCATAATATGTCCAGCATCGTAAAACAATACATCCAGAATTACTTGAAATGTATTAAGTACAATTTACCAACGGGGAAGGTAGAAGGTTTTCTTCATAGCATTCCTAAAGGAGATCAACCTTTTGAAATCGTACATGCCGATTTTTATGGTCCGTTGGGCATGACTAAGCAAAATAAGCGGTTTATATTGGGTATCATTCACGGTTTTCCGAAACATATTCGACTGTTTGCAACCAAAACCACGAGTGCTAAAGATACCATCGAGTATTTCCAGCAATATTTTACACAGTTTAGTCGTCCCGATGAAGTAATTACGGACAGAGGCAGTAATTTTACTTTGGATGAGTTTAAGAACTACTTAAAGCAAAATTGTGTAAAACATATTTTGGTTGCTAGTGCCACGCCACATGTAAATTGAACACAAACAAATTGATTGACAAATTGAACGGTTTAATCGCACATTAACGCCTATGATAGCAAAGTTGGTCAATGCCGAACGAAAAATCGAGTGGGACCAAGTCCTGGAACAAGTAGAGTTTGCGTACAACACTAGTGAGCATAGTACGATGAAATTGACACCATCCTCGATATTATTTGGAAGAAATCTGAGGGGTCCCGTAAATGATAAGCTTCGTGAATTTCTCGAAAGAGAAAACAAATTAGATGATGTTCCGGAAAACATTACCGCAATGCGGGAAACTGCCCGTATTAACATTGAAGCATCATAAGCGTATTGTCGAGGATATGTGAATAGTCATCGAAAGGAAGCTGTTACGTTTAATGAAGGTGATTTAATCGTCGTGAAGAATGTGGACACTACTCCAGGTATTAACAAAAAACTAATTCTAAAATACAGAGGGCCATATCAAGTTAAGAAAATATTGGGTAATGATCGATATCTAATTGGGGATATCGCTGGATTCAGCATTACAAGCCGGCCGTTTGAAGGTGTATATTACATTACTCACATGAAACCATTTATTAAATTGTCAGGCTAACATTAATTGGTCGTACGTAACGTAAGACAGACGTTTTATTGTTTTAATTGAAAAACGGGTCTAGTGTTATAATATATCCGCTATCAGCATGCAATCCCTAATCCATATACCTCACTCTTTATTCTCATTCCTCCCTCAGGATTCAAACATCCCTACAATTTCCGTATTCATCTATGGATAAACTTCTCCAAAATCACAGCCTTGACGTGGCGGAGCAGCTTGCGCGTAGTAATGATAAAATTAGCAATACCAGATAGGGTTACCCATATTCGACTGATAATTTTAAGAACTACCAGACTACCATATTAAAACATGTTTCAGATAAAGCACAGAAAAAGTTCTTGAGCATAAATGAACTTTAATAATTTTTCATGACTTTGAAGTGATGAACACCACAATGAATAAACTGTTCTGAATCTCACAAATATTTATTGGAAAATCGCTTAATTAAACTGTCTCGGTTTGGAAGGGTTTGTGAATGTTTTGACATGGTGTTAGTCCATGTATGAAGTTAATGTATGAAGTTGGAATTGTATTTTTGTAGTTTGGTCGTAGCTACCTGATGAGTAGACCGAACTTTTTTTGTTTGTGCGAGCTTGTCAGTACGAAACCAAACTACCACAGATAAAGCTCAAGGAAAGTTTTTCATTTTTGCAGTCGATACACTTTGTATTGACTTCGGGTTAAAGTACGGGGAGGATTTTGATATTTCTACTTTTTTGGTAGATACATATGTACATTTATAAATGATTAGCCTCTTCATTTTTTCTAATTAACAAGTCGAAAATGTTGTGAATGCTATTATTTTTAATATATTTTGTCTAGAAAAAGCCGAAAGAATCTTATTGATTTAATACAGAAAAACTTGCGAGCTTGAGTCGAGTAGAGCTAGGCATGGTTGAGAAACTACAAGTTGTCCTTCACTAAAACTTTTGCTCTTGGTAATAATGATGTTTGATTGTTCACTAAGTTCCTGGGTATATTGGTTGACTGAGTGACCAGAGAACGTGATGCTGTTTTCTGACATGATGATGTACTTCAAGTGGATTGGAGAACAGTGTCAATTGCGTTAGAATAATATGGTAATGCTTGTTTTCTTTTCTCATGAATATGTGATTGTTTTGATTTAGCACTAGTTATGCAACATGAAGTTGATTGATTACACATATAAGTTTGAGATCAGCAGATACGATAGTATTCGAAACTGGGAAGATTCAGTAAGTGTACAAGGCATTTGCGACATCTTCAAAGGAAGGGGGTGAGGAATCTTAGGAAATCATCTTCAAAGTTTATCCCACCCCGGGTTAAAATACAAAGTCTCCTAATGTATCTTTCATGATGAACGCATTTAACTCAAAGATTTGTTCATATGGTTCATTGAAATGAACCCCACTTCCCTCAAGTTCTTCTACCTTGCTTTCAACATAATCAATGATATTAGCATCTGCTAAGCTTTCGGCGACCTCACCCAAGCTTTTCAAAATATTTAATTCGCTCTTACGAATGCTGAAATTAGCAGCTTTATTTTTACCTGCAATTTTCTCGTTTGTCTGGCCAAGTTGTTTCAAATACCAAAAAATGCTCCGACTCGTGCCCAAAAACGTGTGCGCACCAAACCAATGTTAAATCGGTTCTCGTTATAAGTAACTACACAAGTACTAAAACGGTAATGTAAATTGTCCACCAACCGAAAATTAACGGTTAAACCTTTCCTTGTGATTTATACTTGTTTTCAATTTCAGTACATCTGGCTCGAAGGACCATGAAAAATAGCTTCATTTCTTAGTTTGTGACTCGTGGAAAAAGCACAAGATATAAAACGCACAAGAAAAAGCGCAGAAGATTAAAAATCACTTTTGTACTCCCACCATTATCGCATACTAATTAAATGACAAATCCCAAAAATGGGTAGGGGGCCCCCATAAGTCATATAAATAAACGTTTATCTTATAAAATTTCGTTTTGCTCTTTTAAAATTTTCAATTTAGGCAAAACACATACGATTGAGGCAATAAAATTTTATTCATATTGACAATATTTTCGTTCGTTTGATAATTTTTTTTTTTTTTTTTTTTTTTTTTTTTGGCAAAGCAACGGTAGCAGCAGTACAACGAAAACATTTGCTATTATAAATGAAAATATCATCTGCCTAAATTGAATAAAGATGAAAATTGAAAACGATTAGAGGAAAATAATAAATGTACATACGAGTGTATAGGAAAATTATATTTAATGATAATCAAATAGAAATTCATATTTTTCTCGTCATGATGCTGATGATTATGAATTACCATAGAAATCGTTCCATATTCAAAATTTCTCATATAGCCACTGTAGTCATATATATAGTCGCTTTCTTTCGTGCCTGTTTTTCGTTTTTATAATTTAATTTTACTTGTATACGTTACCATACACGTACATATATAGCGAACATATTTTCTTTGCCACAAAATGAAAATAATAATTTTCAATTTCTTGTTTTCCACACACACAGTGTTTTTCTTTGGCTCGTGCGTTATTCCTTTTGTTGAGATGTTTTTTTTTACATATTACTCGTATATATATAAACGTATGTACAGACAACCTTAACACATTGTGTTTACAATATTATTTTGATGAAAATACAATTTTAAAAAAAAACAAAAAAACCAACAATTTTCATTTCATTTTCTGTGTGATTTACTTATATGTGTATGTGTGCCGTGCTTCCTTCAAAAAGCAAAGAAAAGTCTTGTAATATGTATAGAAAAACAAAAAATATGGTTTTCCTTCAAGGTGAAAACGATGTATGAATGGATGACTAAATATTATGTTTGAAGGTTAAGGAAAAATGAAAAAAAAAATTGTTTTTTTCTTTTTTGAAAAATTGAAATTTAAACAAAGAAAATTTGTATTACACACACACCCATACAGGGTACTTTGAGTGAACGAAAAACCAAACGAAATATTGTTTATAATTGAAAATGTATACACAAAGCATTAGGGAATATGAAATATAATTTTTTTTTTCTTCAAAAACACACACACACGCACACACAATTCCGGGATGAAAACAGGAAATTATAAATCAGCATTTCCCAAATACCATAAAACAACAATTCGAGAAAATATCTGAAATTGTTTTTTTTGTTTACTTTTCCCACTATAACGAAGTTATATTGGGTAAGTATCTCGACGAATTAGGTTACCAGGACTCCAAAACATCGAATAAAAAAATGTCGTGTCCGTCCTTCTAGTCATATATTTTTATTGTTTTTGTTTTGCCTCCCATTTTCACAAATACTAATAGTTTTGGTCGAAATTTTGTACAAAAATGCAGTGGAGGGTTGCAGTGGAAGAAAAAACGAAGGTCGATTGAAGCATTGCGTGGCGGTCATTTTAACAAAAAATAGTAACAAAAAACTGGTTGAACTGTTTTCCGAGGTAATATCAAATTTATTGCTTTCCATCCACCATCCAAATTACAACATTTGTTTCCTAGGTGTTTTTAAGACAAGATGAATAGATTACCGTGTAATGACATTTTATTGATTGAAATTTCAACAGCATATTGATCGATACAATCTAATAAAATTGCCTTTAGGCTCGTATTTTTAAACAAGATTAAATCGACGGATTAATCCACAGTGGCCGAAAATCCACTGATTTAACCGAAGTCGTTTTTGGTAATTTTAAACGAAACTAAAATCGATTTTCAAATTAATAACTGCTTGCTGGGCTTGAGCTATAATAATAATACAGAATAGCTCATCCAATAGACTGGCAATTCTGTAACTGCAGTTTCACACCGTGGCTTGGACACGGTTGGGCGAGTAAATTACACTGTGTAATTTACACAGTTTTTTACACGTAAAAAGCATGTAATTTAGATAAGGTCATTTTATACATTATGTATGAAAAAACGTAAAAACTTTACCGTAAATTAAATATAATTCTAAAAACTTAAGCTTACGCATATCCTGATGGGTACGAACCCCACCCAACTGTAAAAAAAGGTTTTATATGTTAAAATTATTATTAGCATTTTAATAAAGAAATGTTAACAAAAAAATACGGACATTTAGAATTTTAGCATAATATATAGAATTCTAACATGACATATCGTATTCCGATATCGTAATTTCTTATTCGAATATGATTTATCTAATGACTTGTTGAACAATGATCAATCAACAATTCGATATACCGTATATTCGTGGCCCACCCTGAAGGGTTTATCGAATATTGGTATGATTATCGAATTCCGGCATGACTCAAACTCTGACATGAATTATCGAATTTTGACATAAGATATCGAATACTTTGATATAGGTATCTTCTCAAGACTTCAGAATTTGACAGATCATCCCAAAATTCGAGATGTTATGTCAGAATTCAATATACCGTATCAAAATTCAATTAATTGTGTCAAATTCTGGGATGATACCATATATCCAATTCTAATATGACATCTCGAATTTTGGGATGATAATTAACGAATTCTAAAGTCATGAGATGATATATCAAAATTCAGATCAGACAGATAAAATTAAAATATCGATGTGACATATAAAATTTAACTTGTGATATCGAATTCTTACGTCATATGTAGAATTCCAAAACCAAAAATGACAAACAATAACAGAATTTTTATAACATCTAGAATTCTGAGATAGCATGTCGAATTTTGAGATGATTTACGGAATTCTGAAGGCTATCAAATTGTGACAAGACCTTTGGAATTCTGGAATAATGATTCTGTTGTAGAATTCTGATATAAAAATTCAAATTCTGGAATACATATCGATTTCAGACACAATACTATATATCGAATTTTGACATCAATAGCACAAAATTTGATAACAAAATTAATTTCTACCACGACTTATCGAATTCTGATACTGGGTGGGCTATCTGTTAGTCCTTTTTCTGTTTGTAAATAAAACATACATTTTGGGATGAAAAGTCAAAATTTTTTATTGATAATGAAAGGTGGTTCTATGCCATTTATGTATGAAAAACAATATCGTTCATATGCTCACCAGGAAGGGCTTCGTCTATAGGGCTGTATCCGAACATCAAAATATTTTCGATGACTTTTTTCTAATAAAAACGGATCAATGACCCCAATTTCAGCTCGATTGTTGTTTTTAAGTTATTGAATTATTTGTGGATGATTAGCATAAACCTTACCTTTCAAATAACTCCACAAAAAATAATCAACTGGTGTTAAATTCGGGCTTCTTGGTGGCCAAGGAACTTTACAATTTCTTGAAATTATGCGATCAGCAAATTTTGTTGACAATAAATAAAGGGATTGTTGCACGATTTGTGTGGCATGTCGCTCCATCTGGTTGAAACCAAAGGTCGTTAACACTTAATTCATTCAATTTGAGCTACAAAAACCATAGTTAACATGTTGCGATAACTTTCCCTATTAAGCATTTTCCTTTTCCTTTTCAATGAAAAACGACCCAATGATGCCACCAGCCCATAACGAGGATGAAGTTCTGCTTCGTGAATAACATGAGGATTCTCCGCTCCCCAAATTCGACAATTTTGCATTACGAACACTTTCACTAACAGCTGCCACTGCAGCAGGAGTACGAACTCGATGAACATGTTGACCTTTCACTGAACCAATTTATTCAAAACGATCAATAATTTTGCCAATTGCACGCTCAGTAGGACGTCCATGACGATCAAAACTCTGACGGTGATGGAGAATCAAAATATGTTGTTGTGTTGTTAGCGACTCCATGATGATAAATCGCATAATTTTGAATTTTTATATGTCATAGAATTTTTTTAGAACAGATAACATTAAGTACTAAAATTCATTGATTGAAAAAAGGTCCAACAGATGGCCCACTCTGTATGTTTTATCGAATAGTGGTATGATTATCGAATTCCGGCATGACATTAGAAACTCAAACTCTGACATGAATTATCGAATTCTGACATCATAAAGTGAAACGTTGAAGAGATTTGTCGAATTTTGACATAAGATATCGAATACTTTGATATAGGTATCTTCTCAAGACTTCAGAATTTGACATATCATCCCAAAATTCGAGATGTTATGTCAGAATTCGATATACCGTATCAAAATTCAATCAATTGTGTTGAATTCTGGGATGATATATCCAATTCCAATTTGACATCTCGAATTTTGAGATGATAAATATCGAATTCTGAAGTCATGAGATGATATATCAAAATTCTGATCAAACCTTTTGAATTCTGACAAGATATGTCGAATTTTGACCGAATATGTCGAATATGGAAAAAATTAAAATATCGATGTGACATATAAAATTTGACTTGTGATATCGAATTCTTACGTCATATGTATGTAGCTAAAAATTGAAATTCTGTTATAACATCTAGAATTCTGTGATAGCATAACGAATTTTGAGATGATTTACGGAATTCTGAAGGCTTCTGGAATAATATCACGAATTCTTATGTATACTGAATCTAAACATAAATAATTCAAATTCTAGTACTACATATCGAATTCTGTCATCATTTATCTAATTTTCATATAAGATATACAACTCTGACATTATAAATGCATATTCTGACATATCATATTGAATTTTATGTCTTATGTAGAATTCTGATACATAGAATTACGACACCGAAAATTGGAATTTTTACTTCAGACATATCGAATTTAGACAGCATTAAATCTACTAATATTGACAGAATAAATCGAATTCTAGCTTGACATATCGAATTCTGACTTAAATAAATAAATTCGAATTCTGATATGACATATCGATTATTGAGTTTTCGCTTGATACCGAAATTCTTATATGATTTACCAAGTTTTGGCATGATATTTCGAATTCTGTCACGAAATATCGAACTCTGATATCATAAATTCAAATCCTGACTTGATATATTGAACTATGCCATAATTGATACATATAATACATAAGTTATGACAACAAAAATGTAAATTCTGACAAGAAGTATCAAATTCGGAAGTGTCAATTCTGACATCATAAATTCAAATTCTTACAAAACATATCGAATTCTGACATGAAGTAAAAAATTCTGACATAATTTATTGGATTCTGGCATAATATCTCAAATGTGTGACATGTCGATTTCTAGCGTGATATATCGAATTCTGGCATAATATATAGGCTTCTGACATTCTTATATTGCATATCTAATTCTGACATAAAGTATGGAGTTCTGGCGTATCGAATTCTGACATGAAATATCGAATTCTGACATGCGATATCGAATTTTGACATCAAAGAACTAAATTCTGATAAGACATATCGAATTCTAACTTCACAATTTCAAACTCTGATATTTCACATCGAATTCTGGCACAGTATATCGAATTATGTTATGATGTAGCGAATTCTAGCATCAACTTCTCAAATTCCGGCATGACACATCAAATTCAGACATAATACAATATACCGAACTATTCTGACATGACATATCGAATTCTGATATGATTTACCAAGTTTTGGCATGATATTTCGAATTCTGAGACGATATATCGAACTCTGACATCATAAATTCAAATCTTGACTTGATATATTGAACTATGCCATGACTGACCTGACACATACGATACATAAGTTATGACAACAAAACTGTAAATTCTGACAAGAAGTATCAAATTCGGAAATGTTACATCAATTCTGACATCATAAATTCAAATTCTTACATGACATATCGAATTCTGGCTTGATATACATCGAATTTTAACATCTGATATTCAAATTCTGACATGACATATCGAATTCTGACATAAAGTAACAAATTCTGACGTAATTTATTGCATTCTGGCATAATATCTGGAATGTGTTACATGTCGATTTCTGGCATGATATATTAATTCTGCCATAATACATAGACTTCTGACATCATAAATACAAATTCTGATATTACTTATCTAATTCTGACATAAAGTATGGAATTCTAACATGATAACTCAAATTTTGGCATCAATAACTCAAATTCTGACATGACGTATGGAATTCTGACATGAAATATCGAATTCTGACATGCGATATCGAATTTTGACATCAAAGAATCAGATTCTGATAAGACATAAAGAATTCTGTTATGATTTATCAAATCCTGATATAATCTCTTAATGATCTATTTTTGGCATCAAAAATTCAAATTCTGACGTGAAATATCGGATTTTGACATAACCGACCGAATTCTGATAAATCAAATTTTGATATGACGTATCGATTTTCGGCAAAATATATTAACATCTGAAATTCAAATTCAGACATGATATATCGAATTCTGATCTCACAATTTCAAACTCTAAGATTCCACATAGAATTCTGGCACGGTACATCGAATTATGACATGATGTACCGAATTCTAGCATACAATTCTCAAATTCCCACATGACACAAATTCTAATTCTTACATGACTTGTCGAAGTCTGAAACGATGATACATCGAATTCGGAGATGACGCATCGATTTTTGGCATCACAAATTCAAATTCTATCTATGTGGCAACTTACATAAAATATAGAATCCTGACAGCATAAATACAAATTCTGATATTGCAAATCTAATTCTGACATCAATTATCTAATTCTGACATGAAGTATGGAACGACATGAAACATGAGACATCGAATTTTGACACCAAAGATTCAAATTGTGACATGGCATATCGATTTCTGATATGATTTGAAATTGCGAACAAATTTTCATACACAAAATCACAAACAATTTACATTTTCTTGTAAGAAAGAGGCAGAGAATAAGTCACCTCGTCATGACACTTATTTGAATAGGTTAGGTTCCACAAATGAGTATCGGTTTTGGAAAGGGCCTAAGCTGTTTTCGAAACAAATTCTTATTTGTGGAACCTAACTTATTCCATAAGAAATTACATTAAATAAGTTAGGATCCACAAATAAGTATTCGTCTCGAAAACAGCATCAGAGAACAAAAATGTTTACAGAGTTCAGGACCAACCTTTTTCGATCATTTTTTAAATGCTGTTGATATCCTCAGAGAATTTCTTTTACGGTTCAAAAAATACCTAAGATTTAAAATCGGAAATATTTTTTATTTGTGAAAACAGTTAGCATTACTGTCGGAAATAGAGCAGCTCAAGGTACAGATAACGCACAGAAAATAAAATAATTCTTTCTCACTTAAGCTTTCTGTCTCTTTTTTGTATTTCATATTTGGTAACCGGTTTTGCTATGTGTTAAGCGTTCTAGTGTATTCGGAGGTACCCGTGATATATTTTAAGCACCTTGCTCAAAATAACGAAAAATCTTTGTACCATGTTAATGTTTGGTTTGGTGAACTATATTTGTGGGAAAAGTGTCGTTCGAGGAGTCGGATAAACTTAATTTTTTTTCAAATATAGGTTGAAAAATTGCGTATTACAATCAATTATGCTTGATTGATAAATGCGAAAGGAATTTTCTGTACCAACAACGTTGGTGTTACTATATAGTAAGGAGTAAATTCCCTGGTGGTGCATTTGAAAATTATACATTTTTTGTTGTGATATATGCGGTATGGAGTGGATTATGGCTATATTTGTTGTTTTGGTTTTTTATTGGTTAATCACACGGGATTCATTGAATAATAATTGGTATGTTCAAGTTAATTGAGCATGCTATTTAACGTTCTCAATTATTCGAGCTCAATTATATGAGCTCTGACAAACAGACAGCAAAAATATAAATACGCTATTTGATTTTGGTTGTTTTGCATCTGTTTTATTTCCCAATTTCAATATTCAAGAAATATGTTCCACAAATTTTGTTCTACAAATAATGGTGGGTTTCTTCATTAAAATAATAGTTTTAATAGTTTAATTAATAATTGTTCAGTTTCTTATAGAGCTTTATGTGGAACTTAAATATGTTATTTTAAAACAAATAAGATTGGGAAAATGAAGAAATTTGACTTTAATTACTTTAAGTTGTGGAACATAATTATATTTATGTTCCACACGTTGAAAAGATACGGTCAACTATAAATAATTGTATTAATAAACTTTAATAACAACGGTAATAAGGGGTGCTATGTGAAACATTATGCGCCAATTATTTTTAATTAGGTTCCACACAGAATGCGTGCTACACGTGAACGTAAATTATTTCTGCTTCTATAATTTTGCGCTGAATAATTAAAAGTACTTTTTATTGCAGTCCATCCATCTGAAAAATTGTTTGTTTGGTTGTGAATGAAATTTGTTCTTGTTATTCCGTGGATACGAAAATATGTGAAGCAAAAAATTGCAACCTACATCAAAATGCCTTGAAAGAGTAAATATTACGGCATTTTAAGCAATTATAACTCAAAAACAAGCAGACATTAATCATAAGGAAGAATAAAGGTATCGGTAATCTTCCTTCCTGGAATGTAGATTTTAGACAACGCTAATTAAATCACGTTTGCTTAATAAATTCACACACAACATATAAATATTTAAAAAGAATGAACAATCTGTGCGATGACAACAACAAATGAATCATCGTCCGCAAGACAAGACCAAAGATGGTACAGTTATTTTGTATAAGGTCAACGCTCGTTTAAAAGAAAACGAATTGGTATTTTTTTTTGCGGTTGGTTAGGTTTAATGAGATGCAAAACCAAAAATTTCTATTTCATGAAATGAAAATCTGAATAAACGGTGCGTAATACTCAATTTCATAAAGTATTCGATTTCATTCGAGAATGTGTATCTTATTCGTTTTTATATCTAGTATGGAAATGAAGAAATTGTGGTCTATGCAATATATGTTATATAATTCTGTGGAATTTATTTCGACGTGCGGTTTATAATTTTTGATGTCTAGACGAAAATAATTTGCGGTATACGGTATATTGGACTTGTGAATGCACAGTATGGTTTTGATATGAAAAATTGAAAAGTCAATTACAAAAAAAATTTGTTATTCGTCGCTGTACTTTTTACTTATACATATACTGAGGCTGTAATTATATGCTACGAGTATACGACTCTCTGCCGAGATGACTAAATGAAGCAATTTAATTGATTTTTTTTTTTTTTTTTTACAATTTTATTTTATATTCAAAGTCATTGAACATTGATTTTTTATTATCGGTGAAGGTTTAATTTGTAAGATGCTGTATGATTTTATTTATGTACAAAGACTTAACTGCAGGTTTTTTGATTGATTGATATTAGTTGGTTTGAGAGTCATGGATATGAGATGTGATACGTCGCCCCTTGAATATTAAATGTGTTTTTAAGAAGCTAAAATGGGATGTCGATAATGAAGCAATTTGAGACTGGTTTTATGTTTCTTTTATGTAGACCTAATAGATTTACAAATTATAGTTGTGGTGTGATTAAGATTTGCAAATTGAAATAATGATTCGCAATGACCTTGAGAGACTAATAGTTGTGAAAACGATGGATTAAGTGTTTGTGGTAGTCACAGCTGCTGTATATTTTATATCTCTTTCGTAACCAACATCCTCAGATAGTTACTATTTGGAAAACAAACTTGTTGCTTTGAGCGCATTGCACAATTTCCGGATACACGCAGCTTTTAAGTATTCATCTATTCCCTCCCTGCTATCACTAGGACTACTCAGAACTCATCAATCTTAAAGAATATATTTAGTTACTCATAATCGACAAGCTTTTGATTTCACATTTTCATGTTTTTTCGATAAACTCCCGAATGCTTTGATAACTTTGGGTAAGATGCTAGATTCTGCTATCTTCTTTTTAAATTGCTTTTTAGTACCCGCATCTAGAAAATTTTAGTATTGTCACAAATAAACGTCATTTGTCATTTGATCAGAATCTAACCCCAGGTCACTTTTATTATTATTGTGCAACGTAATTTGCAATATTTCGCCAAACCCATTTTTAAGGCCCTACATGTTGCCCCATCGCAAGTATGTCTTCCTTTCATCACCTTCAAAGAAATACAATTTTAAGAAATTGCGATTTTAAGTCTAATTGCGATTTTGGCTGAAATTGATAAATGGCCATTAATGCCGCTTGTCAGAGTTTTCAACTCAAGTTATGATAGTACACAATACATTTGAATAAATCCTCCACCTATCAAGCTATGATATATCACCTAGCCCCAGGAATAAATTTCTCAGAATTTTAAAGTTCAAATTGCGGTGTTGCTTGAAATTGATAAAGGGCCATTAACGCCTCTTGTCAGAAATTTGGACTCAAGTTGTGATAGTTCACGAAATAGCTGATTAAATTTCTAATCCATCAAGCTATCAAAGTTTGCTCTATCCCAAGAAATTTCAAAATTGCGGTTTTGACTGAAATGGATAAAGGGCCAATAAAACCCGTTACCAGAGATTTGGACTCAGGGTCGGATAACGCCCACAATATATGAATAAATTCTCCATCCATCAAGCTATCAAGGTAACTCCTAACTCTAGAAATAAATGTGTTTCGTTTTTAAAACTTCAAATTGTGATTTTGCATGTTATTGATAAAAGGTCAGGATGTGATAGGACACAAAATAGCTGATTAAATTAAGTTATCAAAGTATGCCCTATTTGAGTTGACGAGAATTATGCATGACCGATTGCGATAAAATGTGCTTTTTTCTCGAGAAAGTTATCAAAGCATTCGGGAGTTTGTCGAAAAAACATGAAAATGTGACATCAAAAGCTTGTCGATTATGAGTAACTAAATATATTCTTTAAGATTGATGAGTTCTGAGTAGTCCTAGTGATAGCAGGGAGGGAATAGATGAATACTTGGTGGGTCGCCGCGGTTTTTGGTTTTCGATGGTTGTTAGTTTTATTTTTATCACATTCCATTCAAATAATTTATCTCGTTTATGTTAATTTGAGCTTTAGTCGCCTACCCAGCGCGTCCAAGTCTCTGTCCGATGAAATCAATAACGAAATTCTACACACGTCGTTGAGCTACACTGTTGGGTATCGCTTCTGATTACTCCTCCCACACAAAGCTCGTGACTATGGATTTCGTTATAGTTAGAAGAATATTGGCAGAAACCGAAGGTGCAGCGTTCGGTGATGTACCTCAGAACTAGCAAAACGTCTGACTCTTAAGAGTAGACTGTGGTGAGCTAAATTATCGCCAACTTATCTAGATCAGGCTGTCGAAGTTTTGAAGTTGTGAGAACAGTCTAAAATATACGAGCCTAAATATTCCAGAGGTCAGTTCGAATTCGGGTAACTTGAAAAGTTCACCATCACCGAAGGTAGTTAATGATCCGGAAAATAGGATAAACCCATCCAGCAGTGGTGGTGAGATTCCGGGGTCGAACGAAAGTTCTATAAAATAAAAATAAGTTATCAGTAGCGGATTTTGGATCGAAAACATTACCAATGTTCATAATTCCGATCAACAATTATCATCCTCAGGAGGCTGTAGCAGATTCATGGAGTCCAAACATGCATTCGTTTCCGGTACCGCAGGTCGAAATTATAAATAATTATCAAGCTCCAGTAGTAGCCACATTTACCAAAATGTCATCGGGCGTAAGTGGGGTGCAAGATTGGCGTTATCTTTCCAGAAGTGACATATCGTATAGTGGATAACCCACGGGAGTTACGGTAGAGATGTTTTTTTTTTAATTCGAGACAGTGGAGTCAGCATTTAAATTGTCCCATGAGACATTATTGTCTGAAGTATATATCGTTCTAAAAGAATCAGCCCTCCAGTGGTACTGGGTTTATTGTAAACATGAACTTTTAGCAAAGTGATTAAAAATGAAACGAGAATTTATTGAAAGATTTAGAAATCGACGGAGTGATTTTGAAATCAGAAGAGCGGTAAAATTTAGCAAACGCAACAACCGAGTGAGAGTTTTTTAGATGTTTACCATAATATGTGGAGTTTCATACTTCTTTGTCAGAAGGCATTTAGCGACAAAGAGTTCAATCCAGTTATTACTATCAAACATGAAACCATCTCTTCGATTCTTTTAATAGACGTATCATAAATAAATTGCAAATAAACAGTTGTTACGAAAATACATTAGGGGTTCAGTCAGTCAGCACCGTTATCCCCGGGATGCAATCGGAAAATTCTTTCTTGACGAAGTTTTGGACATACATTGATGGATTGCCCTATTCCACCTAAGGTAATTTTCTGTTATAGGCATGGATTAAAGGGGTGTATGTCCATCAAATATTCTCGCTGCTCGGGAAACGATTCAAGGGGCCAGGGGAGGACTGGAAGCTGAGTTGAAGAAATGCGTCGAAAGTTAACTTTAATAAATCGAATAAAAATAAATTTACACAAAATTTTAAAGCATCCAAACAATTTTTTTGTACTAATCTCGATAAATCATGTAGAAATCCTATTCCGATATATCCTAATTTTGAAGATGTTCCAAATTTTATAGCTCGCAGTAAATGAAGAAGGCATGCTGAAACAAATACCACTTTATCTGAAATTATTTCGTCAATTATTAGCTCAAATCCAGATGATATGAGACAATAAGTAGAGTTTGTCATTAACTGGGTAACGTAGAGAGGAATTTTAGATAGTGGTGCCAGCGTCAGCGTATCTGGTAGTGGCTCGGGTTTAAAAATTGTTCAACACATATTAATACTGCGAGTGGACAAGCTCAGTGGGTGTATGAATTTATTAAGGCGTTTTACGTTTAACGGAAGGTCTCACTATATGACTTTGTATATTGTTCCCGTTTTTGAAACAACCAGTTTATCTGGGCATAGACTTGTGGAATCGATTCCGTATAGTACCAAAAATAGACTCTTTAAATTTTACAAGTGAACAGGATAATGATAAGTTTAACAAAACATACGATCGAACACCAGTAAAACAAAGGGTTTATGCGGTGTCTCCAGCAATACAAAAGTTAATGTACAACGAGTTAGATAAAATGTTAGCGCTAGGGCTGATCGAGAAAAGTCGTAGCTTTTGGTGTTCCCCGGTTACATTAGTGCGTAAAGCTAACAGTGAAGCCCGGTTACACTTAGATGGCCGGAAACTGAATAAAGTAAATGTTAAGGACGCTTAGAGACCTAAAATCAATTAGAGACCTACAATCAAGAGATAAAATGGCTTTTATAGTTCCGGAACCCGGAACGCCCATTGTACCGGTTTAGAGTGACGCCATTCATTAGGTTACATTAGGTAGCTGACATATTAAAACAAGCGGGATTAACCAAAAATCTAACGAAAAGTCAGTTTACGTTAACAGAGTTAAAAAGTCTGAGATAAGTAGTAGGTGGTGAGTGCCTTCGCACAAATCCTAGTGTAGACCAAATTCGACAGTTCCTAGGAATGTGTGGATGGTACCGGCGATTCATACAAAATGTCTCATCTTTAGCCGCTCCTCTTACCGACTATATTAGTAAGCAGAAAACTAACGCTCAGGCAGAGGAGGCATTTCAATCACTCAAACAAGCGTTGGTTTCAGCTTTTCAATAGGACACCAGGACCCACCTTCCATTTCAACAAATCCCGGTTATAATAAGCCGTTCGTTATACTATATATGATGCCAGTGCGGTAGGCGTAGGAAGTGTATTGTTCCAAATGGATTCGAACAGAGAAGAGCATCCCGTTGAGTACGTCTCTCACAAGTTTTTTTTTTTATTTTTAGGGTGGGTGTTTGTTGCCCAATAGATATAGGTTTATATCCCTGATAAACGCCGCTACCTGATGCATATCCAATGGGTCGGCGTTAGGCCACTGGATTATGTGGAGGATAGCATCGCATATGAATAGTAGGTGGGGTTTATATATGTGTTCATCTTCATCACCGATCGTAATCAGATGATGAAATTTCCCTTTTGCATCCCGCCCCTGTCGAACCCGGTACCTCCCTCCCGATCCAAGCGCCGCAGCTTTAACCACTGCGCCGTTTGGTCGGTCCTCTCACAAGTTAAATGCAGCACAGAAAAATTATTCTGTAACCAAATTGGAGTGCTAGAAGAAATAAATTTCGTCCATATATAGAAGGGTGTCCTTTTATCATCTATACGGATAACCAACGGTATCAGTAGCTTTTCGAGCGTCTTCTGTGTTGAGATCTCGCTACCTACCGTGTCCAAACATTCGTTCAAAGAAATCTTTAACGAAATTCTACGCATCGCTGAGTTACACTGGAGGGTATTGCTTCCGATTACTCCTCGTTATACACCCCCTCCCCCCCCAGCCCCAAAGCTTGTGAATAGGGGTTTCGTTACACAAATTCACAGAGCTTAACTAACATAACGCTTCAATGACACGACAGCAAAACTATTGACAAAAACCACATCAACGCAAGTCATCTCCAGACATAAAACTCTAAAACATAGAGGTTGATTTTACGCAAAGCTTCTAGGGATTTGAAGAAGACGAATAAGAAGGTCAGTTCCATGCCTTTTTATACCTATCGGTTTATGATGCGACAAGGCGTGGACAATCATCTTTTGAGATATCATCGGTTGTTCCAACAGTATTGCGTCGATATGTATGTTAAGATCGAAACGGAACGTTTAAATTTCATCCGCTTCAATCAATCTAAACTACGTTCCGAGCAGTACATTCATCTGCACGATGCCATCGTTTCGGATGGAGATGCAAATAACGTCGGTCAATTGACTATTCTCCCAGCGACATATGTTGGCAGCCTGAATATGCGCAGGATGCTATGACGTATGTGCGGCATTACGGGCGGCCAGATTTGTTCATCACGTTCACTTGCAATCCGAAATAACCTGAAATTACCTGTAATCTACTGCCAGGACAAACTACCAGCGATCGTCACGACATCACCGCACGTGTGTTCAAGCAAAAACTGAGGACGCTAATGGACTTCATCGTTAAGCAAATGGTTTTCGGACAGCCACGTTGTTGGATGTACTCAGTAGAGTGGCCAAAGCGTGGATTACCACATGAACACATTCTTCTGTGGTTAATTGAGAAAATCAGACCAGATCAAATCGATTCAATTATCAGCGCCGAAATACCAGATCCAGAAGCCGACCCGGAATTGTTCGCGGTAGTCGCAACAAACATGATTCACGGTCCGTGCGGAGGTCACAATCCAGATTCACTGTGTATGGCCGCTGGGAAATACACAAAACAATATCCGCGACCGTTGCTGGCATACACAATTAGTGGAAACGACGGTTATTCATTATATATCGGCGTCGTTCACCCGAAAATGGTGGCAGAACAGTCACGATGATGGTGAAAGGAAAAGATTCGTGGTCGATAATCGCTGGATCGTTCCGTATTGCAAGCTTCCAAATACGTTTTCCAAATACGTGAACAAAGGTAGCGACCTGGTAGTGTTCGGTATTGGTGCTCCGGGTGCAAATGACGAAGTGTCAAGATTCCAATTGGGCCGTTATGTCAATTGAAATGAAGCGATTTGGCGTATTTTCTCATTTGCAATACACGAACGTCATCCCACTGTTCAACATTTGTGGGTGCACTTGGAGAATGGACAACGTGTCTATTTCACGGAAGCTAATGCAGCACAACGAGCAGAACAGCCACCAGCTACAACACTTACGAATTTTTTCGCCGATGCCACTGTTTTTGCGCCGGCAAATCAAATTCGTACATTGTTCGCGATCATCATAGCGACATGTCATCCATCGAACGCATTGGAATTGTGGAACAAATTCAAGGACGAAATGGCTGACGATATTTTGCATCAAATTCGCACGGCAACATCGAATTATGATCTTGAAATGAACGACGAAATACGCAACGAAGCTTTGATCATGATCGAAGACATGTGCGTGCTTATGTGTGGCAGCCATTTGTCGAATTTGGGCATGCCAGCACCAATTCGTCCGATGCACGATGCATTTAATCATGAATTGCAACGAGAGCAAGTGTACGATCGAGATTCAATGAGCCAAATAGTACGAACGAATGTCCCGCTTTTGAATGCACAGCAAAATAACGTGTACGACGCATTGATGACGGCAGTTGACGAAGGAAACGGCGGAATATTCTTCCTCGATGCTCCCGGTGGAACAGGCAAAACATTCCTGATTTCATTGCTTTTGGCCACAATTCGCTCGAGATTTCAAATAGTGTTAGCTGTTGCATCATCGGGAATTGCAGCTACATTGCTGGACGGCGGCCGAACAGCACATTCTGCATTGAAGTTGCCGATGAATATCCACACGAATGACAAGCCAGTGTGCTCAATTGCTAAGAACTCGGCGATGGCCAAGGTATTGCAAGAATGCAAAATCATCATCTGGGACGAGTGCACAATGGCACACAAACGATCATTGGAAGCGTTCAATCGAACGATGAAGGATTTACGAAGTGACACAAGACGTTTTGGTGGAGCGATGATTCTGTTGGCCGGCGATTTTCGTCAAACGTTACAGGTCATTCCAAAATCGACAGCTGCAGATGAACTCAACGCAAGACTAAAATCGTCGTGTTTGTGGCGCTATGTGAAGAAGTTGCAGTTGACAACGAACATGAGAGTCGCGTTATAGAACGACTCATCAACTACTGATTTTTCTAAACAACTGTTGGCGCTTGGCAACGGTCAAATTCCTGTTGATGTTTCGACCGGATTGATTTCATTTCCCTCCAATTTTTGCATGTTTACGACGTCGAAGGAAGAGCTTATCACGAAAGTGTTTCCGAACATCCGCCAAAATTATGTGAACCACGATTTGCTCAGCGAACGAGCAATTTTGGCAGCAAAGAACAAGAATGTAGACAGTCTGAATTACTTGATTCAAAACCAAATCGCTGGGGAAACCCATTGTTACAAATCCGTTGACTGTGTGACCAATCAAGACGAGGCAACCAATTATCCGACCGAGTTTTTGAATGCGCTTGATTTCCCAGGAATACCACCGCATAACTTGATGCTCAAGGTTGGATCTGTAATAATTATGCTGCGCAATCTGAACCATCCGAAATTGTGTAACGGAACGCGATTGAGTGTGAAGAAACTGATGAACAACGTGATTCAAGCGACGATAATCAAGGGCAAATTCAAAGGTAAAGATGTTCTAATTCCGAGAATTCCTATGATTCCAACTGACACACCGTTCGACTTCAAGCGCGTTCGCTTGGCGTTGGCTATGACGATCAGCAAATAGCAAGGTCAATTGTTGGAAGTGTGCGGAATAAATCTAGAATTTCTGTGTTTTTCTCATGGTCAGTTGTACGTCGCGTGTTCGAGAGTTGGCAAACCATCATCGTTGTTCATTTATGCGCCGGAGAACAGAACGATAAATATTGTTTACCACAATGCATTGTATTGATTTGCGTCTATATTCGATTTAATTCCACTCGAATAAAATACATTGAATTCTTTTGAATTCCAACTGACTCCAATTCATTTCCACAATGAGAGAAAAAATCCAAAACACAACTCAATTTTCGAAAGACGCCTGAGTTTGAATCGACATTTCATTCACTTTTCAATACATTAGTGTTGAATTCGATGAAAATGGAATGGAATGTCCACTCAACTCAATCATCTATTGAGAATAGAGTTGAGTTGTTTGATTTTTTCTATCATCAAAATTAATTTTCGTGAAGGACAAAAGTATTTGCTTGAAACGAAGTAATTTGAGGCGGGACGAAATTCGCTGGGTCAGCTAGTTTTGTATAAAATTTCTAGTGAAAAATCGAATTTTCCTAGATTCCCCACAACACGAACATTAAAGTCCGGAATTTACAAATATTTCCCAAAACGGCTTGGATAAATAAAATTAGTATTAATGAAAGTAAGAGATTTCGAAACACTGGACAATAAAATTTGGCTAAATTTAGTTGAATAGAAAATTTAAGGTAAAATTTTAGAAACTTCAATTACAAAATTGCTAAAAATTGTGAAATTTTCAATTTTGTAAATAAACAAAATAAAATGTTGATTGATAAGTGATTAACCTTTTAACTTGTTTTTGGCTGCCTGCAACAAAAGAACGATTTATCATATATTTGTAAATACTTCCTGCAACCGCAATAAAACGTGCTTCATGCAATAAATATTTGGGGAATCACATCACAATAATTTTTTTTTTAATCTGGTGTACATTTCAATCTTTACAAATCTTTCTCACGTAACATCAATTTAAATTGTCTTTTATATATGTACATACATATATTGTAGTTTTAAAGATTCAAAAAGGTACAGTGAACTTTGCAACAACAAAAACAACAACAAGTTCGCACAGGAAATGCCACACATATAATTTTGATGTTTTGATTAGTTGCGCTTATTTACTAATTTGAAACCTCACCTGTACAAGTTGAATAAACCCTTGATCAAATTAACACCGGTTTACGTAACCAAAAAAATATTCTATCTTCATTCAATGGGAATATTTGATATAAATAAAAAAATTATCATCAATTAATTAATAAGCTTCAAATTATACAATAAACCGTTAATTCGCGCACAACAAAAACAATTTTGTCGTCTTTTCTTAGTTCCAACACTTTTGTTAAGGTTATTCATTAAATTATAGCTACAAAAGAACTTGACAATGAAATGCAGTTTTTTGTTTTTGTTTTGTTGTTTATATTTCGCGGATTGAAATAAATTTATGTAAATTCATGCCGCATATAAAACAAGATCTTAATCTTAAAGATGTGTTTTTGTTTTTAATCAAAATGATTTTATTTCGAAATCACTTGTCTGAGGATATACACATAGTATATAATACAAACACTTGGAAATGTAATAAATCATGAACTGAATTTGAAACTATTTCTGAATCTTCCGGTGTTACACATTATACCTCTGTATAATATATTCTGCGCGAAATTCCTTGAAGCAATATTTTACTTTATTTCATTTGTACTTGACTTGTTTGCGGTGTAATTATAAATTTTAATTGAATGTGTAATAATTGTAATCGCATGTACGATTTATAATATGCATGACACATTTGTATGGCTTTCAAGAGATAAAAGAGTTAATCAAGTTATATATATGTAACAATCGTATATGTTAAAGGTGTTAAGTTTTATTGAAGATGATTGAAAATTATATGTTTTAAAGTTGATGATCTTAGTTAAAGGGTTTTGAACCATATTTTATGCTGAATTTATTTATTTTTCTCGTAGCATTATCTTCCAGTGCTTTCTGTACAATACAATTACGCAGAAAGGTTTAATTCAATCTACCTGGAATAAATTCATTAACAAAGCAAAATTAGGTTCCACAAATCGAGTTATAAATCAACCTTTTATTCAAAAAGCTTCGGTATTGTTAATTACTCGATTCCAAAATCATTGGAAAAAAGAGTTAATTACCTCAATAACTTACAACGGAATATTAGGTTCCACATTTAATTGGCAATTAGAAGTGTACTAATCTTTTATTTTTCTTATCTTTCCAGGTAAATTAAACATTTTGTGGTTTACAAAATTTGTAAGTACTAATTTCTAACTATAGTAACATATAGAGATTGTGATGAGAGTTTTCAAATTTTTCTCGAGTATCTCCTTCTCGGGAATTCTCGAGAATTTTTCTATTTTCTAAATTACAAAAATTATTTATTAAAGTTTACTGACGAAGAAACGTTTCTTTGATTTTAATGCAAACAAAGCATTTTTTTGCATTGATGCTCTGAAAAAATTCCCAACATTTCGGAATCAATAAAAGTTACAAGATTTTCATTTTATTGTTGACAAACAACAGAAGAGTGCAGCGGGCGCAAGATCATAACTGTTGAGATCTCGAATAATAACCAAGAAGAAACTTTTCGTTTTTGAGACCGGTGGAAAGTCCGAATCATAAACACCGCACGGTCATTTTATCGAGCAATTTTGAGCAAATTTGTCTTTCTTAGAAGGCTGTTAAAGGATCGGTTTGATATTTTTAATGCATATTTTAACGCATTTTATGTGAGAGTACATTTATTTAACATTGAAAAGAGGACATATTAGATTTTCCAAATCTGTGCGTGGAGTATCCCATAATTTGGGTTGGGGTCTGATGACAAATTTTCAAGTGGCAACTTATGAACTGTATCTATCTATCCATAATGAAATGTCTCAGCTTAAGTTTCAAACATAATGTGTTTGAGCCTTTACTGAATATTTATATAGCAAGAAACGTAAAAAACACATAGCATTGCCAGATGAGCGAATTCGGGATATTTAGACTTCTATATGAGTTAGGTATTGTAAACTACTCCTTTACTAAGCACAAACCACTCCGCCATGATATGACAGTGATTATTTAAAATTTGGGGTAAATTAATACTGCCGGATTTATCTTTGTTGTCGAATTTATTTCCATTGGAAATCATCCAGGGCTTTCATTTCCACGCTGCTTTGTATACGGGGTATAATAAGAGGAATAGGGGTATAAGAAAAATTAGAGCATTCTGTGCAATCTCTCTGTTAAATCCCAGTGGCTTGTCATAGAAATATGTATGATTGAATTGACACGTTATTTCATGACAGCTGTAAATTCTAAATTTCTCGAAATGTCTGACACTATACCTAGTGCTCGTTTATTTAGTAAATTTCAATCAACAGTCACATTCTTACCATATATTAACCATTTGTAAGCAAAATGGTCATTCTATTATTAGAGATGTTGGCTTTTGTTGACCAGGAGTATGCGGCTTTACAAAGATTATTTACTTGCGGTTAAATCGCAAACTAACTCTTTAAAATTAGATCTTTGAATTGGCAACCTTCTAAAAACACGACTCTAACTGCTAATTTAGAATTTACTTAAGTCAGTGAATTACTTAAGTTAGTGAATACTTAAAATTAATTTTATTCTTAGAATTGTTACAATCCTTAAAATTATATTGAAAGATAGGAAATCTGCTAATTCCTCTACTTTTAATAAATTAAATTTTATCCAAATTTTCAAAATTTTGCATTTAAAAATTTTTCAAATTTTTCAATAGCCACTCAAACCCGAAAATTCTTTCTATCCTGCTCATGGTAAAAGTCTTGCAAAATATTGTTTAACTAGCAAATACTAAGCCAGCGAATATTCAAGTTACAATCTCTACAAAAATTTTAAATTATAAATTCTACTCTTACATTTTTCAATTTCTATTTACATTTGAAATTCTCTAGAACTCCTCGAAAAATCCTTCTCAATTTAATAAACTCTTTCTTCAAAGCCTGCAAGTTCTTTAAATTTGCTAAATTCTTTCATATTTTGCAAATTCGTTAATTGTTTTAAGATCCACAATTTATTCCGCTTAATTTCTCTATAACATTAAAATTCTATAGATCACAAATTTATTAAATGTTTGACAACATTTAAAAATTTCTTCAATTTTTCCTAAATTTTAAAACTTTAATTAGTTAACGTGTGTGGAAATTTGAAGAAAGTTTCATGAATTTGAAGAAGTTGAAGAATTTTTGGAAGTTTATTAATTCAGACAAAGATTCTCACAAAAATATTCAAATTAAGCCAGTTTTGTAAGTTACAAATGTTTTGCTAAGCCCGTTCCAACCATGCAAACCCAAATCTTATAACTCCGTCAATTCCTAGTTTCTTAAGTTATATAAATCCTTGAAATTCCAAAAATTCTCGTCTAGCAGTTCTATCAATTTTTAAAATTAATCAAAAACTAGACTTGAGATTAGAATTAATTCGTTTCATGGATTATTAAAGTTAAAATTCTTTGAGTTGGCAGAACTTAATCTCTAATTTTCGTGAATTTTCATATGTGCCAATATGTTTGAAAACTAAAATCTCCAAAAGTCTTTCGTTTCTCCTAAAACAAGGGTTACACAAAATCTTAGAATTCAAGAAATCTCTCAAACTATTTTAAATTTTAAAATTTATGAAAATCTGCAAATTAAAGTGATAATTTTTCATAGTGTTGCCTTTTTCTCCCAAATTCGTCTAGCTCCTTAAGAAAAATTCTAGAAATTTTATAAAATCTTCAACTTCTAATTGGAAATTGAAATTGTCGAAATTTCACTAATTATTATTTTATTTGTCCAAACTGGTCTCCAATTCGGTTAAATTTACTCAAATCTATAAACACTGATTAGTCCTAAATTTAACCAGACCGAGAGATTCCTTAGAGTCTGTATCTACTTAAAGTTGCTGTTAATCGAATTTCTAGAATGATTAAGAAATTTGGCAAGATTCTCAAAATTTTATTAGATTAATCAAACTCTCAAAACTAACTTTAAAATCTTGGTATTAAACCTTTCAAAGCAACTATTACAATTTGCTAAATTAATTCTAATAATTTTGTAAAATTTGTAAGCACCTAATATTTGTGTTGATAATCCTGGGGCTTCAGCTGGCTATAACTTTATAAAAGGTGATTATGATTCTTTAAAAACATTTCATGCTAGTTACGATTGGGATTCTTGTGTATAGTTTCATAAAATCTTGAACCTTCACATATGTATTGAGGAGTGTGTTTCTAAATATATCGTTTCGCGCTGAACTGAAAACCGCAAAATTAATGCTCATAAGAAGCATAAATTATCCCCAAATAGTACTAATTACAATTCTTATGATATATAAGTGGAAAAAGTATATATGTTTGAATCGATTTCTGTACAATATTTATATTCTAGATATCAAGTCAAACAAACATCAAATCAAATCCTGATCGATCTGGGTATCCTTCGAAAATGTTCTTGAAGAGCCGATCGTATAACTGAGTGTGTACATACACACAAGCAGAACCTGTAAGATTGATTCAGTGGATATTTTAGTTGTACCGTTAATTTTTCAATGTTTAGTCTGGATGTAGAAGATGTCGTCATCCCAGTAATCTTGGAGTTAGATTCACGACCTTACGTAAAACTATAGACTGGATCACCAAATTAGAATCTAGAATCATTATTATACCAAATTGTCATCTCAGTTATTAACTGACACAAATGCATTTTGGTAAGTTTAAGGTTAGGGCCGTCACAATACAAAATGGTGGACGTAACTCCAAAAAGATTAACATGCGTTTGTAACACTTAAATACTGAGGTGACGTTGTACTACCGAAACTGTTAACACTGAATATTAACTAGAGTGCCAGTCTTAATCTTATCCCTCCGACTGTATTAAAACGAACTGCTAACATAATCTTAAGGTATGATAATGATCAACTATTAAACCGATTTTTAAATCAGGCTCTAGATGCGACATCGAAAACTATACAGAGGTATTTGCATTCTTTTTGTTTTGAAATTTTTCATACTAAAAAATTTGTTACTTCTAAGCAGCATGGTTTTTCCCGGGCCGATCGACAGGCCCACGTGACTTATCAAAAGTTCGAATATTAGTTGAAAGTCAAAATCGATAGATATGATAGCTCGATTAAGCTTAAAGTAGACCAACCTTCAAATTTGCAAAACGGCAAACGGCATATAGGAAATTTAAGAAAAGGCGGTGGTATAGTTTTTAGAGAAAGAAGAAATCGTTGCTCTTGCTTTCTTCTCGGTTGCAGAAGATGAATTTCAGAGTAATTACAAGTAATCTGACGCCATATAAATAAAAATTGCTTTAGCTTCTGACAGATTTTTAAATTTAGACGAAATTTGCTAAACTCGTGTGAAAGCAAAGCTTTCGACATCGTTAACGATTTTAGTGCTTGCTGGGATGATTTATTTGTAATATACGTTTTGCACTCCAAATTTACCTATTGCAAAAGGTTGAATTTGATTTGCAATTGATTTAATGTGATTGCTTAGTTTGTCATTTACTGAATCTTTTTTATTACCGGTAAACGGGAAGTACCAACTTAATTACTCGGTCAAACCTATTATTTTGAAAAGCAATTTTAAATATAAGGAAATTGCAAATTCCAAATTAATTTTGCGATTAGTAATGGTATTCGTTTTTCATTAGTTGGTTCCCTTGTTTCATATCTGAATTTAATTAAAACACAGAAAAATAATTTTATTACCATTAATATTTGAATATGATTTCGGATAAGTGGCCACGTCGAATGTTAGCTTCCAAGTGTCCAATAGACTCTGGCTTATCAGCGTGACTTAACACACCGCCAAAAAAAATAGCCCAGCGGTGTTAAATCACACGAGCGTAGTGATCAGTTGACAGGTCCATTTCTCGATATTAATCGTTCATCAAATATTGGTTTCCGTAAATTAATTGTATCGCACGCTGTATGGCGTGTGGCCCCATCTTGTTGGAACCTCATATCTCTGGTATCATTACCATCCAATTTAGGCACAAAAAAATTAGGAATTTTGTCTCTACACCGGTCTCCTTGTACGGCGTTCTCCGCTTAGCTTTGAATTGTGGGAACTTGCAGAGTTACACTTATAAATCTAAATCGTGATATTTATTCGATTTTTCGTGATTTCGATATTTGTCCAATTTCCTAAGTTATTCGAAATTATTCAAGAATGTCCAGGTAATTTATATTTTACATGGCGGTGATTAGCGCGTATAGGATTTCCTTTGGATTTACATACTTACGGATAATTCAGAGCTGATTGCAAGAAATTTCCTTTTGATTGAGGCCATTAAACTGAATCACTTGGTGTTTCATACTCTCGAGATCAGTCACTTTTAACTAATGTGAGGCTGGACAATAGGAATAAATACATTTGTAACAAAACACTTTACTGGTTCTTAGGTGCAAGAAGCATTTTTAGGGGCCCAAGAAAAATTTGTTTGGGGGGGGCCCGAAATTTGTAGTTACGCCGCTGCTTGGATCCACTTTTGTTCATTCTTTTTATTAATGAGTTGTAAACTGTTTAAAGAAATCCGAGTTTCTCGAATTCTGATAATGCGGTCGATTTTCATCTGATTTATCTTATGGAACCCAATCAACACATATTATTCTGACTAAATTGAAAGTGTTCAAAAGTGATTTCCTAGATTTGCTCTTCGAAGACCTTCTAGGGACATATGAACCTAGGGAATATGCCATCTTTTATTCCCCCATCTTATAACGGATGGTGCAAGTTACAAAGCATAGTGCGCCGTATACACATTTAAAAAAAATAAATTTAAGTTTTAATGCAAGCCTTGCATTATGAATTTTAATGCAATTATGAAGATTTCTAAAGCAGTATTTGTATTAAAAAATATTTTTTTATAAAACTAATAAACATTTTAAAGCAACCTCCTCAAATTTAAAAAATTATACCAACATAAAATTCGCTAAAATAAGCGGACTTAAATGTACATATGAATATAAATTCCGGCACGTGTTTTGCTTTACTGATATAAAATTCGCTAAATCAAACCGACTAACTGACAAATAAATTAATTGGGATTTCTGAATTGAAAAATGTCAAAGGTAAGCTTTTCAGTTCTTAATTTATAATTTATTACCTTAGGCGACTATAAAGTGAACTAGCCCGCCAATGGAAAGATTAAGTTTTGGTTTTTTAATGTAAACTGGTCTATGAGATTTAGGCCCTCAAGGCAGCAAAAACAAAGACCAAATGACCAAACCTCAAATTAAAAGGGCTAAACTTACGCAACTTTTAATGCAACTTGCTTTAAAATTTAATACTTAAATATTTTACTTCAGTAGTCTTTGATAAATTTTAATATAGTTGATTGAAGATTCTTCTACAACTTGCTTTACATTCTAATGTATTGCTGCACTAAAATTTGACGTAATTGGTGTATTACAGCAAGTTTTTTTTTTTTTTTTTCAAACCAACTAAAATTGGAAATTATGCTGCTGGTTGGTTAAGTATTAGGTTAAAATTCGCCAATGGAAAGGTATTTCATTCTAACAAAAAAAAAGGAACTGACGAATAACATTCTATTATAGATAGACAAAAATTTTCTACGCTTGTTTTCTTGCTCCCACAACAAAGAAAATGACAAGAGCTTAACCCAAAAGGGACGCAAATCTAAGTTTTTTTCAGTGAATTCAAGATAAACGATAAAAAGGTTATTTCACCAAACGTTTAGATCGAACTTGCTAAATTAGCCTTAATTTCTTCTCTTTAAACCAAATTAACTTCATCCAAAAAGAACCAAAAATTATTGAAATCATGTCAAAAATGATCAAAAAATGTCTCTTCTCGATGTTTTGAAAGTCTTTAGTTTTGTTTCTATGGTAAAGGCAGAGAATTAAAAACTTTTGGAATCTGTGCGTCAAGGGTATCGGGTACCTGTAATACGAATTGATCCGTGATGCTTTTACCATGCTGACCAATTTTTTATATAAATGCTGGTTTGAGGATTATGGTTGTGTTGAGACTTGTGTTGGGTTCCATTTGCGGGTTGAATTGGGGTTGAGTTGGAGTTGAGTTGGGGTTGCGTTAGGGTTTAGTGAGCAGTTGTACAATTTTTTCATATATGCTGGTTTGAGAATTGAGTTCGGACTGGAATTTACGGTTGAGTTAAGGGTTGAGCTGGGATTCATTTGCGGGTTGAGTTGGGGTTGGGTTAGGATTTAGTGAGCAGTTTAACAATTTATTTTTGTGTTGAATTGATGGTTGACTTACATAGAGTTAGCAAGAGTTGAGCTCATGTAGGATTGAGATTCAGATGGACTAGGGCTGAGTTTCAGTTGAATTGGAATTCAGTTTAGTAGGAGTCAGCGGTTAAGTTGGGAATTTATTTGGGTTGAGAGTTGAGTTAGAAGGTAGCTCGAGTTGTTTTTAGTTGAGTTCATGTACGAATAGAACTTTTCGAGTAACGTTGATTTGAGGGTTGAGTGAAGGTTGTTCGAATAGTCAAAATAATTTCTTCCAAAAGGCTTGAATTCTCGCTTTGTTATCCACCATCTTGATAACCATGAATCTGCTTGTGTCACTTACCTTTTGCAACTGATATTTCAGATGTGCCAATCCTAAATGAGCCGCTTCATTCCACACAGCTACGTCTGTATCACAGATTTGCCTAATGTTGCATTGGAGTATGTGGTGGGACAAAGATGTTCGAACTGTTTCAGCTATTCGGGACTATGCCCGTTTGCAGGAAAGAATATTGCGCGTTAAACTTTTTTGGTATTTGGTCTGTTTGTTGACCTTGCCTATAAAAAGCATCTCAATTTTTTGATAGAAAAGATATTTGTGGCCCCTAGTCAATCTGGCACAAGTCTAATATAATCTCTATAATTCTGCTCTAGTCGTGTCCGTTTGCCACGTTGAACATCTTGAGCACCAAAATCCATATCATCAAAAATAAAACAAACTTATCGCTAATTTCTCTCTAGATCGATAGTTACCGCAAATCAGTGGGTTCTTCATAATAGAAGTGACAGAAGAATAAAAGAAAATTCTATTTAGCGGTTTGAACCTTCAAAATTACAAGCCAACATCGGCGCCTTTGCTAAAAAATAACTTGCTCAATGAACAATACGTTAAAAAAAAATTTGCTTACATTAATCAACAGAAAGAAACATGAAGCTCTCTTATGTTCTCAAAAATTCATCAATAATTATTTTGGACTTTTAAAGCATTTTATAGTTGAGTGGCCTGTGAAATTAACTTTTTGCTCTTTTCGGAAGGTTTTCGAGAGCTGCAACAGTTATAGGCTTAATTGGGTCAAAAAGTAACTCTGGTTATTAAACTTTCATTGTCTATAAAAATAGTCGAAATTTTCATTAATTTTGTCTCGCTTGCCAATTTTAGACAAACCCAAAAGAAACCCAAAACCCCGAATTAATTTTTTTTCGACAAAGAATTCTTATCTTACAGAATATTGGGGCTGGTACTTTTTTAATATTCCAAACTCAAATCAATTACAATCCTTTTTATATTTTTCAGAATTTAATTCCAGTTTTTGGTAATTTGGGCGTTTCCCTTTTTTTTTGGTTTTTGACAAGGTGCCACTAATAAAGATAAGAAAATTTCAGTGACCCAATTTACAAATGATCAAAGCGGGACGAATTATTTCATATCAAACCGGGTGAGGAAACCAAAAAGAAAATTTGTCGAGACATGCTCGGGAAACTGGATTTCGGATGCTTCACAGGCGTCCACTACTTTCACGGCCGCGAACATTATTTAATATATCTCCAAAATACTATAAAGATTCGAAGACAGGTAATGAAATGTTGATCATCGATCAAGGAATAGGTTCATGGTTATTTTGGATGTACCATGTACCTTTCATTAATTATTGCTGCAAATAAGAATATACTGGTACTAGATGTAATGGGCATTGATTTGGATTGGCCGCCAGTTCAGAGAAAGTCAAGTCTTAAAGGATCAGAACCACTCAATTACGATATATAATAAAAAAAAGTTGCATGCAACATATTGCGTGCAACATAAACAGGCGCTCTAAGGGTGATTAAAAATAATATTCATGGTTCCCGGAATAATTTTTAAATTTTATAAACTATAGAAAATTCTTTAATTTTAAACATTTTATTGAATTGAAATTCAGGGTGGATTAAAATATTGGAAAATTTAGAGTTAAATTTCAAATTTTAAAAAGTGACTTACTTGTCAGTAAGTTGTTCGAATTGATTCCCAACGTTATTCGTATAAAGGTGGAAAACCTTGGTTTTGCATTCTGATTAACTTAAAGTCGACTGCCTCGAGGGACAAGATTTTCTAATAAAATTTCTCGACAGACCTTTACTAACTTATTCATGTACAATCTCTGAAGAACCAATATGTAAAATACACTTAACTCCTAGTCTCCAGCTTAATACCTTTCAAAGACCAGAACATAACTGATATTATAGTGAAGTCGTTGATATTTTTTACTTTAAATAGAAATATATAGGCTTAAAAAATTTCTCGTGTTGCCTTAAAAGATTTCCAAAAATTTATAGAGTTCAACCTTTTTCCAGCAGATCAACGGTTTTAGTTATAAGGCACTAGCTGAGTTTCTCGTTTGATTCCCAATAAATATATGTATATTAGTCATCAATACATTTAAGATTGCTTCTAAAGTGGCCGTTGGGACCACTCACACTATTAAGATCCTAAGGAAACATGAAAATTTGTGAAAATTGAGAAATGGTTTTCCAGACTTTACACTGAAATTCTTCATAACTTATTTGGTTATCTTGAATCTAAGATCTAACTAATAAAACAAAACTCAAGCGTGTGCTTTTAACGAAATTTTTGCCTAAATCGAACGTTTATCATTCTATTGTGTCGTTAACATATAAAAAGCAATTCAACACTGATCAAATACAAATGGCGATTCCCGTTTGGCAATTATATACCTATACGTCAAAATTGGTGGTTTTTTCATTAGGTATCTGAAAATAGAATTAGAGCGCTGGTCTATATCCAGAACTGATTATTAGGGTTCGAGTCGAAGGAGCCTGGACTTTATACATGAATTAATTAAGACCAACAATGGTATTATGGCCACATAGCGTTTACTCGAAGCTTCAGAGATCGACTTAACTTTCGGTTTTTTCAGCATCTTCGATAACCGCAAAAGATGAAGAGCTTATTCCTTGTGAGTATTAACACTATATATAGTGGAAACCCCGTTAAGCAGGTCAGTTTCTGTAGACCTAAATCCTTTTGAATAAGCGTGGTGTACTTACATTCTTATATCAGTATAAAATAGCCTGTCAAGAGTTTTCAATAAAATCGATGAAATTGTTCTGAAAGATATTGGATTTAGATAAGGATATCTATCAGGTTTTGTTAACAATACTAAGGGTGAATGCTTTACTAGGTTAGCAAAATAAGATGCTGTAAGATTAGCGGTCTCTTAATTGCTTCGATGACTCGTACACGATCTGACGAAGGGAGAATTTTTTACGAATTAACCAAATCTTCCAAAACTACTATCACTTTGTCTAAATACACGAAACAACTAATAAAACCGAGTGCCTAAACTTTTGGAACGGCTAAGCGGCATTTCATAACCCGAAAGTCGTTTTAGTACATTCAAATAATCCGAAAGGTGTAATCATAGCCATCTTTGGACTATCACCGTCGAAAAAAATGTATATGGCCTTCGAGTTGGTAAACCAAATCCTAAAGATGTGATCACTAGCCATCATATCCTTGAAATGTTTTTCAATCTTCGTGGTTTACATGCTACTCGAATCCATGGGTTTGCAGATAATGAGTGACGTTATGCTTAGTTGGTGAATAGCATAAATTTGTTTGACTTCCCCGAATTTTGTGATTAATTAAACTAAACCCGATTTAACAAAGTACGTTTCGTAGTTTTTGTTAATAATACCATGGCAAATGAAGTGGTTAGCGGTACTCTTTTAAAAAAATCTGCTCATATAATGGGGCATTGAAAGTACCGAAAGCTTTGAATCGAGTTCCGTTTGCTGCAAATAGGTTGAACCCTGCGTGTTCGTCGTCTTATGCATAATGGGTTTTAGTTTTAAGTAAAGTTCGCATAATGAATACACAGTGTGCCTTCACATTTTAACGCCCGCAATTTCAATCGATTTTGATGGACTAATGAACATTAAACTCAAAATTGTATTTCCCCTTCCAGTCCAAACTTTTGTCAGTATCAAAAATGTCTTTAGGCTTTGGTATAACTTTAGTTAGCCAATCCAAATTTACCGGATGGTAGATGAGAGGCTGAACCGCTATATTCCAAAAACGTTAAAATTGAGTTTAGGCACGTTTTAACTCCACGGACAAATCCAGCAAATAGGTAAATATAAATATTTATCGACAATCGAAAAAATTTAATAATTTCTACTGTCAACAACAAATATAGAATATTCTGTATAACCAAAAATATATTCCAGCATAACCTACGTCAATTTCTATATGGGTATTAAATTTCGCAACAACAAACTGTGCATTAGTAATTGACCACTCGAAAAATAAAACCAAAAAGTCAAATAAACTCAAATAACAGTAGATGCGAGCTAACAAATATTTGATCTAACTCTAAGCATTACAACAAATATGGGCACACACAAAATTTAAGTTTGTGCATAAATTTATGTAAATATATCGATTTAGAGTGATTTAATCGAAAACAACAAAAAACAAAGGTTTGGTGACAATAACCTCGTCTTTAAATTTTATGATGTGTATTTTGTTTGTGCGCCCGCGAATTTTAAACGAGATAAATAAAACTATTTACTATATATGACTATACACTAATATTGGTCATCATCAGTTTATTGATCTCGCAATATTAAGAAAACATAATAAAATCTTAATGTACATACGTAGGAATTTAACCAAAATATTATCGTGACTCGATCATTAACATTGAGATGATTTTTCCTCGCATATATTTAATTTGGCCCTGGTATGGAATCAAATTCAAATTCAAATCAAAATTCAATATCTACATATACATTATGACTAATGATATACCTACTCGTATGTTGTCAATCCAGCCTTAAAATTCTTAGGAAAAAAATTTAAAAAATTTTTCATTATTAAAATCATTGGAAATTTTTGATTTGATAAACACAATGAGATATGATTGCATGAAAATTGAAATTTATGAGAAAAAACGTCTTTTAAATTATATAAAACGTGAAATTAGGGCTAGACATTAAACAAGGTTAGGTCATATTCCGCATTAATATATAACGAGATTTTTTTTTCTCCCCTATACGAGTTTTAATTGCAATACAGGGAAGAAAAAGGAATGGCATATCAAACAGTACCTCTTCGCAACACTTTATTCATGCTCCTTTGAGGTAAATATTCAAGTTTGCTAAAATTGATATAAACGAATTTAACGAAAAAATTATATAGATTCGAGCCTCAGGTCTTACTACTGCAATTCGAACACTGATGTCGACAGCTAAGGATCCTTTTCCTTTCTCTTCATGTACCTTCCAATACAAAATAATAGACTTTTATCTTCTAATATAAAGAAAATAGTCTTTGAATTGCATAATGAGGCTTCCGAATTTGAATTATGATGAAACTATGGTTAAGCATGACACACTATGGTTTTTATTCCAAATGATTTATATCGCGAGAAACGTTTGCAAATGTTATTACAATGTTAAAATTGTAACCATTCCAAATTCTGATAAATGTATTGTCTGCCCTTAGAGCAGACCATATCCATTATATTATACATAAATATTATCCAACAATACCCAACAATAAAAATTCAAAATTTATTTTTTAAACATTATTTCGGTAGCTATCTCCTTGCTACTTACATACATTCATACATACATAATATATGGCCGCATAATACGAAATTTTAATTTTGAAAAAGTGCAAAAAAAAAAATTTCCATATCCAAATAGTTTTAATTTATTATTCAAAACAAGAAATTTTCATTTCAAATTACCATCAATTAAATTCATTTTTTGTAGTCTTTACAAATAACGCATACGTACATAGAAATCGTATATCATATATGTACATAAAACAAGAAACATTAAAAAAAATCATAAAAACATAAAAAAAAAGTGAAGTATGCTGAAGTAAAATATAAAACGCGTATAAATAATATAATTTGTGTTCGCGACCTTGGCGCCGTAATATGCATACAACAACAACAACAAACTCTTCTTTAGAAACGAAAGAAAAACGTGAAAGACATAAAAATGTGAAGAATCAACAGAAGCGCGAGAGATACGACTAGCGCATATTATGTACAAGAGAATAATTTGGATTTTTAATTTTTCTCGCGATGTTAATGATTAACGAGCTTTTTCTGTTTTATCAACAAAAAAAAGGATTTTTTGTATTGTTAGCTTGTTGATGTTGTTGTAAAAGCTTCAAGACGTCAAAAGAGTTGCTTTGTAACATTCTTTTGATAAATCATAATTATACATACATGCAAGTCCATAAGTTCAATGCTATGTGTGAATACTTGTATAGCTGCAGGAACGTTGGTGATAAATAAAGTTGTTTTGATTTGTTTGAGATAAATTTGACTTTGCAAATGCGCGCTGTATGACTTTGACTTATCAAAAACACATTATCACAATAACAACACCAATAAATAAAAACTAGACAAAACATGTGACTGTTTACATAAACGTGTTCGTTTATTTTTCACCACCAAGTATCCTTGATATAGCTTCAAATGTTTGGCCCTTGGTTTCGGGTACTAATACCAAAACAAATACCATTTCAAATATACAACACGATGCAAATATAAATAAGCAGCCATGCAATCCCAGCACATTGACAAGTTCTAAATAGAATTTCACAAGAAATACTCCAAATATCCCCATCAAAAATGTACACGATGACATAACAATGGCACGCAGCTTAATCGGCAGCATTTCGGACATCATAACAAAAGGTATCGGATATATTCCACATGAGGCACAAAATATGGCACCGGAAAAGCAAAGCACCGGAATCCAATCAAATTGTGATACATCGATATTGGCTTGTTTACAAAACACGAATACACCAAGTACACCTAAAAATAGTCCGGTGGTTAGAGACGACAGGCTGAGTAATATTTTGCGCCCCACCCGATCAACCAGTGCGGTTGATACATAAGAGCCTATCAGTTGTACGACAGATACAATAATCGATGATATTTCAGCACTTAGGTTAGAACCTGCTTCTCGGAATGTGCGCTCCGTATACGACATCAGAACAATTCCACCACATAAATGCATCATCATACAGGTCACAAAACCGATTAAAATGGCCCGCATTGATGATTTTTCAGTAAAATCCTTCCACGTAACTTGAATATTTTCCTCAGCTTTATTCCCCTCTTCGTTCGCTGTTTTATTCAAAAATGTTTCCGTTGCCTGAACATCACCACTTTGAATACCTTTAAAATAGTAATACGCCTTTTTAGCCTCATCCTGTTTATTTTGTTGCAGCAGAAAACTAGGCGATTCAGGCAATGGTACATACAATAAAATGAATATTCCGCTTATTACGATTGAAATGTATGCCATATAGTAGTAATTGGCATACGATCCCATTACAAATGCTAATAAAAATCCTAAATTTGTTACGATCATCATACTTGAAGTGAGCATACCACGAACACGTTCGTCCGAATATTCGGACACATAAATTGGTATCGTTATAAATATTGATGCGGACGCAATACCCATTAGAAGGCGTGATATGTACAGGTAGAAAATGTTTTGTGGAAAAATTTTTAGAAACCACGCCACTATTAGAATTACAGCCGGCAAATACATAGACCTTTTACGTCCAATCTTATCGGCGAGCACCGCAAACAAAGGCACACCAATTAAATAGCCAATATTCATATTTGTTGCCACCCATGATGCCTCACTATCATTAACGATGCTGATATTAATGGGTGAATCAACCGATTGCAATTTCGGTAGTATGGGCGATAACCATCCATATCCGATGCCATTAACAAACGTCACTAAATTCACTAAAACAAAAATAAAATGGTTAATATTCACAAATTTCAAACAAAAAAAAAATTCGTTTTAAAATTTATATTTACAGACAAATGTTGCATAGTATTGATTTCGAAAGTTTCCACTTCTCTTATCGTCCTCATTAGCCATTATTCATTTAATATTTGGCGAGCGAGTACTAGGTTAAATCCCGAACCACAATTACTAACTAAATTTCTTACTAAAAATAGACAAAAAATATAAAAGAAATTGTTGACCAACTAATCTCGAAAAAAAATGTATTTTCAAACCGTTTAAATATTTACTTAGAGATGGCATAAATTTAGATAATACTGCGTGTTAAGTTTTCGGTTATCTACATTTCACTTGATGATTTTGTAAATTTTTTTTTTTTGCTTTCTTTGTTTTTGGATAAATTAGACAAAAGATTTGGTTGAGATAAAGCTGGTAACGCAAGAATATATACAACTGTGTACAAATGCTTCTCCCAATTTGTTTTTTTTTTTTTTTTTTTTTATTAATACTCTTGCGTTAAAAAAAATTTAATCTTCTAAGGTTAAGTTAGGATTGGTTAAGGTGGCGGTCCAAGAAATATTTAGCGCTGGATACTCCTGACATCCATCCTACTGAGTTTCATCATGTCATTTAACCTAGAAATTTTAGTCTGTTTCGGGGCAGACGAGGGCAGGTGCAAAGAAGATGAAGTACTGTCTCCTCCTGCACCTTCGTCTTCACAACTGCGACAGTAGACATATGAGAAGAATCCAACAATCCATCTACGAAACCGTTTAGTCGGTGGTCTTGGAAATCCCTTTGTTGCACAATATAGTTGAGTGCCCTGCATTGTTACAGGTGTGGAACGTTACCTCATACAAAAGAACGAGTCTGACTACTAGCTCGAGGGGCTCCAGCCCCATTCTTTCCCAATGGCATTTTTGCAGGAGTATAGCGCTACCGGAGTTTTCTTTACTCTTTCCAAAATATTAGTTTCCAATTTAATTTGGTATCCAAAACGAGACCCATATGTATGATCGATATGTGGAAGTTTGTATTTCCTAGAAAAGAGAACAAATTCAGTTTTGTGTGTTAGCAACAAGGCATTAAAGACCAAATTTCCAGCGGTGTACCTCTACTTACAAATTTTTTGAAGGAGGACTCCCACAAACTGGCATTTACCTACCTCTTAGCATTTGACTTTTTCAGTCCCTGAGTAATTCTATTTGTCTTTCCAATGTCTTAAAGAAAAACGAAGAGATGCTAATTAACATTCAACAAAAAATTAGTAAAAAAAATAAAATTAGCGTACACAGAAATAGAGCTGTGTGAATATTGTGAAGAAGAAAAATTGTAAGAGAATTTATCTGTATTAGTATGATTCGCTAGTACCATAATGCACAGTACATTCTGTATATATAGAATGTAAATTGTGGTATAATCAGTCCAGTCGCCTCGGCCTGATGAGAAGATTGTTTTTTACATAATCATAAGCTCATCAGTTCGAAACTGGATTGAATTCTCTTACAATCTTCGAAACGTATTAAAATCATATAAATTAGAAAAAAAAAATGCTACTCGGTCGAAAGTTTTTGAAAATACAGTGTGAGCGTTTTTCCGCCTAAGGTATGAGTACAAAATTCACTTCCGCCCATTTGCTAGGAATGTGACATAACCATAGGCTGCCTATAAAACTTACCTCTAACCAGGAAATTGTTAGGTCCGTAGTTTGTTGAATATCCGCAGGGATAAACCCATTAGGCCCTGGCGAATTGCATGGTTTAAAACTATTTATCTATCTATTATCTTCCTTCTGCTAATAATTTGACTAGTGAGGATACTTGCCCTATTATCTATTGAGGCACAGATTCATAACAACCCGGAAAATGAGTCACCAGTTAGCTCATTGAATAATGAAAAGTTATGGTTGTTTCTGTAAGAATTTAAGATGAAACAAATAAATCACAAAGGCATTGGAACTCAACATGTAGATATCTTACTAAAATTAAATCACAAGTCGCTTGATGTGTTTTACAAATACAAGACATGTGGATGATATGTGGATTTTAATGTTGATGTGTTCAACACATCGAGAGAAGTTAATGTTGATATAGATGAGTTAATTCGCTTTTTTAATTCTTTCACACGTTCCTTGAAACTTTGTGCAAATAACCTGCCTGTTTGTCCGATATGTGGTTGACATCTCAATATTTGTTGTAGTGGTTAGTAGTTAAATACATTAAAAGTCTGTTTTGATTTGGTTCAATGAATTGAAAAAAATTACTTTCACCTTAAGGTTATTTTCCGCTACATGAAACAAAATGTTCAACTCTATTCCCATTTCTGGTAAAATTATGAATACAAAATATTTAAAAAAAAACTGATTTCCCGAGTCAGTGTACCCCATAAAATTATGAAAGCTCTTGAAAGTTTTAAAAAATTTTAAAATTTCAAAATGCAATTTACTTTCTAAAATTTAAAATAATTTCAAATTATTTTCGCAATTTTGCATATTTTGAAAATTTTGAATTTTAAAAATTTCGGTTAATTATTAAAATTCATTAAACATAAAAACATTAAACAAAAACAATATTAAACATTCCTTAAATTTTAAAAATTCTTAATTTTTCCGAATTCATGAAATTTAAGTTAAGACTCTAGATTAACGTAAATTCTGAAAAATTTTCCAAATTCTAAATTTCTTCAAATTACTTTGTTCTTGAAATTATTTGTTAAAAAAAAAGTTTTGAAATTAAAACAGAAATGAAGGGTCTAAAGGGTCAAAATTTTGTTAAGCTTTTAAAAATTGTAAAATTTGTTGGTATACTAAAATTTTAAGTTAAAAAAAATTTAAAAGACATTAACAAGTTGATAATCATCCAGTTATAAGCCTTTTCCCAGACCCGTACCACATGTGTTCCATCCGATTGGGATAAATTTAAAACAGAACAAAATTACATCTTCAAGTTCAATGAGTTTCGTTCGCTGGTAAGTAACTCGCTTGTTAATTGATCTCTCTTAGTTTAGTTGATTGAATCTGCCCATAGGAATTAGTATTGCCATATTGGAGAAATATCAGGCGTCAAGTATTCACCGGTAAGTTATAGGTCGCAACCAAATTGTGGCTTTGTAGTCTTCCTTCGATTTTTCAATGTCAAAAATTTCGGTTGCATTTCAACACATAGTCTGTCTCAATTATATCTAATGCTAATTTTCTTTTATTAAGCCGCAAATTCTTTCAGGGCCATTTATATTATATTTTATGGTCACTTAAACAAGAGGTTTGAACGAAAATACAACTCAACTTTATTTCTTTTATTATTCTTTATTATATGACCGTTTCCTTGTGAAAACAAATATGAACTGAACTCTTCTTTTACAATATAAATTCAATACAGCAATATGACACAACATAAACGCAATACAAAGTTTAATTCAAATTGCATATACTAACAATTTATGTATCATATTTCTATCTAAAGACTTATCCGACTATCTACAGACGTTAAACTTGTTTTCGAGAATCCTCTTTCATGTTCAGCAATAGTATTAGTTAACTTTCCTTAATTGTTTGGCACATCAAGCGGACTAAAACGCTTGGCAGTATTATTTTTTAAAAGTTTGAATATTAATGATTTTGATTAGACAGGCAACGAATGCCACTGAGGAATAGAGCATTCTTTGTTTCCCTCATTTTTGAAATGTCTTATCGACTTTGAGGTACTTTCAATGATAGCTTTTTTCCTTGCGTGCTTTATCTTCAAGTCCATATCACAATTTAGTGTATCACCTTTCTTCAGCCCCATGCAAAGTGCTATTCCCATTTAGATAGAGGATATGAGTAATTATTCAATAAATAATATTAATAATGGAGACACTATGTCTGACCCATGTAGTTTGATGGTTAGAAAATTAAATGTAGGTTAGTTGCTATACTCCTTGTGAGACAAAGCTCGTACCGTGTACCAAAGCTTATTGCCGTCCAAACCTAAATAATTTTTAAAAAAATGTTACTGCCATTATTAGCACAGCTGTTCAACAGCCCTTAGTAATTAATGTACCAATGTTTTCTCGCGATCACGATAGTTAAATTTGTTTGAAATGTTGTTAGCATATAAATTAGAAATTTCTGTTTTTCCAGCATTAGCGGTTTTGTCCGTACAAAAATTTTGCGAGACCATCCACGCACAACGAGATTTTCTATCTCCTATCCCAAAAATTCACTTCACATCAAACAATTCATAAAACTAGGCCAAACAAATATTTACATAAAAATAAATGAAACCTGAAAAAAAAAATCCCAAAATTTACATTTGTAGGTGATTTTAATTTAAGTTCGACAATAACATCGAATATTGTGTCATCTCGCATGAACAGCACACAAAAATTGGTTACAAATCGATCAAAAATTCTAAAGTCATATTTGTATGCATATAATAATGTATAGAATACACCTAGCTACGTATAAATATCTAGGTACTCCCATTATAGATATAATATTGAATCACGTACAAAAAAAATTTTTTTTTTGTGATTTTAATCATCTCCATAGAAAAAAAACAAATTTGCGAAGGTGGTATTGAGGTATGCTCGTGTATGATGGAATTGTTTTTTTTTATGTTTCATATTTTTATTGTCATTACATGCGAGCAACGCGAACCAAAAAGTTCAATGTTAGTTATTTAGGTTAAATCAATTTAATAATCATAAATTATCTAATATTATTTATAAGCAATGACACGATAAACAAACAAATCATAGACGAAGACATAAAAAAAGCTCGATAAACATAACTTTTTGTTAAGGGTATTTGTATATCAATAGTCATTGAACTTGGTTGAAAATGTTGTAATTTTATAAAAGAATAACACTTAAGTCGTTATTTTAAGAAGAAGACAAAATTATTTTTTTTGATTTGCATAATTTTTGTTAATAAATAAATCTGCAAAATCTATTTATAAAGTATTTAGCGTTTCATTTCTAAATAAAAATTTTCAACAAAACGAATAAACATGTTAACGGAATAATAGATTAGCGTCGTTTAGCTAATACGATATGTATGTAAGATGTTTATTTGTTAAACTATTAAGTAGTCACAACTGTCAGTTAGACAAATAATGATAATTAATCTTAATAAAAAATTATAAGTTTATTAAAGTTATTCGTTGAGAGTGTTAAACTATCTTGGTATAGTAAAGATTACGGTAAATTAATTGTTGATACTCAAAAATATTTGCAAAATCAATGATATCATTTGTAGATAAGAATGCCGACAGGCAGGTGAATAGACGTATAGGAGTGCTAACGAAATCTTACGCGCACTCAATCGTAAGTACACAAAACAATTTAATATAGAAATAAAGCAGAACAAATGAAACCCAGTAACCTATGTTGTTGTTGTCAAAACCCTTAATAAAGCGTTGTTGTTGTCAAATCTATTAAAATTTCAAATACTTGTGGTTTGCGCCTTATTTGGTATAATCAATAACATCATTCCTGTTAAAGAATATTCTTTATGAGCTTTTAAGTTTAGCAAAAGCTACAACCAAACGACGATTAAATTGTCTTGAGTAATACATTAAGTAAATCAGTTTTAGATCCTAGCATTTGTTTGAATTATCCATTTTAGGTCAAATTTTCAATAAAACCAGTGTAAGAAATTTTGTTGTTGTCAAAATCCCAGTTGAGTCGTTGTTGTTGTCAAATTAATAAAAATTTCAAATAGTTATTATTTTAGGAGGTTGAGCTTCATTAGTGTGGCATATTTGATATTAGGAATAATAGCATTATAGTTACAGAATACTGTGTAGAGCTTTAAGAGCTTTTAAGATAAGAAAAAGCTTAAACCAAATTAGAAATTAATTAATTCGCTTTTATTTTGATTATTGTTAAAATATCAGGAGTGTGTTCATAAAGTCTACGTTGTAACAATATTGTAACCAAACAGCGTTCATAAACTTACTTCGTAATTTTCTACTCTGCTAAATGCGGCCTTTCTAGCTGCCATTATTACAATATCGTTACAATGTAAAGTTTATAAACAGACTCCTGTAAGTTTATAAGCTTAGAGTTTGAATTAATGAGCATTTGCAATACTGTTTGACATGAACTTTTGATTCATGTGATTCATAAAATTTTCAATTGGCGGTATATTATTATAGATATTCGAGATATTATTTTAGATTATTAACGTTAATCCGAGGTGTTTTACTAAGTCTTGCCAAATTATTGCTGTGTTCTTAATTTTTAGGTCTTCGTTGATTAGTAGGTTTTGTTATGCATTGTGTCTAGGCAGGATTAATTTTATTTGACCAATTGTAGCAGTAATCAGAAATTTTGTCAACCGAAGTTGGAGTTTTTGCAAAAATATTTCATTTAAGTTATCGGCTGTTTTAAAATTGGACATGTCGTCAGCGTGGATATTTTCTGGGATGTAATTTACTACATAGGTCAGCTGTATAAATATCATAAACGGCACACAAAGTCGAATAATATATATTGGAGCATTGTATTTTATTAATTTGTAAATTAGGCTCTGATGCAACACTAATCCTTTCAGCAATTGATGGCTTGTAGAAAACTTTTTTCTAAACTCAAACTCTTCATTTGGTACTATTTTACTTGTTTGAAGATCATTCTTAAGTTTTCCATATATGTGAGCTTTTTGATAGGTCTATAATTTTCAACTAGGAAGTCCTCTTTTCCAGGCTTAAAAATAGGAATAACTTTAGCGATTTTCCAGATATCTGGAAAATAACAATTTGTAAATCCTTCTGGCCCAGGAGACTTCGTATTTTTCGGGTTAAGCTTAATAAGAAAAATTTTGTCAACTCGGCCGAAGTAAACTTGATAGGCTCATTTGTTCTAAAATAGTTTGAAATCTCAGAAGATACCTGAAGTTGTCTATTAATTGTTTCTTTTTGTTAAGTATTTTTGTTATTTTCCAAAGTTTTTTGCTATGGAGGTCGGAGCTTCTTGAATTTCATTTTAAATTATTTTATTTAGTTTAATTTCTTAGTCCTTGAAGAAGCTTAATTTTGTCGGTTGATACTATTGGACCTGTTATATTCGTTTTAATCGGCTTTCTAGGAATAGATGTAACTTTTGCTTCATGAATAATACGATTAAGTAATTGAATACAGTTGTCAATTTCAATATCAGTTTTGAATTCTCGAAATTTAGATTTAGGGCTTAAATCAATTTAATTTATTTAATTACTTGCTAAATTTTAGCTTTTAATACAACCTATTTTGAGCAAAAGCTCATTCGTAATAGGTTGTGTCAGAAGTGGCGGAAAACAAAATAATTAAAAAAAACTGCGCCAACTGGCTATCCATCCCTCCAAAAATGCATTTTCATCAGGATCCTTGAATTTTCATTTTCGGAACTGAGGATTGTTGTATATTTGTTGAAGGGCGGTTGGAACCAGTTTTTCACATCCATCCAAAATAATGTCACTACGGTTCGGCCATTTTGCTGTTCTGCACAAAGCTTTTAAAAATTAGAATTTAAATTATTTGAAGAAATATATGAAATATCAATTATATTATTGATTGAGCGTTTGCATTTAGACCAATCAGCATAGACGGTCAGAGGATACTTTTGGTATAAGGTAACTATTTGCGTTAGATTGCCAACGTTGGTTAGAACGTAAAGTTGGAAGGAAATATTTCGGGCTACCTAGATGTTGAATTATGAAATTACTGACAGAGAGTTGATTGTATAATACATTACAATCACGATTACTTCTCAGACCACCCTTGCCGACTCCAAAGCCTTTTTGTTACCATCATATCACCATATAATCAAACCATTAAACCATCATACCATTTGACAACCATACTTTACCATCATACCATTATACAATCATGTTTTACCACCTTACCATCATATCATCACAACATCATAACATCATACCATAAACGATGGTGTCATGATACAACCATAGCAACATACTATCATACCATTACGCCATCATACGATCAAACCAACACACCAACATTCCATTTTACCATCGAAGCAGCGTACCATCACAACGTCATACTATCTTACCATCATATCTCATACCATCGTAAAGTCATACCATCAAACCATAACATCACCACACTATCGTAGCATCTCACCGTACCATCTTACCATCATACCATCACAGTATCTGGGTAAACATTAAACAATTTAAATTGTTGTTGTTTGAAATTTCGTCGTTGCCACGACAATTTTCAATTATGAATGTCGCATGCGCTCTTTTGTAAACAAAACGTAAACCAAGCCGTTACGTTTAGACAAATATACAAACGATGGTAATCCTTATTATTAGATGTTTATTTGAATTTTATTATCTCTTTTTGGTACCATCAGATCACCACACAATCAAACCATCAAACCAGCACACCATTTTACAACCATATTATACAATCATACCATTATACAATCATCTTATACCACCTTACCATCGTAGCATCACAATACCTTAACATCACACCATCCTAACATAATACAATTATATAATCACCAATAAACCAACATTCCATGTAACCATCGTAGCAGCATACCATTACAACGTCATATTATCATGGTACCATTATACAATCATCTTATACCACCTTACCATCGTATAATCACAACATCATAACATCACACCATCCTATCATAATACAATCATACACAACCAATCATACATAACCAACGTCATACTATCTTACCATCATACCATTAAACCAATATACCATCAAGTTATGCCATCGTATCCTCATACCATCTAACCATCATAACATTGTATCATTATTCCATCAGGTCATACCACTATACAAGTATAACATTAATCCATCACACCTTGATCAAACCATCATATCAGCATAGTGCCTTACCATATCATACCAACATACAATCATACCATCACAATAGATTACCATCACATCATCATATCGTCAAACTATCATACAATCATACCATCGTACCGTCATAACATCACACTATAAAACCATCATATCGCCGTACCATCATACAATCATATCATCATACCGTCATACTGTCATGCCATCATAACATTGTACCATCAAACCATCATACCATCACACCATTATCCCATCATACCATCATAGTATCTTATCATCTTATCGTCATACCATCATACACTCATACCATCCCATCAAACCATACAACATAACACTATCGTAGGAACACACCAACCATACCATCATATCATCATATCATCAGACCATCTTACCATAATACCATCACAATCACCACCAATCTGTCTATTTGGGCAAACATCAAATAATTTAAGTTTTTGTTGTTTTGATTATTTTGTGTTACCTAAATTAAAATTTCAAATGCTTGTGATTTTGCAGGTCTAGCTTCATTTTTGATGTATAATGATATTACAGTTAAAGGTTATTGTTCAAAGCTTTACGAACTTTTATGTTCAGAAAAAACTATAACCAAACAACGATTAGAAGCATTTGTTTTGTAGCATTTATTTTAAATATCCATTTAAGATCAAATTTCCAATAAAACTTACTAAAACTTTAAAAACTTGCCATTTTCGAGTTTGAGCTTTTTACTTGTAGCACAGTTGGTCAAACTTTAATGTATGTATCAAATTTAAAATGTTATAAAAATTGTGTTAACGAATTATCTTTTGTAACATACAGTCATCACAAGACGATATCACTCCAAACTAACACCAAAATTATCAATAACTAAATAAACCCAATGATGGCCACAATATATCAGCACTGCCTACTTTCCCTCGGTCTCCGCTCTCGAACATGTCACTGACTCTCTTCAGTGGCCTTCTTCAATTCAACCCGATTTGATAGAAGGTTTTTCCATTCGGTATTGGTTCTGTGATAGTAACTTAAGTTGTGATTAAGAGAATCATTCCAGGTGAAACATGGTCGTCCTGGCTTCTGGGGTCCGGTGGTGTACCTCATAATGTTGATTAGAATTTGGGTTGGTCCGCGGCGATGGATGTGTCTGCAATAATTTATTCGATTCACCTTAATCCTTTTGGTAATAGTTCTCCAAAATAATTTTTTCTTGAGTTGTTGGGTATTTGGCTTATTGGGGCTAAATTCGGTCAACATTTTTAGGAAAAATAATTCATATTGAGTTTGGCTGTTTTTAGTCCCTATGAACTAAGGTATACATGAGTACAATTGTGGCAATGTACATGGTAAGGGCACTTTGTGTTTTTTTTATAAAAAGTGGCATTTGCCAGGCGATGCCAATTGCCTGACAACCTCTAGTTCGGATGGTGAATGATCGACCTAGACATGTGATTAAGTGTGTGCTTAAATACAGCTTAATTCGACACGGATGAAGGGTATACCAGCTATAAATATGTTAGGGGGGGGGGGGGCAATGTATGGCGATTTTGTATCTCTGATAAGAGTGGTACGTGGGGCTAATTTGGGTGATTTCTAGGCCAGCAGATCCCACGTCGTTGATTAGTTCCTTCATAAAGTTAGACGCTGTTATGTTGCGAGAATGAGCGGCAGCAGCTGCAGACTACGCTTTGTGTTAGCTTAAGTTTTGAGAACTGATCGGCAACGGTCATCAGTGCTTCATTTAAAATACAGTTAACAATTCGGTGGGAGAGTGGATGCCCCTGTTTGATTTATTTGTTCTTGTTGATCTTGGAGGTGAATACATTAAACTATTTCATGGCGGAGTGCTCCCAGAAACATGCCTTGATGATATGGTTGACAAATCATATGGAGAAAAATTAATTCGAAGATCATTCTCGATTGTAGTTTTGTGTTTGAGGATGGAGCGATAAACACTGAGACGAAGAGAATATCCCCTAGGATTGGAATAGCTGCCTGGAAGGTGAGAAGGCCACCACAGTAATTCTTGATTCGTTTGATCTGAAGGGGGGTTTTCGGCTTTTTGGATCGTTTGCAAGGTATCAGGTATAATTCCCCGTGTTCAGGACATTGTGTTCATGTTCGTCTCCTGAACACTACAGATGTCGATCGAGTTTTTAAATAAAATTTGCATCGGTAGCATCGCGTTTCTAGGTACCAAAGCAAAATGATTGGAGAAGCTTGAGTGCGGTTGGTTGAAATGGTTAAGACTCTTCGATGAGTGTGTATAGATTTTTGAATTTTACGATTAATACAACAAGTAATGCTGTGCCGGAAGGGCATATGTGAGGTTGTAGTACCTGACGATAGTCGGATGTTATGAGGCAATAAGCTGTTGTAGTATCAACCGGTGTACGGCAAATTGATCTCGTGGATGTGATTGCCATCGACTAGAGGAAAGTTGGCTTGATTTTTGAAACTTTCTATGTGTACTAATTTTTAGGCTGACGGTCGTTAGGTATCTATGGACAACTTATTTACGGTGAACATGTTCATGGTAACGTAATTGATGTAGTATTGCATTAAAGAGGCAATTACCACCTCTTGGGATCAAGTGCATTTCCATTGCTGAATTGATGAATGGCTGATGAAATTATGTTGTTTGTTCTTAGATAAAAAGACTTAAGGTATGTTAATATATCCAGTACATCTATGGAAATACGTACTTAATGAATAAATAAATGGTGAATTAGTAGGATACTCCAGTGGCCCTATTCTGGCTATTCCCTGGGAATTGGGAATTGGGAAAAATATTGCTATATTTCCAAACTTCAATAATTCCCAATTTTTTATTCCCCAATTCCCAAAAGTGTATTCTGGCGTAATTGGGAATCATCCAATGGGAAAAACCACTATTTCAAATTTTGCAGCCGCCATTATTTAAAAATTTTATTTTCTACATATAAAATAAAAACTTTACCGATACTACGTTGTAAATAAAATTTTGAAAATACATAAAACAAACAGTTTCTTCTAATTCCCAAAAAAAAAATTTGGGAAAAATAAACGTCAAAACTTACATAAAATGGAATTATTTTTTCCCTACAATAAAAATTCCCAATCGCCAGAATACACTTTTGGAAAAAATAATTCCAAACTGCTAGAATACTGTCAAAATAGTTCAATTCCCAATTCCCAGGGAATAGCCAGAATAGGGCCACAGTTGGTTATTGTGGTGGTACTTCTTATTAATTTTACTTATTTTTTAGTAATTTGAGGTTATGGTTTACTAAATGAGTTATAAATATCAAAAAGTGTGCATATGCATAATTTATTCAAATTAAATAAGGCTACTTACCTCTACTTTAATTCAGTTTCCATATGAAAATAAATAAACCGAAACAGTTTCAAAGTATATCAAGAGACAAATCATGCCATCAGCAATTTTACAATATTTACAATTTTTTTATTATATCAAAATTGATTGCATTAAAATTGTTGCCATTAAATTTAATGATCTGATTAAGCCAGAAGATTGCATTTTATAAGGTGATCTTAATATCTATAAACGTATACGATCACTTGTTGGTAGTTTAAAATAATCTGTAATTGATCTCGGTTTTGTAAAACATAATGTGACAAGTATAAAATAAAAAATTCAATATCTTACGATCGCATTTTATTTTCTTATAAATTATGTGAGCTCAATTTTAATTTCTTAATGTTGAGAGAAACTGGCTTTACCGGGTGGTAAATCGGAAAATGTTCAGAAGGTCTGCGGCTGTCCTGTTGATAGACGCCATAATTTCGATTAGCCTGTAGCCTATATTCAAGATGTTTTGTCCAATGGATGCTGTTATTATTATTGAAGATCGATTTCATCAATTTTATATTTTATCATAACAATATAATCGCGTTAAAATTGTTGTCATTAAATTTAATTCAAAATGGGAGGTTCATTTAAACTAATGGTTATTTAATAGATGATCGCTCGTCTTATAAGCTTTCTGATCGAATTTGTTCATTAAAAAGTTTAATCATATTTTCTAGTGTATCAGACCGTATCAGATCAAATGTATTATATCGATTTCCATTATACCCATATCATGTCAATTTAAACTGCTCAAGAAAATAAATTGAGTGATTAATGATTGTAAATATGATCATGGTTATAAGTAATCAGCAAGCAAGATCAACACAATTACTGCGCTCGTATATAGAGAAGCATCTATTGGAGTTATCATCTAATACCCGTAGTATTTTTATGACAATGCTTGCAAATGGCAACGATTTCAAATTAAAATAAATATTGGTGAAGACAAATAAAGTCGCTTCCCCTAGAGAGACCAAAATGGTTGTTCAGAAGGCTCAAAAGTAGTTCGAAACAAACTTTCAATACATTTAAAAATACCATTCGTTTGTTTCCACTACCCAAATTAAATTATAAAATGTATATTTAGCATCGCAACCGAAACGCCCATACTAAATGCTAAACTAATTCAATTCTGCCAAATTTATATTCATACACAACCCTCTTTCACGAACATTTATTATTATAAAAAAAAAAAAAAACTCGAGTGCCAGCAGCATCATCGTTCCTATCGTCGAAGCTATCATGAACATCTTTAATAATAATACTTGTGCTCGTACCTATGAGATTTGTTTTATACAAGGAACAAATCTTCTTCTTAAGAAACGCATTCATTAAAATATTTTTTTGTATGGTACACAAAACAAATGTACATACATTTAGGTACACGACATCTTAATTCTATATATTTTATTTAAATATAATTTAAAACTCGTCTTATTACTTGTTTACATAAATATTTTACCAACTGCGTTCGAGAGTATACAACAACGACTTGAGATGTACACATAACTTTGATTTTTTTTTTTTTTAAGTAATGAGGGCGTTTTTACAAAACATTAAGCTGATTTTCCAGATTTTTATTATTAAATTGAATAATAATCATCTGTGGTTGTTTTGATTTCGTATTTATTTAATTATAAGTTCACCAACATTTTTATTTTATTTATTAACTTTCAATAAAAAAAAAAGGAAAAATTGTTTATTGTACTCGTACATTTGTTAAATAAATAAAATCACGCAACAACGTATTCCCTTCATAAGACAGAATCTTATTTATGTACAAAATAAAACAAGCTGATGGACAAATTGGTCTGAGGTCTCTAATACTACTTATTGTGAGTATTATAGTCCGGTATAAATTATCGTAATAAATCTCATCCTAATTGCATATATACATATAGTAGACACACAGACACATTTTTTATTATCTCCTTGAGCAATTTCCGTAATTATATAATTTGTGCGTATCACTAAAATATTTCGTTTTTTGGTACTTTGATACGAGGACACTGAAGGAAATGAGAAATGTAGTTCGGACGAGAAAGAACAAAATAATGACATTTTCCTATTTGTTATAGAGGATTAATTTGTCAAAATATTTATATTGTTGAGGCTAAACATAAATAAAATGTTATGCTACATATGTATAGATAAAATTTATATCCTTGACATGTATAAACAAACAGAGAAAAAATGTTACTATAACATTATTTAAGAAGAAACGTTTTACAACAGATTTTTAAATAGAGTTGTTTAAAGAATTCTCAGAAAGTAAAAGGGCGTCACTGTCAAAAGGATGCACTTAACAAAATATTACAGACCAATTTATAACTACAACGTGATATTGCTCTCAACCACGATTAATATACTCATAAAAAAAAATAAAAATTATAGGTTTGTTATTTCTATGGCATTTTGATGGAAATTTGGTCTAGTGGTGAAATTTAGAAAAATAAAATTGAGTGAAATTTTTTGAGTGTTCTTTTATTAAATGACAAAAAATTTCACTCAATTTTTTTTTTTCCAAATTTTATCACTGCATTGAATTTCCACTTAGTTCCACTTCTTAGTTTCCTTTTTCTGAAATGAAATTGTAAGATGAAATTTTCTACCAGTATGTTCTACCCATTTTGTAAGCATTATAATGATTTGAAGGTCAGGGTATCGTGAAAGTCTTTCCTGTTACATTTGGTAAATTTTAGCATTGTGTAAGCCTTACTAATAACAGCATCAATATGACAGTTGACCTTCAGATCTGAGCTGAAAAAAATCAAATCATTAACTAAGTCGACCCGTTCTATTATCTGAAGAATAAGAAAATAACTAAAAATAAGAAGACGCTTAGATTTGGAATATATCATTACTTAACTTGATGTTAAGGCTCATGAGGTTTAAAGTACTCGTACACCAGTCACAAAATAAATCTGGATCCAATTAGTATGATATGTTACAAAATATTTTTATGTGATCCGCATATAATAGACATTTGCAAACTTGAACAGCTTAACAGCATCGTTAACATATAACAAACACAGCAAAGGTCCTAAAAAACTGGCTTGAGGTACGCCTGAATAAACCGCAAAAGATTCAGACGATGTGTCATCAATTTTCACATACATTCTATGATTCGAGATGTACGATCTTAGCCAATTTAACGAAATAATGTCGCAGTTAAATTTACTAAGCTTATCCAACAAAAGACGGCGTAATATTTGCACCTGATATTCTCGATCATTTTAAAATGCAACTGCTTTTTACAACAAAAAAAGGTCGCAAATCGTGACTCCACAATGGGTAACAGACATAAAGCACAATTTTTTTATATAAAAAAGAAAAATTCTTTATTATTATTTATTTTTATTATTTTAATATTTTTTTAATATTAATATTATAATAAGATTAATATTAAATTAAAAATTGAGAAAGGAAGGCGAAAGCATCCGAAATCGATTTTTTTAAAAAATAAAACAGATTGTTACTATAAGGAAGCTAAAAATATTAAAATAATAAAAATAAATAATAAAATAAATAATTTTTATATAAAAAAATTTTACAAAGTAACAAAAGCACACAAAATAGTGAAAAAATGGAAACCCATTCACACAATAATAAAGCACAAATTGGATAAAGTATGGATTCATAACAATTGTTACTTGTTAATGCAATTAGATAAGTTGCCGGTTTTAATTTAATTTATTTTTTTAAATGTAACAATACAGAGGTCGTAGAATATTTGTTGTAATAAATTTTAATTCATTTATATAAATAATAAATCATTCTGTGCCAATTAAAATCGTGAATGTTTTAAAAATGAATAAAAAGCACACATTATTTACTCATTATTCACTCTTTATTCACTGATTATTAATTCATCACTCATTAGTACCTTTCAGTGAATAACCAAACTAAAGCGATGGTGTAGATGTCTTTAAATATGCATCATTCAAATTTGCTTTCCATTGGGTACCTAATTACAGATTCTTGCAAGGACGCAAGTAACAAATTAGTACACAGCAAATCAGAAAATAATAGTGTTATAATGAGTGAATAGTTGTATAATAATAACGGCTAATTGAAAAATACTGAGTGGATAATGTGTAAAATCAGTAACTAATGATCGAATAATGAGCGAATTATGAGTGAATAATCAATGAATATTGAGTGGACAATTGGTGAATTGTTAGAGAATCAAGAGTGAATAATGAGTGAAAATATCATTCATCAGTAAACATTGAGTAAATAATGTGTAAATAATGAGTAAATAGAGAATGAATTATGGGTGTAAAGCGTACACGTTTTGTGCGGATATTATTTAATATAAATAACAAAGATAACTCCAAATTATAACTACTGTACACTATGAAGACGCGCACTCGAATCTTTTCTTTTCCACCCTCCTGTCAAATATTTTTAAGTAGAGTGCAAAAATATTGAAACACATGTACTACAGTCGCGTGCGTAAATATTGTATCGCGTAATATCGAGTTGCCACATTACTCCGTCGCCAGACTGAAAGTCGGTATTATAAAAAGCAAAATTATACAATTCAACGTACCTTACAGGTATTACCAACAACAAATTCAATTTGACCTTCTGTCTAATGACCCTGCCCCTGCCCGATTGTGAAACTTACGGTTGGGCACACGTCGCATTATTACTATATGAGCTACTAGGATGCGGTTGTGTTTGTAGTGCCTCAGAGCTATGACTCGTTGATCGCATTGGTTGCGATGGTAACTGTTGACTCGATGACTGCATTAATGCTGACGGCAACTAATGGCTCGTCGACTGCGTTGATGTTTGAGCGTTCAATTCATCTTCGGTAAAGAAAGCTGACATTAACCGGTCTATTAATATTTTTTAAGTTCGGTTGTTTAGCTGGATGACAAAATACTTTTCATGACACCTAATAATTTCAAACAGACCATCGTAAGGTTGTTGAAAAACTGAGCGAACAGCATCTTGTCTTACAAAGACGTGAGTACACCAATGAATATCCTTATGTAGGAAAATGTCGTTTTTGCAATGATGGGGGGCCTCAGGGAAGTCATTGTTTCGCGAAAACTGCTGATGAACTTTGTCGTCTTATCATCACTTTCGAAAAATTGTCCCGGCAGTCGTAACGTTTGTCCATCCAGCATCTCTGCTGGTGTAGAATTGATGTCTGGTTTGTACGTTGATTACAGACCAAGTAATATTATCGGCAAAACCGCTGACCAATCGGGCGTTTGATTACACTTCAATGTCCTACGCCATCTTTCCACCAATCCGTTCGACTGTGGGTGGTAACTCGTTGTCTTAATATGCTGGATACCCAGTAGTTTAGACAATTCGTGAAACAAACTCAATTCGAATTGTCGACCTTGGTCTGTCATGATGATTTTCGGAATTCAGAACCGTGAGAACCATCCTGAAATTAAGTTCTTAGCCACCGTCTCTGCCGTCATGTTCGGGATTGGACCTTGAATAACGATCGATTATGGTAAGACAATAATTTTACTCGCCTGATGTTGGCAATGGACCGCTTAAATCAACGTTGATATGATCAAATCGGTGGCTTGGTGGCACAGTTGTTAGAACTTCTGATCGATTGTGCTTGGTGACTTTCGATCGTTGGCATGCCACACAATTTTCACGAACGTCTGACAGTCTTTACGCATGCCTTTCCACACGAATCTTTCATGCACTAGGCGCTGAGTACCCCTCACTCCCGGATGTCTCGGCGTAACGTAAGGACGAACATTACCGTTAAAGACGTCACAAGATAGTCGCTGATTGGATCCTGGTACGTTTATAACTTCTAGGCTCAATGTGAGGTTATCGTCGTTCAACACGGAGGCCAGTTCACTACATCTAGTCAATCGGTTGTGTGGTACGTATCTCGTTGTATCGTGAAAAAAAATCGGCTGATACGTTCGATGATCCAAATATATGTCGAATATCGGTGGAAAACTGCGACACAAAATCCGGAAGTGGCGCATCTGCCTTAGAGAATCCTTGTCCAACCGCTGCTTATCGCCAACAGTTCACGATCGTACGTGCTGTATTTGCTTTGCGTATCGTCTAGCTTTTTTCAGAAAAAGCCTAAAGGTTGCTGCTGTTGATTTACAAACTGATGTAAAATGGCGTTCTACTGCGTTGCCTGACGCGTCAACTAGCAATGCTAGTGGCGCATTTGGTGATGGATGGCATAATAACGTGGATGTTGATAGGTCATGTTTACACTGACTAAACGCTGCAACCGTAGTGTCGTCCCAAACAAGAGGTGTTCTATCGTTTTTCTTATTGCCTTTAATCATCAAAATGTATCATTCCCAAAAACTGTTTGAGGTCCTTGACAATCGTTGGAAGCTTAAATTGTCGAATAACTTCCACTTTATCTGGCAACGGCTGAACACCAATGGACAAAATTCTATGTCCAAGAAAATCTATCGCTGACTTTCCGAACTCGCACTTCGATGGGTTTATATATAGCTTGTACTGTTGTAGACGTTGAAACACTTCACAAGAAGCAATCAATATATCATCGATATATAGTAAGCGATTAAAACGTCCAATCCGCGCAGGACTTCCGATATGAACCTCTGAAAGGTTTGTGCCGCGTTACAGAGGCCAAATGTCATATACATGAACTCAAATAGTCCGAATGGTGTTGCTATGGCTGTCTTGTGCAAATCGGCTGGATCTATCGGAATCTGATGAAATGCTTTTTGCAGATCGATTTTCGAGAAAAAGCGTTTACCGAATAGGATGTGACCACCGTCATTAATGTACGGTAGCGGATATTTGTCTGGCTTCGTGACTGAGTTTAACGCTCGGAAATCTCCACATGGCCGCCACGTTCCATCCTTCTTCATTACCATAAGGAGTGGCGATGACCAATTGCTTTTTGACGGTCGACATATGCCTAGCCGCATCAAATCCTCGAACTCGGCCTTTGCTGCTTTGTATTTTTCCGACGACAGCGGTCTCACTTTGGCGCTGACCGGCTACCCTGTCGTCTCGATCTGATGTTTCGCCATAGTATTCGCCATGCCGATTTCGCCGCTGAATCGCGTAATGTCAACAAACGTCACCTTGTCAATCAATTTATTACTTGCCACGTCCACAAGTAGATTGTAGTGCGTTAAAAAATCCGAACCGATTATTGGTTGCTTAACGTCGGCTACCGTAAACTTCCATGTCAGCGGTTTTCTAAGCCCGAAATTCAATTGAAGGCGCTTTTCACCGAAAGTTGCAATTGTAGAGCCATTGATGGCGGCGTACAATAATTGTGTAGTTGGCGTAGCTGAACGTGTTGCGAAAGATTTGGGGAGCACCGATATATCTGATCCGGTGTCAATCAGGAAACTAATCTTGCTCGAATTGTCGTGAACGCAAAGCTGATTAAAACTGATTGCATCGTGCAGCGATGACTTTGAATTGTTAGTATTACCAATAACTTTGCTGTTAGGCAACACTGTACTTGCTGTGCTATTACTTTTGACAGTTAGCTATGCTTTATGAGGATTCGGTTTTGATGGCTGTGCAAAATCACACGGCTGTTTGCATTTATTTGCCGAAGTTCCATACGTTCTATGATACCAGCATGTTTTCGTTTAATTTGAGCGATTTGAAGGCGCTCCAATTGCCGCTGGATTTGACACTGGTCATAATGGGGCTGGACGCAAGATGCTTGCGGTGGTTGATTTATTGGCTTTTGACTTAGTTGATTTACTGAGAGATTCATTGCATCCATAACCGCATTTGCTACTTTCGCAACTTCGGATAACTCTCCCTTCCTAGTATTGACAATAACCTTCACCTGGATCGGCAATCGGCTTAACCTAAAAATTTTCAATATATTTTCGTCCTTCGTGTCGCTAACTTGTAGAAGTTCGTTCAACAAATGGCTTAGTCGGCGATCGCCCAGCTGAATACCCGACACCAGCTTTTGAAAACGCTGTTGCGATGTCTCGGCGTAAGCTGCTAGTACAGCCTGTTTGAGTTTATCATATGGTTTGGCATCGGGTGGGTATTTCACTGCCTCGTACACTTGACTAATGATGTTTGGGTTCAATGATGCAACAACGGTACCGAATTTCATTTTCTGATAAGAAACCATTGTTCAAGCTGGAGAAACCACGTGTCCACCTGATCCCTCTTTAGCGTAGGGATAGGCACCCTCGATGCGACTGCATTCACTAGTCTGTTTGTATTAGCACCATCATCTAAATTTGGCGTATCGACATCCTTTTCGTCGTCTGACATTGTCGCTAAATGCGCGTATTGAAATATCTAACCTCGAAAAAAAATGGCGTGGTTCGAGTTTTAATTTTTAAGCAATTGCGTTTTTGTCCTCGTCGACGGTCACCAATATCGCGTACTCGTTTTGTGCGGATATTATTTAATATAAATAACAATGATTACACCCTACTGTCAAATATTTTTAAGTAGAGTGCAAAAATATTGAAACACATATTTGCTCCCAATTTTAGTTTTTTGTTGTTTTTCTGCTAAAACAGTTTTGAGAAAACCCTCGTCAAGTCTCCTACACCCAGCTAGCTTATCTCTGTACCAAGGGTTCGGTTTGTAAAATTTCTCATTGGCTACTTGCGTCGATAAAATTCAATATGATAATTTTATTTGGTTCTGGGATATTAGTGGTTGCTAAAAACGTAAAAATACCGTAATTATACCGAAACGAATATATTTTTAGCCAACGTTTATGAAAATCTGTTGGAAGCTCTAGAAGTCTAAACCATTGTCAAAAAAAAAATTTTATTTACTGGAACAGCTTTGCATTCGTATTTTCAGTTCAAGATTTTTTAAAACAAACCATTCATGTAAGTTCTGTAATTTAAATTGCAATAACTGGGAAGGAAGCTTTATAAGCTCGCACGAGCTTTTACCACATATAACTGTCTGGGAAGCTTACCTACAAAAAAGCTTTCCTAAGCTTTTTCAAATGTGTAACAGCCGCTTGTTTTATTTGAAGCTATAATAGTAATTCAAGAAGGTGAAAGGTTTAAATAAGAAAAGAAAATTGTTGACGCACGATTCAGGAAAACCATTTCAAGTTTAGCATCGAATTCGTTAATAACGATAACACATTGAAATACCATCCAACATAAGAAACGCTTTCCATTTCGCAATACATATTATATATAGAGCAAGTATTTACACAAAGATTTTTCATGTAAACTTGAAAATAAACAAAAGAAAAGCGAAAAACTATTTGCTTGGTGTGTAAATGGTTTTGCTTTCTTTCATTTTTATTTTCAGCAGTTTAGAAGATGAAATATAGTAAGTATAGTAACAACAACAAAAAAAAAATTTTGTCGTATCTAGTTTATGTTTGATTTTGGTATTTACAAAGTTGTATGCTCGTTGTCGTATCGAATAAATTCCTTGGTTTCTTATACGTAGTTACTGTGAGCTTTTTTACTTGGTTTACGTATACACGAAGTAAAGCATTGTAGTATATGAAGACAAAAATTGATATTAATACTGTTGTATAAGCGTATTTTCTGTTTTCTTTTAGGGTGTGTATGCTTAACATAGGTCGAACCATAAGATAGAGTCATCCACTTGCTCTAAATACCATAATATTCACAAATTCCTTATTATTCAACAAAAACAAAGTAAATAGCTACGTATGCGTACTATATATGTATATAAGATTTATGTACCGTACAATATTTTTGTTCACACAATTAATTATGCAAATTAAACAACATTACAATAAATACTAAATAAATAAATAAAAGCAAACGAAGCTTGCAATTTCGTTTTGTGTTGTTGCTGTTTTGAAAATTTTATGAATGAATTGTGAAGAGTGAGGTACATATTTTATAACGATACGAAGAAGAAGACGAAGAAATACAAAAGGTGAATACAAGATGATTGGTAATATTCGCGGTATATATATATGTACATATGTACATGATTATTGTGTTTTGTTTTTGTGATGATTTATAGTCTTTCATTGATATGGTTTGAAGGAGAATATCAATATTGTGTAAATGAGATTTTAATGGGTTCAGCTGTGGCGGAATATCTTTGTATTTATATTTTGGCGATACACGAAAGAATTTATTGATAAAAGTTTTGTGATACATTTGAAATTTGAATGTAATATGAAATACGGTAAATGTAACGGGGTTTTGAGTTCAAAGTACCTTATGCCAGCGCTGAAATATTCCTTTTTGTTGTACAACGAAACGTTCGATAAGTGGATTGAATTCTTTGTAAGTAAAATTCCCTGCCTTGTGCAAATATTGTAGAATTTGACAAAATTTCTAATTTAAAACATTTTACAATTTTAATTAAACACTAAACTTTAAATAAAGAAAATTTCAACTGGACAAGTTACCGTTCCATAAATCGATCATTCTATCCATCGTCAAGTTTATTAAATGAACAGGTCGAGTTGTGCGACTTCTTCCTGTTCCCGAAATTAAAAATTTGTCGCTGGACAAGATGTATATAAGTAGTCCTCAAGTATTGGAATTTGAAAACTCAAAAATTTTAGGTTCTCAAAATCCTTCATGAATGCAACACGACTGTAAAAAAATGTTTGAATGGCTTAACCTTCACTCTGTGTATAGTTTACTATGACGTTGTCTGTGTATTAGGGTCAATCTGACCCCATAGATATCTTCATGTATTTCATAGGGAAAGTAAATAAATTTCTTTATTTTCTACAAATATAATCCGAAACCGTTTCTCGTTTTTTTATGCATTCTATTCATATGATTTTGGTGTGGTTGGGACAAAATGGTTCATTACAAAAATGACATCTTGTTCTAGTTTTCCTATCAGATGATTTGTGGCTCAAGTAACATCTTCGTGGTTTGCTAACTGTCTTAACCGTCACTTCTTCGCCTGTTGATTCCCACCTTATTGGTAATGCTTTATAACCTATTAAGTCGATTCCTGTCCTTATTTTTATTTAACTTTCGAGTGTTATAGAGCCGCTCCAACACGTTGGCCTGCACCAGTTGGATAGTGAATTCTTTTAGAAATGATTTTTTTTCGGATGCTGTTCGAGTTTCACACAAAAGGGCGGTTGGCACTTTTATACAAAATGAAAAGGCTGCAACATCAGCAAGATCAGTAAGGTTAAAAAATAACACCATCGGCCATCGTTGAGTTTTCCTTTTGCATGTACAGGTTCTCACTAATTTATAGAAGGTGTCTGGCCCTCCTTTTGTTGCGTTATAATCCAAAATTTAATTAGTTAAGCCTGTATTCCATGAGAAAAATTGACTGACAGTCAAAAAAAACGAAAAGAGAAAAATAATCTGATGCCCCATATAAGAGACAAAGGCAACGTTTTTTATTTTGTAGAAAAACAATTTTGCTGTAAAATAAAAAATAAAATAAAAAACGATGTCCTTGTCTCTTATAAGGGAATCAGATTGTGTTTCTCTTTTCGTTTTTTTGACTGTCAGTCAATTTTTCTCATGGAATACAGGCTTTATATTAGACTCACGGTCTACTCCGTTATTGTTGTATAAAGTTGATAATAGCAAAACGTTTTTATTTGGTTTAGGAATAAAACGCACAAGTGTTTGGTTGATATCAAAGCAGAATCTTGAAGGTTTTAGTTTTCGTGTTTTTAATTCCACCTTACTACTAAACTCTTTTGGAAGATCGGTTTTATTTCATCTAATTGTACCAATTAGTGTGTTTTTTTTCTGCAAAAGTTAATCGGCTAAAGAACAACTAGTGGAAAAGTTGTCCATAGTAATTATTATTTCTTATGCTCCCTTGATTGCCTACTAACATATACTTCTGTGTTCAATGGTTAAAAATTATTTGCGTCGCATAGCCAGAATATTTTAATTGTAATATTTTAATTCTAAACTTCTCTGGCTTCGAAGGTACCAATATACTGTCTGAAAGAATATTTCCCTCGACCTAGAGCCAATTGTTGATAAATGATTAAATTTCATGATGGTTTATGACGTCCTCGAATGTTTGCAAAGGACATATTCCTTATATATTGGAATGCTGCCAATCTATCGATTTTTAGCCGCTCCTGTCTTAGACGGCTATAGTAACTGAGGGGTTTGATTTATTTCTGTTTAAACCGTAAAGCCTTCTCTTTCTCGCAGTTGGAGAAAGTTGCAGGTTTTGGTTACAATCGGAGGTTTTAAGCTTCACTTTTCGATAGTTTTTTTATTTTGGACATAGTAGCACATACCAGCGTTTGTTTCTTTATCCTTAACAGTCACATTTTCAACATTTTCTTATTCATTTCCTCGCTCGTCAGAGATAAGTTGAAAATGTTAATCATTATTAAAATTTATCGGTTCAACATGCTCATCGTAGTTTTAAATGTTTATCGGCATCCTCATCGTAGTCACAAATGTTTATCGGCGCAGCTTGTTCACGCTTATCGCAAGGATAAGCTGTTTTTAATACTAAGCACCTTGAATTACAAACAAAAACTAAACCAGAAAAATCGTTCAACGATCATTCGAAATATCGGTAACGGTAAAATAATACAAAAGTAAAATGACGAAAAATATCAGGAATAGGTATGTACATACATATATGCCACAGACCATCAGTGTCGAAAACTAGTATTTGTGGCATAGTTTATGTTACGTTTTGACACAAGTTCTTGACAGTCTTTTAAAACCTTTGTTTTCGACATTTTTTGACAGCGAAAAAAACTGAAAAATGTACAATTTTAGCTTCATTAACGTTCAGAACTGTTTCAACCAGTTAGAAAAGTTTCTAAATTAAACGGTATATTTCAATATTGTACTAACGAAACAATACGAATATTTTATTTCCTCTTTTTTCCAATATCACACATATAGTTTTTGACACTTTCCGACAGTTTTTGACAGTCGTTAAAATTTTCGACAGTTTTTGGTCATAAATTAAGGTTCTTCAAGACATTTTTGACAAAATTTTCGAAAACGCAAATTATTTAGCGTTTTTATGTACACTCCCAATCATATGAATAGGTTCACCAAAATTTTTCAAATTTTTTAAAAACGACAAAGCTTTTAACGGGTTTTTCAATTGTGAAATCAAAAAGTGCCATTGTTACGTAGTTTAAGAACAAAATTTGGTATTTTGAGAGACCAGTTAGCGTTTGTTTTAGATTTAAAATAAATTTATCAATAAAAAATGCGTCATTAGAATAGTTTCACTTGAACAACTACAAATAAAACAGTGTTTATGTTATAAGAAATCATTATTTTTATTATTCAGTAGTGAGTGTTACCTCCATTATTTAAAATCACTTCAAAAATTCTATTTGGGATTGAATCGTATAAAGATTTCAAGTAATTCAAGAACAGTTCCTTCCAGACATCCTTTATAGCTGCGATGAGCGAGTCCTGGTCCTCAAATTGCCTTCCACCTTCATAAACCTTTCTTGCCATCCATCCTTTCCATTAAATCAGGTGAATATGGTGGCCATGTCAAAACTTCGATGTGTTCCGCATGGAACCAACTTTTAATTATACGAGCCGTATGGACAGGCGCGTTATCCTGTTGAAAAAGCCATTGCATCGGTCCAAAAATGGTATCGATTTTCGGACGAGCATTTCCCAATATGGTTTTGTATGACTCTGCTTTCATTTTACCTTTTATAAATTGCAATTCGATGGTCCCATAATAACTGATTGCACCCCAAATCATAACACCCCCGATTTTGCTGTGTATCTTCGACAAAACTCGTTCCTCCTTTCTCAAATCGTGAAAGTAATAATTGAATCCGTCCGGGCCATCAAAATTAAACTTTTTTTCATCAGTAAAAATTACCTTTCGCCACTTTTGAGACCAACTCATCACTTCTTTTGCAAAGATCAAACGACGTTCTCGATGCTTTGCATTTAGGAGTGGTTTTTTAATCATTTTTCGCCTTCTTAGGTAAGGGCATTTTTTGATGACCCTTCGAACCATCGAAATGCTGGCGGAACAACCTACCCTATTTGCGATTTGCATAGCTGGAATAGCGGCATTGGAGGCTTCTTTAATGATCAACCGATTTTCCCGTTCCGTTGTTGCTCTAAAAGTTTTCCCTTTCATGCATCCTCCATAATTTTCTTTATCCTTTAAATACAAATTGACAACGTTGCAACTTCGACCTATTTTGGTTCCAATATTTCGGCCGGAATATCCTTCTTCTTGTAAAACATCAATTTTTGATTTTTCCGCCACGCTCAAGGCTTTTCCTCTGCCCATTTTATTCCTACAATAAATTTTCTGTAATTAATTTGAAATATTTTCATAAATTTTTGAAATATTAGAAAAAAAAATGGAAAAATTTTTATGGCTTACCTCGAATGAAGTCAAAATAAAACTGAACCTATTCTAATGACGCATATTTTATTGATAAATTTATTTTAAATCTAAAACAAAAGCTAACGGGTTTCTCAAAATACCAAATTTTGTTCTTAAACTACGTAACAATGGCACACTTTGATTTCACAATTGAAAAAACCGTTAAAAGCTTTGCCATTTTTAAAAAAATTGAAAAATTTCGGTGAACCTATTCATATGATTGGGAGTGTATAATACACATACAAAAAGTGAATAACAAAGCAGTTTCTCTCTCAGTCTCACTTACTGATTAGCAGAAAAATTGCACAACACATCACACACACATATACAATACATTCATAGATATAAAAAGTAAATAATTTTTTGATTTATATAGAAAATAGTGCATGGAAGTAATTTGGGGTCATTATGACCCCAGTACACAGAAATGTGCTTGGTTTATTTCAGACTATGGTAATTACAAAATTTACAAGTAATTTGGGCCTGATTTTCATTGTATTGCATGTATGAAATATTAGTTGAGGCTTTCTTATAGCGCATGGGCCATTTAAATAATAAGAAATGTATTTTTTTAAATTTTAAAATCGACTGGGGTCAATTTGACCCCAATACACAGAGAGAAGGTTAAAATTGCCACAATTGATTTAACCACTATAACGCGGTTTCTACGAAAATAAGAAAGAAAAAAATCCATTTTATTGTTGTTGCTGCAGTATCTTGTTGTTCTGGTACATCAAATTTGTTTGCCTTGATTTAATCAACTTCTTCCATGTGGGACGCATCTTCAGCATCATCAACAACCGCAAGAAGTTCACTTGCAAATGGGGCATCTTCAGCGGCCATTGGTTCATCTTCATCAATAGCAAAACCCAATTTGATCATACGGTAAATTCTAGTTGCATGAACCTGTGGTTCATCAAGAGAGAATCCAGATGAAAGAAGTGCAGTCTCGTAAAGCAAAATAACGAAATCTAAGTGCATCAACGATAGGATGATCTGGATTAATTTCGAGATGTTTCTTACCAGCCATGTAACCCATTATTATTCTGTCACGGAGAGCCTGAGCTTTCATAATATACGTTCGATATTAGCAGACCAACCATATTGCGATGTTGCAATACAACAAGGAGATTTAACCATACGATTCGATACAACTACTTTTTCTACATTGGTGTCCAAGACAGACTTTCAAATTTAACCTTATCTTCTTCACGTTTCTTCTTTTCTGCTTCATCCTCTAGTAATTCTAATCCTTCTTTGGTTACGCAGACAAGTTGTTTGCCTTGATATTCTTTCAATAGTTGGATGACGTATTCATCAATTGGTTCAATCATGTATATGATCATCATCTCCACGCTTCTTAACACGTCCAACAAAAGCAGAGTTGCTAACTTGATACCGTGATTCATCAGTTATGAAGTTGTAACTCTGAGCATGTAAACATTTAGGCGTAATCAAGCTTTAAAAATCTTTTAATTATTTATTTAAAGTGCAAGTATGGGTGCGTCCGAATTGCAAATTTAAACGCACATTTTTGAAAATGCGCCTTTTTGGATTAAATTAAATGTCATTAAAATCATTAAATTAATTCAAATTGAACAATTCTTAATTAAGAAATCGATAAATATGATTAATTAAAGATAGGGTGCGTCCAAAATGAAAAATGTGCATTTAGCGAAGACACATTTCAAAAAGTTACATGCGATGAAGTTTTTATCTGCATTTTTAATACGTGTCAATTTATATTTAAATTAATTATATTTATCAATTTATGTTGTACAATTTCAATTAATTTAATGATTATAATGAAATTTAATTTAACTGAAAGATGCACATTTTAAATAATGTGCATTTAAATTCGCATTTCGGGCACACCCATAATTTGACATCAAAGAATGTTTTTAAAATGCACATAAAAACTACATTGCATCTAGTTTATTGAAATGTGTCTTCGCTAAATGCACACTTTCCATTTCGGACACACCCTATGTTTTTCAGTTAGTTGAAACCAAGCATTAGGCAAGTTAAGTGAATATAGCTCAAGATTTTAAGATGTGGCTATCGATCCCATAATTTATATTGCTAGATATGTCAAGTGCTCCGGAATTTTTCGTACATGTAAGGTTAGGTTAGATTGGAATGGCTGATGTGGCAAACTTAGGCCAGTGACGGTCCGTTGTGATTCCGCAGGATTTATCCTCTTCACCCTTTCTGGAATCATTTAGATGTACTTACGTAGCGAAAAACATCTAGCACTTTGCTGTTTTCGAAATCCAACAGGTTGCCCATCTTAACCTTACCTATATGTAGAATATTTATGCCTTTTGCGTGCTAATGCCGATTATGAGCAAAGGAAGTGAATTAAAGCCTCTAATTCACATGTACCTAGAGATATTAATGTCTTGGTCCGCCCGGAGTCAAGTTTTGGCCAGAACTGTCTTGATACGCTACAAGCGAGTGTGCTAGTCCATTTTTCCTGTGCTAAAGCAAGTGCCTGTTTGCTAATCAATTTTAGCGCTATGATACAGTTCTCTATGATATCCGAGTGACCACTCGTCTTATTGAGAAATAAGTGACCTGATTGCCGCCCAACTGTCCACATAGATTCCAAATAAAACGGAGATACTACATAATGATTCAGCCATGAAAAGGCCTCTTCAATCACTGTCACCTAAGCATGGTACACGCCGCAGTAATCAGGAAGGCGAATAAAAATTTTCGCTTTTTATTATAACAAAATACTTCAGCTCTGAGTTTGCCGTCTAGATTGGGGCCATCTGTTTCTGATATTGGCCCATTGCTCCTGGATTCCTTGGAAGTAAAGATGTTCCGAAAATCCTTCTCGAAACTAGAGTTACTGTAATGTCAAGGTGCACCAGCTCATCCTGTATCAAACTACCTATCGACGAGTGTTCCGTATTAAGATACTTCCATTGAGGCACGGCTCAAAATCGAACAGCCGCATTTGCCGCCATCTTTTTCCCAAAAATTTCAACCGAACAAGCATACCATGTAAAGGCTGTTAGATGTCCCTAAGACCCAATAAGTGGAGTCTTAGATCCTATGGGTAGGTACGTGAGCTTTTCCCCAATTTCAGGATAAAGACCACATTAACCTCCGTCCATTTATACGGTTTAAAACCTTTAAGTGCCCATAGCATCTGTTTCTTACTCACGATGTCCTCAGTGCACACTAAATCTACTTCCTGATTAGTATTATACTCCATCAAGTAGTCAGAATTCCCTGGGAGGTGTTTGTCGAAGAGAAACTCGAATCTCGAAGGATTCACCACTAGAAGCTGTTCACGAACCCTCTGATTCAATCGAAAAATTGCGACTGCTTGAGCTTTTATAAAGAAATTTCTTAAAGCGAGATGTTTCGGAAACTTCTCCTGTTTTATCACAGAAGAATCTCAAAGAAGAGTCAAAGAAGAAATCGTTCCTGTTGCTATTAAATATTTTCTTAAAACATTTCTGCTCGGTTGTTGAAGGTTTGACTAATTACGTATAATCTTACTCCATAGAAATAAAAATGGCTTTAGGTTCTGACAGATATTTAGATTTAGAAGAAAATTTGCTAAACTGAGTTTAGTTTGCTGGGTTGAATTTTTTGTAATATACGTTTTGGACTCCAAATTTACCTCTTTTGCTTCACATCAAAATATGATCAGAAAAGCTTGAATTTGATTTAAAAAAGGATGATCTGATTTGTTAAAGAGAGCTAATACTAAAACTTTCTTCCTAGAACGGAAAACAATTTCTCGTTTCCCTCGTTAGGAGCGCATTTGTCTTTAGAAAGGGAATCAACGGATACTTGAGCCAAACTAGTCAGTTTCTGTAATGTATTCGTTCGATTTACGGTTTCTCATTTACCGAATCTTTTTTGTTACCAGTCAATGGTAAATAAAAACTAAATTTACCGGTAAACCCGGTAAGACCGGTTTACTTTGGAAAACTATTCTAAATATAAGGAAATTGCAAATTCCAAATTAATTTTGCAATTAGTGATGGGGTTGTTTTTGGCAAAATCTCCTGTTCCATTCCTCCTTGTCTCGCATTTCATGTTTTAATCACTTTTTAAAATTTCTCAAGATTATTGGCGTGTATAGTATGGAAATGCGATGCATGATGTTCGAAAGGTCAGGTTATTCGAGATTTTCGAGTTTATTCGGGTATGTTCGAGATTGTCTGTATATTGGATAGTTCGAAGCTACTCGAGAATCTTAGAACTTATTCGAGCGATATGATTGTTCAATATTTACGAAATTATCCGGTACTATTTGAGGGTTCCATTCTTATTGCATATCGTTTTATTGAGCTCATTAGTAGTACATTAAGTTACTTGACAAATAATTCGATATTTAGACGAATTTTCGAAATTTTCGTGGGTTTTCTAAATTTTTACTGGCTTTCCAAAACTATTCATTAATATCCAGATATTTTGAAAGATTTCTTAAGGATTTCTTAAGTTTTTCGACATTTCAAGAATTATTCGAGATTTTTAAATATTTTCAAATTATAGCTTTGAGTTGTGGGAACTTGCAGAGCTAGACATATAAATCTGAATCGTGATATTTAGTAGATTTTGCGAGATTCTACTAAAATTTCGATATTTCTCCAATTCCCTAGGTTATCCAAAATTATTCAAGTATGTCCAAGTTATTTACGTTTTACATGGTGGTGATGTATAGGATTTCCTTCGATATTTGTGAAAATTTAAGATACTTTGAAAATTCGATATTTTTGAGATTAAATCGAAATTCTTGATATTTTTCAAATTATCTTCGAAATTGGTAATGCTTTATTGATATATTTAGAAATCGCATTTTAGGGGCCAAAGAAAAATTTTGCGGAGGGCCCAAAATTTATAATTATTCCACTGCTTCCATTATACCTTTCTTGATTCTCTCTTGTATATTCCTAGGTTCAGCTTGTAGGAGTCCCAATCCTGAGCCTCCCTTGTACCTTTGGATTTTCTAAAGGCTGTTCCCCACAAGCCTATATAGGCCCCTAGGCCTAACCTATGAGCAAGCAGCAATACAGGACTGGTTGCAGCTATAACTTACAGAAAAGCGGCGTTCCTTACCCACCTCACCGTTCATTTCTTTGCCATATGAAACATTTTATTTGAGACGAGGGTCCCTTAGGTCAGTTCTACAACTGCCAGTAATGAATGTGGGTTATCGCCCCATATTACAGACTGAAAGGTTAGTACCCAGCAAATAACCAAAAAGTAATTCGCCCGCTTCATTGATATCAAGGCTTCCCCAAGTACCGCACCGATCTTTCTTCTGCTCCGAGATCAGCTGCTCCAGATTATCCGACGGCACCTCCTTCGCCCGGTCTCTGTAGGCTAGATTAAAATTTGTAAAATAAGATTTTATAGCACCAATGGTGGACATCAATCCAAATATGTTTTTCTGGTAGTCTCCCCTCATTTTGTCTTTATTCTGTTTTTAAACATTCTGATTAAAGCAATTGGTTACTGATAAAACATTTTATTTTTCAAGTTGTGTAAAATATATTCGTCGTTTTAGTTTATCAAATTTACTCTTACCTTGTCCGTTAAGTACACCGGTTTTGATCGGTCTAGGGAGATTGACGTGTTCTTTCCGTTCACTTCTATAATAAAACACTTATCAACTCTGTCCAGACGAATGAATACCCAGATCGAACGTGTATCTTGCTACACGTCGAAGTTTTCAGTTGTTCGATCAGTTACGACGGATCTGTCGATGACGTAGTTGGCGAATGCAAAAGGAGTTCGCCAGGGATCTTCAGTGTTTGATCGTACACTAGCTCCGCTGGAGTGTATTCTAGGTTAGGTTTGACAGATGTGCAGATTCCAAGGAGAATAAGTGGAAGCTTCAGTTCAGGGTGTTTTTTGAAGCATATAGAGAAGATTTCTAATCGTCCGTATTTTGTAGGATCCCCTTTGTAGGGTCTTTATCTCTAAAGGTACACCATACCTCGAGACGTACATATCAGATGCATTATCTATCGGCTATCGTTTTAACCTTACGAATAACCATTTGATGGAGACAGTGGTCCAACTAGGTCCAAGTGGTTTTTCTCAAATCGGCCAGAAGGAAGATTGGACCGACCACATCCTGTACGAGTATGTCGATAAACTTTAGCCTTCTGACAAGAAATTACACGAAACTTCCGTATCGATGTCAATACTGCTTCGTTGCTAACAAAATTCATGAATCTCTAACACCTAGATGGGATAAGCCATGTAATTTGCCGCATTTCACTCAGAATGTAGGGCCTATTTTTTCCAGTGGAAGTCTCGCACCAGATATTTTTTTCGTAAAGATGTGACGGTATAAGTTTTATCTGCTAATGACGGAACCATGACGATTTCTCAAATTTTCTGTAAAAGTCTTGAATTCTGGATCGAATTTCTGCAATCTGGGCGGAATATTGCATCCGCCACAACATTACTCGCTCCTTTTATGTGTAGTATATCATTCGTAAAGTGAGAAATGTAGGATAATTTACGAGCTTGCAAGAAATTTTTTGATGCCTCAGACTTGAGTAAATACGAAAACGAGTTATAGTCCATCAAAGCGGTTAAAGGGCTTACTTTCAACGAAGTATTCAAAATGCTTGATTGCACAATCAATTGTGTAGAGTTCCCTATCGAATGCATAATATCTTTGTTCGTCTGGAGAGTGGTTACGGAAAAAATTATAAGAGATTCCGACGTCCTTGGAAATACTGTTCCAAAACAGCGTTAACTAGTGCTGATTTGATCATGTGCTTGATAGTGCTTGATAGATGTTGGGTGGGGGAAATTACGAATTACCACGATTCTATCTTCTGATCTCATGACTGAGAAACTTTAATATGGAAATACCAAATTCACATTTCGATGGTTTTATCCGAAGATCGAACTCGCTAAGTTGCTGAAAAATAATACGAAAATGTTCAAAATACTCAATTTCACTTCGAATGGCCACTAATACATCGTCGACATACAAACAAATAAAATCCAGACCATCAGTGACTTTGTTCATAAAGCGGTGGAAGGTCTGCACTGCATTTCTCAGGCCATAATGTAATGCATTTCTCAGGCCGTAATCCACGCAAAGTCGCCAGTCCTTACTATCTTGCTTTGGAACAAGAAATAATGGTGACACAGCAGAAGAAGATGAGGGATGGCGAAGCCCTATTATTATTATTATTTTTGGGGGGCCATGCGGGCGATCAGCAACTTCGCACTGCGACCTAAAAGATCTATTGTGCTGGCCCCTGCTTAGTTATCCGTCCAGTCAATATTCAGGTTCTTAATGAACCTGACAATACTGCCTCCCGGTACGTGATACATACTATCTGGGCTTATTGCTCTCCCTCCTAGATGTTTACTACAGCATGTAGTTCCGCTAGAAAGACGGTAGCATTGGAGCTCAAGGACCTCGAGAGGGTTGTCCCACTCCCATATATTCCTACTCCTGCCCCGTATTCCGTTTGATTTTACTCTTACGAGTTGCTGGGAATTGCAAATCACCTGTAGGTCACCCAGCTTTACTACAGGAAGGCTAAATAAGACTGGAGGGTGCCTGGTATCCAGAGTCCGCATATTTTGGACTGATTAACCTATCAGCCATTCATCCATCGGCATATGCTGTTCCACCTTAGATTAGGGTTTTTTGTCAAGGGTTTTTGTGGCGTTAGTTACCAGTGGTTGCCACGAGGAGGCTGTACGTACACTTGCGAACTGTGAACAGGTTACCCCTTACACAATTGTACCCATAACGCAGCTGCCTAATACGTGACCAGAACAGCTCACGTGATGCGCACCCTACTGGAAGGTTACGGAGCTGGTAGATTAATTTACTCAACTTTGATCCCTCTCCCCCCTCCAATAGACGCCAAACCACCATGGCGAAGCCATAATCTTACCATATGATTAAATAGATCTTTCATGATTTTATGTTTTTCTGGACAAAGTCTTCTTGGACGGGAAAAAGGAAGGTGCACCTCAGTAACAATATGATGTACAATATTGTGGACTGGACTATCGAAGTTGGGTTCCCGAGTAAGCCAATGGCATTGGCTAAGAAGTTGACACTGAAAAATCACTTGCGAATTTTCAGCCTAGGCCGTAAGTGGAGTGTTCGTTTCAAAAAGACGTTTATTCTATAGATCAATTAAAATGCCGTACTAACTGAGGAAATCTGCTCCTAAAATTAGACATTTAATCTCACCAATTTTTAAAGCATGAGTAAATGCTCTGCGAATTTCCAAATCTATTTATAAAAGTTGAATGCCATAAGTTTTTATACGTGTACCATTGGCAGCAACTAAGATATCTTGATACTCAGAGGACAATTCACGATAACTGGGATAACTGACACATACCATTAACTAGTTAAACCTTTCAACCCGATCGATTTGACCTAGGCCCAGGTCGATTGTACCCAGGTCGACATCAATCCCAATGGGAGAGGGACAAAATCCCGAAAATCAAAATCCCGATGGTACAAAATCCCGAGGATTTCAAAAAATCCTGGGAGTACAAAATCCCGACGATACAAAATCCCGCGGATACTAAATCCGAAATTTTTTCGTGTTTCACGATTTTAGTTTTCTTGATTTGATTTTTATTTTGCTTTAAATTAAAATTCTCCTTCATCAGAAGGGGCGTTCCGAATTCAAAAAAATATGTCTTTCAAAACCAAGATTTTAAAAACCGAGATTTTGAAAACCGGGATTTTGGAAATCGGGATTTTGGAAATCGGGATTTTGGAAATCGGGATTTTGAAAAGCAGGCAAACTTACCCTCCCCAGTTATAACATGTATTTCCTGGGGATTACGGGATTTTGTACCCTCCGGATTTTGTCCCCTCGGGATTATGTATCCTCGGGATTTTGTCCTCTCGGTAATAAATCACCAACCCAATCCTAATATGTTTTTCTGTTAGTCCTATCAACTTCTTTTTTTGTCATAGTTCTGGAATTGCATAACTTGACAAGTGTGAATCCCACATAATTCTATTTTAGTAACTTCAGTGAATACAACTCAAGATTTTGATGTATGACTAAGCGATCCCATAACGTCCCCTGCTGTAACTTTATTTTAGTAATTTAACTGAATAGAACGTTGTTAGTTCTATCAATTACAAGTACTCATGAATTTTTTCAGACTTTTGTTTATTTTTAGTCCACTCGACCAAATTGGCTCCGAAACATGTGACTCGTAAATTACTGGATTTTAGTAACTTAACTTATTATTACAGATTAGCGCTTTCATAACATCTCCCGCTAGTCCTGTCAATTGCCAGAATTTTGTCATAGTTCTGGTATAGTTTTGGATGAACTCGCCTATAACTTGATTGATTGTTTAAAGTTTATAAGCAACATAAAACTTGGTCTGTACATTTATTTTATACCAACTGGCACCCTTATTTGATATAATAAAAAACCAAGGTCTGAAATTCATCTTCCATTTATTTATACAAAGACGATTCTAGAATACCGTGAATTCCTTAATCAATCAGATCATCTGCTTTATACATACAATATAATTAAAACAATAAAATTGCTTGAAGCTCACAAAATATATTTTTAGTTGAATACCCTTATCAAAAGAGCATTCATGTACATTGTATTACTTGTTTCAAAGAATTTTTCGAAAATCGGCGGTTTAATACAACAACAGTGAATCACCATCCATCAACCTTACCTATATGTCTGTGTAACCCATTTATGTAAAGAAACGGCTCATGAATAGTTTTTTATGAGTAAATGACAATTCAATTTATTTATTCGCATTCGTATGGAAGAATAAACCTTAAATTAACAATCTTAAGATTTTGCAACAACAATAACAATAACAACAATATTATTATAACGCATCGACCGCAAAACTATACCAATAAAATATTTTAAATTTTTATTGCGTTTACATGAAATCGATAAGAATTAAATTTTGCCTTTAAAAATAAAAATTGTTAACATTTCTTGGATTGAAAGAAGTTATCCTTATGTATGGTGGAATATTTATGTATATACAGATGTATATAGGTACTCCTAGATTTGTTTTGTTGGTTTGTTGTGTACTCGTTGTAAAAATATAATATTTTTGTGCTTAGAGGATTTAAGATCGAATATAAAGTTCTATTTTTGTATTTTTTCCCTGTACTCTTGGCTGAGATGTAGATATACGAATACGAGTACATAAAGATTATAGTAGCAAGATATAGTTGTATTATAATCGTACATATAGAATTTTAAATTTATTTTATTTATAATTCTTAAGAAAATTATATTCTATTGTGTGACCTTATAAAAATATATAATTTATAATCTTTTCGCTGCTGCTGCTTTATAATCGTATGATAGTGCAGCGCTCTGTTAGTTTCCTTCGTTTTAATTTCCTTTAAGTATTAAAGCATAAAAGTGTTTACATTTAGTTTTTGATGTGCACGTAAACAGTTTTAAGCAATACCCGACCATAATCCGTTAAAAGTTAAGAATAACCTCAATGGACTTAAGAGCTTTATATAATTAAACTAAGTACATAACTTCCAATTTGAGACAAATGAAGTAAATTACAAATAAGTAATTCTGCAATTTGTAATACAATCAACCTCCAAATTTTTCGTTAAATCCCAGATTTAGCTAACAAATAAGAAAGCTGTATTTAATATTCAAGCCTTAGAGCTAGTAAAGTTTATTTTGTTTCTATAACATCAGAAAATGGTACCTTCAAGCACACAACTCAAGAATTTTGAAATTTCTTATCTTATATGTGAAGATTATTTTACAACATCAAGCTCTCATCGTTTTCTAAGAAGCATTACGTCATTGCAAAATAAATATTTTTACCAAATTCTTTAAAATTTTTTCCATTAATCGATCAATGACAAAATTTCTATTCCTGTTTACGATCTCTTTGAACTTTCTAATTTACATATTCATAACCTTCTTATCCCGTTATATTTCTTAAAATTGCATTAATACATCATCAATTAAAAATTTTTTTTTTGTTTTGTTTTCTGTTTGTCTACTTTACAACCCTCTTAAACCCAGCAATAACAATTTTAAAATTTATAGTGTTAATTAAGATAAATCGCAAATAATTAAGAAGACGAAAAATGTAAAAAATCAAAATAATTTAGGAAACCAACCATACATCCTAATCTCATCTTATACACCCATAGGTCACCGACCGAATCATCGGTCATCTCTCATTGTGTGTGTGTGTTTTTTGATGTAAATATGGTATATTCGTCTTCGAACGTTCCACTGTTGATTAAATTTATATTCTTCTGAGAATTTTTTTTTTTTTTTTTTGCTTCAGAACCAAAAAATCTAAAGTATGTGCAGCATACTGATTTGTGGTCTGGTAATTATATAGGGTTGGATGGACGGGATGTATAAATTTTTTTTTCATGCTCTATAGCATCTAATTATTATATTGATTAGCGGAATTAGATGATGCGAATTGTTTATTAATTAGGTTTATTATTGTTTGAACTATAGGATCAATTGCCAGATTATAGGGTGGAGCTAAAATTCACACCAGTATGGGTGTTACTATTTTGGATCGTGTCAAAATGCTTCGAATAATTTATTAAGAATAATTTCACTTTTTGTCTCTATCATATTTCGTAGAACATTAGTAAATAGAATCAGTGGGCAACGGCAGCAGATTAATAAATTCTCCTCATTTTGAATTTTAGATGAAGCGGGACGAAGAAAATTTTCGTCAATACGATACCACGAAAACCAAAGAAATCATCCCTTAACGAACAAATGTCCTTGCGTAAGCGTATCACTCTAAAAATGTTTTTTTGAAATTCACTACAATTAATAGAGGTTAGCTGTTACATTCAATAAACTTAGTAAATTCTCGTCAAACCAACATTTTAAATATTCACACTAAAAAGTGTGACTTAAGCAGTGTTGTATTTTAGGAATTATCTCATTGCTTTCTGTTGAGTGAACCATGCAATAATGGTTGTAAAAACATTTTTATGTGTTCAGAGAACTGCGAAAATCTGCTCTGAGCGGCACACAACAGAAACTGTAAATATTTCGAATGATGCAGGTGATACTAGGATAGCAAAAAATATCATTTGCAGTGTCCCGCGATATTTCTTGAATTTAGGATTTCAAAGTTTAGCTGTAAAATTTTATTAAAATTCATCCAGAAACATGCTACCAAGATACTTTTTAAGGTGTTCCGCTATATTCCTTGAATTTGGCTCTTATTTTATTTAAGAAATCCAACCGCAAATGATATGACCCGAGGAACTGATCAGAACTTAGATATAAAATTTCATTTTAATCGATTGACAAACGTGCATGTTCCATTTGGTGCTGGAATTTTTGAAAAGGTCTCGATTATGATCTAATTTTTTGATTTATGGCCCTGACCCAAACAGAACTTCTACGATTATGCACCAATTCCATTGAAATTTGGTATTTGACTTAACCAACATATTTGATGATAAATGAATTAGTTGCAGCACGTCCACATGATGAATCAATGTGGCGGATTTTGAAACTTTTGTAGAAGAGATTTCACTACAAATTGGTTTTATAGCGAGTGGATAGTCATCGCTACCAAACCAATTTTATAAAGCTATTTCACGTTTTCTTCTTCAAATATAGACGTTTCTAACCTGGTCACCCTAGTGACAACTCCCATCTTAAGCCGTAATTAGCCACGATTTCGCTATCTAACAAAAATAGTTTGATCGAGGTTTTTTCAAGACACGCGGAATTTTTCTTCTAAATTTTTTTTCTTGTGTTAATACCTATTGCTGGCTGCCGAAAAGTTATATGTAGTTTGGTGTGGTCGGCGATTTTTACTTGTGCAAAAAATAGAATGAAGAATTTGTATAGTACTTTGCTTTACAAATGGAATGAAGTATTGAAAATGTTCAATGATTTGGCGAGTCTTATAAGCTTTTCAAAGACAACCATAAGTGAACAAAATGGTTATGGACAATGGTCGAATCACTATCAAGTGTGACATCAAAATTGGCTCCGAAATTGTTGAATTTCGACCAAAAGTAGTAGCGAATAGACATTGCTCAAGAGCTGCTGAATGAAAACAACAATCTAAAACTAGTAATACGGGTCATAACTGATGATAAAACAGGAGAGTATGGACAGTGCATCGAAACGTTGGTCCAATCTTCTCAATGGAAGCTTCCTAAAAAAGCAAGACCGAAAAAAGCTCGTCAAGATCGATAGAATGTGAAGGTTCTGCTCACTGTTATACTGTTACTTTCTTTTACTCTAGTAAAATAAAGTATAGTAATCATGAAAATTTTGGACCTTGAGAATTTTAGAGATTTATCTGTTTTGAGGTCCCCTGAGTCCGAAAAAGTTAGTTTCGAAATGGTGTCTGTCTGTCAGTCTGTCAGTCTGTCAGTCTGTCAGTCTGTCAGTCTGTCAGTCTGTCAGTCTGTCAGTCTGTCAGTCTGTCAGTCTGTCAGTCTGTCAGTCTGTCAGTCTGTCAGTCTGTCAGTCTGTCAGTCTGTCAGTCTGTCAGTCTGTCAGTCTGTCAGTCTGTCAGTCTGTCAGTCTGTCAGTCTGTCAGTCTGTCAGTCTGTCAGTCTGTCAGTCTGTCAGTCTGTCAGTCTGTCAGTCTGTCAGTCTGTCAGTCTGTCAGTCTGTCAGTCTGTCAGTCTGTCAGTCTGTCAGTCTGTCAGTCTGTCAGTCTGTCAGTCTGTCAGTCTGTCAGTCTGTCAGTCTGTCAGTCTGTCAGTCTGTCAGTCTGTCAGTCTGTCTGTGTCCTCTCCACAGCCCAGATGGTTTAACCAATCGAACTGAAACTTCAGATTTAAGCTTTTTTGATAAATTGGGAGGTCCCAGTGAATTTTATTCCAAATCGGTTAACCGGAAGTGGCCACTCCCTTGGTCCAGAAAATTTATTTTGCAAATATCTTAAAAAGTATAAGATTTACAAAATACAACTTAACACAAAATGTTTCTAAAAATTAAAAACAAATAAAAATTAAAAAAAAAATTAAAAAAAAAAGTTATAAAAAAAATAAAATTTCTCAAAATTCTCTGTTCGTAAAAGAAAGTCGTGTGTTGGCCACACCTCAATTTTTTTTTTTTTTCGATTTCAACGGCACAGTATACTATGAGTTCTGGAAGTTATGCGCTGTTTGCGCGAACCAATCCGAATGACTTTTGGCGACACAACTCATGCCCATTCTGCCACGATAATGCGCATGTTCCCATTTATCAGCTTGCAGCCAAATTGCCGAGTACACATAAATTGTGTAACCTTTTCGAAAGCTACAAATGTCAAGGTACCTCTGGGACAAGTAAACCACACAACAAAAAATAATATTGTGACAACTGGAATTTTAATAGTCCGCGAAATTACAAAAAATCCACGATGTTCTGGTCAAACCATGTATTTTATCAGCTAGTAATTTTCTTTCGAGCTTTCCGTATTTGTCGAAAATATTTCAAATTTATTCCAAAGGTGGTTTATGGTTCCCCATTGCCCAGCATCAAAACTCTAAAAACTTGTTTTAAATTTTTCGTAAGAATACCTGCAAAAAAAGAAAATTTCTAAAACTGAACATTTTTTTAGTGTACCGGACTATTTTTTAAACGTGCCAAGTTTGATACGCGTGTCATGTATTTCCGATCACTGAAATAAATGGTCAAAATATGTCCAAAATAAGTTTTCGTACGCCGTTGCTCATAATTGCTCTAGTCCGCTACCTTTCACGAAAGATCCAATTTTGCCAAAATTATTATTATGCTATTCTCCCATTAAAGGGTTCACTCTCAGTTTGTGCTGGGATTTTTAACTACTATGAACGGCTTCAAAGAAACAAGAGCATAGTTAGGCGCTGTTGGGTGGATTTGTTGTATTAATTGTTTGTGCGGTTTGATATTGTGTGTGCTATGTGTGATTGGTTGTGTATTCAGAAACTTGCGGTCTGCTTTAACTATTGCGTTATGTAGTGGTGATGTGTTTTGTTTAGAGTAAAAATATTCCCGGAGCTTGTGTATGATTTTGTGATGCAGATTGGAAATGTCTATTAGGCCTCTTCCACCTATTTTGCTAGGTAGTGTCAGCCTTTCTATCGCAGATTGTGGGTAATGTTTTTTGTATTTTGTGAGTGTGGTACGTGTTAATCTTTCTAACGTTTGAAGATCAGTTTCTGTCCAGTGTATAATACCAAATGTATGTATATGCCAGAATTGGGATTGCGTATATATTTATTGCTCTAAATGAATTCTTTGAGTTTAAGTATGTTTTGAGTATATGTGTAAGTCTGTTTTGTATTTTTGTATTATTTGTATTTTGATACTTGTGTGATTTATATAGCGAGATTGAAGGAATCCAAGATATTTGTAAGTATCCCTCTCTTGAATTGATTGAATTATCAAACCATCCTCAAGTTCGATAACCCCAAGCTCCTGTCGCCCTCCGCTAATTAGCTGTGTCCTGCACTTGTCCAAACCAAACTGCATTTTGATATCATTGGAAAATGTATGTGCTATTTGTATTAGTGACTGGATATGTGTTTTTGTTGATGCGTACAGTTTAATATCATCCATATACATCAAGTGTGATATTGTATGTAAAACTTGTGTGTTGTGTTTAATTGTATATCCGTAATTGCTATTGTTTAGAATGTTTGAGAGTGGATTTAGAGAGAGGCAAAACCAGAGAGAGCTCCAAGAGTCTCCCTGAAATATACCTCTTCTAATTTGTATTTGTTTTTTTGTAATTTTGCATTTATTAAAAGACAGTTGTAGGGTCGTTCTCCAATGGCTCATGGTATGCTGCAGAAAAAGAATGATATCAGGATTAATTTTGTACAACTGCAAAACGTTTACCAACCATGAGTGAGGAACAGAGTCAAAGGCTTTTTTGTGTATGTGTATGATTTATGATGTCTGTAAGTGTGTTTTGTGTGATACATGGGAAAATCATCTGTGGAATATTGTGTGTTCTGGTCGCCTCATCTGTGATCCAAGATGCCTCACTATTATGTGAGACACCTGTTTCCCAGACTCCAGACCTAAACCTGTGTAAATCTGCAGATGGAGGCGGCTGTGCATCAGTGTTCTCTGTATCGTGCTTTGCAAGTTTTCTATAGAACGTTCCCTCATTTTGTGAGAATATTTTGTTCTGTATTTTTCTGTCTTGACTTCGCCTGTACCGTGTAATACGACCGGACAAAACCGAGAGTTTTTGTGTTAGTGTATCTATGTACTGAATGATTGTGTTATTTAAAGGTTCTTGTGTTGAATGCATTTGCGCTTTCTGTGTAATATTTGTGACGAGCCTTACCAGTCTCCTTGATCGATTTCCTAACTTATATTGCTGGAGACGACCCAGATCCTGACGAAATCTTACCCTGCAATCTGCGCTCCCAACCTGGCATCAAAGGTGACACGTTAGGATAATTGGCATTGTTAACTGTACCACCCATAAATTTAACTGCAGTCACAGCAGCACAGTATAAAAAATTGTGAATCTCACTAAATGTTGCATCTGCACCAACACAAGCAGGTAAAATATTGGTGTTAATTATGTGAACTGTTTGTGCAAGTTTCTTTGATGTATGTAATTTTGGTATTTGTGGTTTTAATGTTGGATTTCATCCAGTGTATTGTGTAAGCGTGTTTTGAAAAATGTGTGTAAGCTGTTGTGTTAATGTATCTGATTGTGTTGTTGTATTCCGAATTATGGTAGGAGCAACGTCATCTAATTGTGTGTGTAAATTTGTATTTGGTGCATGTTGTACTGACACCTCAGAAGCAATATCACTTTGGCCACTATTTATTTCTTCAGCAACCTCATCCCTAATCTGCTGAAGAATAAACTCGGGTAGAAGGCCATTCCTAACAATTGCTCTGCGTCGATCCGCAAGATTCTGAATAGTGACAGTTATGTTTGGGTATTTGTGTGTAAAAATTTGGTGTAATGTATGTCTGTAAGATGTTGTGTCAGTTTCTAAATGTGTGATAGTGTAATATGTGCGCATGATAAATTTATTTATTTGTGACGTTCATTTCATGCGAACACGTGGTAAATTTGCCAATGTGGTCGCTGGTAAAATAGTGTCCAGCGAAACATCATTAACAGGTTAGGGAATTATGGCTGTACTGTTTCGGGTCATACCGACCGCGGCCCGCCTATTCAACCGTCGATCACCATCGGCTCGTATGCTGTCACCTCCAGCGATGGCTCCAGAAGTGCCCTGACGTTCCTCAGGTAGCGTCCTTATAGTACGGTTACGTAAATTTTTCTCCATTCTTGGGTTCTTATTATTATTATTATTATTATTATTATTATTATTATTATTATTATTGGAGGGCCATGTGGGCAATCAGCCACCTCGCACTGCGACCTAAAAGATCTATTGTGCTGGACCCTGCTTAATTCTCCGTTCAGTCAATATTGAAGTTCTTAATGAACTTCAAAATACTGCCTGCCGGTACGTGATACATACTATCTGGGCTTATTGCTCTCCCTCCTAGATGTTTACTACAGCATGTAGTTCTGCTATAAAGATGGTAGCATTGGAGCCCAAGGACTCCGAGAGGGCTGTCGCACTCCCGTATAATCCTACCCCTGCCCCTTCTACCGTTTGATTTTACTCTTACGAGTTGCTGGGAATTGTAAATCGCCTGTGGCTCACCCAGCTTTACCACAGGAAGGCTAAATAAAACTGGAGGGTGCCTGGTATCCAGAGTCCGCATATTTTGGATACTACTTGGGTACTTGGTTGGGTACTTTAGCCTATGCCAAATGGCCAAAAATGTGTCAAATTGCCTTAGTTACCAGTGGTTGCCACGAGGAGGCAGCACGTACACTTGCGAATTGTGAACAGGCTACCCCTTACACAATTGTACCCATCACGCAGCTGCCTAATACATGACCAGAACAGCTTACGTGATGCGCATCCTACTATGGAAGGTTACGGAGCTGGTAGATTAATCTACTCACCTTGATCTCACCCCCCCCCCCTCCAATAGACGCCAAACCACCAATTTTGCCAAAATACATATCGCTTATTTGCTGTAATATTGAAATAACTCAAAATGGTCATGTTTGAGTTGTGTATGGGTTATGGCCCCACACATGCATTTTAGAGGTAATATATTACTGTGTTTCTATTAACATATTCCCCTTTACATCTCACACTACTTTACAATACAATTCAATATTTTTAAAAGGGTCTGTCTCTAAAAGTGTCAGCAAATGAGCGATATGACATTAGTAAATTAAATCGTATAATAACTTCAGACTTGTCACTGCTATTGAGCACGAACATTGGTATCTATTTACATAAAATTTAACGGACGTGTAGTGGATTTTATGGCATCATGAAGTGATTAGAAAAATTTTTCATTTAACTCCTTGTTGTTTACGAGGATGCATTTTGTTTCTTATGTTTATTTTGTTCAAGCTCTTCACCGCCATTTTTTATTTCATCAAATGTGTGTAAATTTGGGATTGGACGCCTCCTTTAATAATTGCTGCTGCCTCTTTAACTATTTTTATGCGATCTTCTTTCATTAATTTGCGCTGGTTTGAGGCCCAGTTTTGAATTTGCAATTCGGTAGGTAGGATGTCACCAAAAAATACAATTATGGTTGTGCCAAATATGTTAGTAGTTTTCAAATTTGGTTTAAAATTTGATTTAGTAGCAGATCTCTAAGAAAGTTTTTACCGTACAAATCCACACCATTAAACTCGATCTTAAAATTTTCTACTGCTGAAAATTGTCGACGCATTGTCTACATTGTCTACATTATCTACGCAATTTTTTTGAAGTGCCTACATACATTGTCTACACGAGTAGACAATTGAATAATTACTTCATGTAGACTGCAAGGCACAACACTGCTTAAAGTGCCTAAATTGTTTACTTTAGAAAGAGTCCAAATTAAAAACGTTGGAAATTATTCCATTTTACAAACGCTCTTAATATTTCGTAGCAAACACTTCTACATGTAGGATTGGGCTTTTTCACAATTGAAACTTTGATCTTTTTAAAGTTTAGTGTATCTTCAATAAAATTCAATTTAGGTTTTAAAACATTTAACCATTCATGATGACTATAACACATCCACTATCTTTTTCATTGCTTCTCGTATCCCACACGGCCTTTCTTGACTTCATCTTTCCGTCCAAATGATGACCACCCCCGGCTACATATAATCAGCTGATTACGGGGTTCTCATTTTGGTTGAGACCAAGGAATTTTGAATATATTTTCAATCCTAGACCAAATTTCGTTCGTTTTATTGCAACGAGATCACCTTCTTCATACTCGGTCGCCATCTTTTGTCGTTTATTGTAGTATATTTATTGTTACTTTGAATTTTTTGTATTTGTTTCGACATTCGTCTCAATGAGCTCCTTTTCAACTAATTCTTGTATTTTCAAATCATTTTTGTCTCTCATTTTGGTTCCCATCAATAGCCTTGTTGAAATGTAGTATTGACAAATTTGTACCAATGTGAAGAGTTGTCAATCAGTATAATAATTTTCTATATTATCTCGACCTGGCCATTTCCTCTTTGTACTCCGTTTGTCACTATATGTAAATTGACGTTTTGTTCGTCATAAATACTTTTGAACTTGTTTCATGTAAAACATGATCCCGCGTAACATATTATTTGTCTTGGGTTTCCGAATGGCATTTCTTGTACAGACAATCGGTCTATGACTTCTTCGGTGGTAGTAGATTTTGCTGAATAAATCAACAAAAATTGCAAGGTATTCAATTTCGAATACATTCTTCTACTTTCTCGCTCAGTTTTTCAATATAAAACTCTTGTTTAACTACATCTTGAACCTTTTTAGATGCAAAGTAACCACTGGGTATCAATTTCACGCTACATCTCTTCTGGTACAACCATTAAGTAATCGTCATAATTGTTAGTATCGTCTTCCCGTACTCGTCTTACTTCTGAAATGCCATACGCAGGTTTTAATCTATCCATCGATATCAATCCTGTTTTACATTTAACGTCCACTATGAAATTTTTTCGTAACTTTCTTAAAACTTTAGAAAGTCCTTCATACGAAGGATAAAGGCCTGTTTTGATCTTATCGACTTTTATGAAAACGAATTCGCAAATATTTAGAAAGTCGGGCACAAATATGGGCTTGTTAGATTGGCGGGGCTCAAATGACTTTACGTTTCTCGGATCTACATGAATCGTTGTGTGAGATGTTATAAAGAATTCACTTCATTGGATTCTTTTTCATTTCATTGGATTCTTCTTGTAGTAATAATTATTGGAACGCCAAATCGAGACACGGACTGTGAGACAAAAGTTTTCGTTACTATTTATTTATTTATTTAAATCTATTCTACAGTTAAAAACTTAATGCATAGTAAAAAAAGAATTATTATAGATTAAAAAAAAAAATAAAAGGAATACTAACAATACGGAACATGAAAAAACGAAAACTTTAAAAACGTAAAATGAGATTAAAAATTGCAATTTCTGATTGCCTTACGAAAATACACTCTGGATCTCTCAAAATTAAATAAATGGTAAAACTCATTAAAAATTCTAGCCATTGACTTGGTTGGCTCATTGGAACCATAATTCGTTCTATGAAAGTCAACAAACAAAAATTCCCTTGGACGCAAGCTTCTGGTAGGTACATAAATGCTCCAAGCAGAAATGAGTTCAGGACACTTGATGCGGCCACTAAGGGAATCACTAACAAACAAGGCAGATGCAATTTTTCGGCGTTTAACCAACGTATCAATATGAAGGCACTCACACCGAATCACATACGATGGGAGACTTCGCACCTGTTCCCACATAGGTAGATGACGATCAGATAAATGACCAAGCTTCCTGGCCATATAGATAGTAAAACGTTTCTGAATAGATTCCAATCTTGCAATATGCACATCCTAATGAGGATACCAAACCACTACAGCATATTCAAGGTGAGATCTTACTAAAGAAGTATATAGACTAACACACGAAAATGCATCCATAAAATCCTTTGTCATTCTAAAAATAAAACCTAACATAGAATTGGCCTTTAATATTATTTTATCTATGTGTAAAGCAAAAGTTAATTTCTGATCAAACAGAACTCCTAAATCAACAGTTGAAGTTACTCTACAAAGTAGATCTCCATCAAAATAATAATTGACAATATTTGGATTGAGTGTTCTGAAAAACGACATCACCTTACACTTCTGTACATTGATGAACAATTTATTCTTAGAGCACCAACTAGACAGTATATTAATTTCGGATTGCAAAACCTCAGCATCACTTACAGATTGAACATGCATGAAAATCTTCAAATCATCAGCAAATAATAAACATTTACAGAATTTAAAAATATTAGGAATATCATTCACGAATAAAAGAAATATAATTGGGCCTAAATGGGACCCCTGAGGGACTCCTGAATGACAATAGATATAATCTGACTTAACATCATTCAATAGAACATACTGTTTCCTACCAACTAGATAAGAAGAAATCCATTTAAGAAAATTTGGATCAAGACCAATAACCGAAAGTTTTTCAATAATAATTTTATGGTCGATTGAATCAAAAGCTTTAGCAAAATCAAAGTAAATTGAATCAACTTGGGCGCCTTTAGATTCAAGTGACTCAATAGTGAATTTAGTAAATTGCAACAGATTGGTAGTCGTAGATTTTCCACTGGTGAAACCATGCTGGAAACAAGAAATTATCTCTTTAGTATGGAATAACAAATGTTTCGACACAATTAATTCGAAAAGTTTTGGTATAGACGAAAGAATTGAAATACCACGATAATTTGATATATCAGAACGGTTACCCTTTTTGTAAATTGGAACAATGTGAGAAATTTTCCAAGCTGAAGGAAATTGTCCAGAAATTAATGATTGGTTGAAAAGATAACATAATGGAGTTACAATATATGAGCTCACACATTTAAGTATTGACGAAGGTATACCATCAGGCCCACATCCATCATTAAAATCTGACAGATATTCATAAATGTCATCTTCAGTTATTGATAGGTACGGAATGTTAAATTGGCAATTACTAACAGTAGGGTCGCTTTCAAAGGATCCGTAATTAACTTTATATACCGATTGAAAGAAACTAGCAAAACCCTCGCAGATTTCAGGAACCGTGCTCAGTTTACCTCCATTAAAAATCATTACCGATGGATAGCCAGTTGTGTTACGTTTTTCGTTAACAAACTTCCAAAATGTTTTAGGGTTTTGATTGATATTAGTTTCAATCACACTTATATACTGACAATATTTAGAATGAAATACAGATTTAAATTGTTCACGTAGATCAACAAATTTGGATTTATTCAGTTGAGAATTATTGGATCTGAATCTATAGTAAGCTTTATTTTTACGGTTACGTAAGTTGATCAAATCAGAATCAAACCATGGTGGGTAATTATAGTTATGTTTTTTCCTCAAAGGTACGAATTTATCAAAAGCAACAAATAGTAAGTCATTAAAATTTTTTACATTTTCATTAACATCATTGGCTCGAAAAAAATCATCCCAACAAACGCCACGGAGATATTCAGAGAGACCAGGTGTGTCGCATTCTTTAAAATCATAAAACGAATCATCAAAAGAAAAAACCCGACATTTATCATCTCGATTACCAACATGAAATATAATCTCGAGTGAATTATGATGAATATCATTTTCCTTGAAAGATGTCAAAGACTCATGAACTGACAAATATTCCGTAGTATTAACAAAAATTAAATCTAAAAACGAATTGTTATCATTACAAAATAAATTAACTTGTTTGAGATTGAAACTGAACAGTGCATCCACCACCGCTGCATCATTTGCAGATAGAATATCCGAAGGGAGTAACCCCAAAGACTCAGTTTCACTATCAACCAACCAATTAATATTACTTAAATTAAAATCACCTAATACAACTAAAGTATCATTATAATTAATTATATTAACCAATTCACATATACAATCTACATGACTCAAATAAACATCAGTAGGTGAGCTAGGTGGTATGTACAAAACTATAAAATAAAATAAATTATTACAAATTAAAACTTTGACACATAAAAATTCAATAGAGATCCAGGTACTGCAACCAGCTCACTTTGCATAGAAGAATGGGCTGCAAATAGCACACCACCTCCACTTTTTTTAGTGCTGTTAAAAATAGATCTATCACATCTATAAACGACAAAGTCATCAGAAAAGAACTCATCATTAAAGATCCCCTCATGAAATCCAGTTTGCACAAGAGCCAAAAAATTGAAAATCCGTTGAATAAAAGAAATTCAAAAATTCAGCTGACTTAGACGACATACGCCCAACATTACGATAAAATAATCTCGGAGACGTCAAATTATAATGATTAGTTTGTTTATCAAATCGACTGGCATCAGTTAAAGAGTTGGTTGGTTTCGTTGAAGAACGGGAAAATTCGATTTATTGGTTCGTCCCTTATTAAAAATTACAAATTCTTTAATTAATGACCCAGCAGGCCAAGAAGTAGGTTGTAATAAATTCTCAAAATCAGTAACGTCCACATATAATTTAAATGACGAAAAATTACGGTCTGCATCATTAATCCGTCGAGATATAATACGCTGGCAGTTTACATCCTCAATGTTAAATTTATCTTTAAGATAATCCAAAATTACAGCTTCGGAAACATCTTTATGGAGTCGAGAAACAAATAAAGTTTTACGTGGCTTCACAACCTGGAGCGATGAGACCAGATCACCAGTGCCAATAATAATTGGTCGCTCAGAATGAGGTTTGATATGATGTGCAGCCCCACTATTATGAGCATGATGAGAAGCTTGAAACGACAGTGGCGATTTAGCATTATTCTTCAATTGATCCCGATCATGATTGATTGAGTTTGCAGATGACTTAAACACTTGACCATCAACATCACTAGCATCGATTAACGGTTGATGACCAGAACAGCAATCAGGAATATGGTGAGATTTGTTCAAAATCTCAGTAATTAGTTTGTTAATAGCGGCCACATCCGCTTCAATTTTCTTTATAACTAAGGCCTCTGCAGCTCTATCAGCAGCCAGATCAACCTTTTGCCACAATTTCGAGATGTTGTGATTAATAATCCAATCATTACAGCCATTACAGAAATAACAAATATTCATAAATTTTTTTATGGAATTATTGGCGGTTCGATCAATACCGGTACACTCCAAGTGGAATTGTTTACCACAAAAACTGCAGGGAACTATATCCACAAAAGTAGATCCAAAGGATTTAGTACAGCTGTTGCATGACATTATGAAATCGGAGAATTATAAATTGAATGTTTATTATATGATGTGTATTAAAACAGATAAAATTTGACAGTTATTTAATATTAAGTATAACGATTAATGATTAGTATTAAAACAGCTATAAATTGACAGTTATTAAATATTACGATTTATGATTACGATGGAATGACACAGAACAGATTATAAAATAAATAAACAGCTATGCACAATTATCACAGTTTATATAAATTATCACGATTATGTAGAACTATCACAGTTATTTTGAATGTGTGTGTGCGCTGCGACACTATAAATTATCACAGATTATTAGAATTATCACAATTATGTAGAAATATCAGAGTCAATTTTATAGTTTTAACACAGTCGGTTTAATATAATAATCGCTTCTCAAAAACATGAACAATTTAATTGGCAACGGTTTATACAATATAGCACTATATAATGCACAACAAAAATATTTTTAATTTTTTAATATTAATTTAAAATAAAATAAAATACGTCTGTACGCTTCAAATAAAATAAAATACGTCTGTACGCTTCAACGACCAAACGATAGATGTATGTTGGTTGTCATGGCAGAAATCGGGTAAGCCTCCGGCCATGATTGTGAGAATATGATTGGTTCAAATCGTACGCGGGGAAGATCGAAAGCACCTGTTTCAGATCGAATATGGCGACCTATCTTACATCTTTGGCACTGCAAACACGCCTTCGACACGATTGCAATCCATAGCTGAAATGTGTGGGATAATCCGTATATTATGTCAAAAACCTGCTTTCTAAATATTTTGGGGGGTACAAATGGACGACATTTGCCAGTGAAAGTTTCACGCCATACGCTTTTATTTTGAATTTGTACGGTGTTTAGCTTGGAACTTGGTTCTCGATTTTTGTCAGATAAAATCTGCCAAGCTAGCTACATCATAGCAACCGATTAGGCGATATGCAATCTCCCAATAAATTAAGCGATGTAATTTAAGTGACTTGCCTGACGTGGACTATGCTCTGTTTTTCATGCTATAGCTTTGGTTAGTGGATTGGGGTTGGTATACTACCCTCATTGAAATACCTAAAATGTTTGAGATAAAGGTGCGTGGTCAAATGCTGAATATTTTGACTCGGTTGGAGGCAATAGTCTCTAGACTGAATTGATCCAGTACTAATCCAAGAGCCCAACTGGATGGATCGGTTGTGATGTTGCATGTCGCATTAGATTTTGGCTGTGTCAGTAAAGTTGAAGTAGCTAATGGCTCGCTGCATTTCTGGAAATAATTTTCACAAACTTCCGTGCTGCCAGCCAGATGAGGAATAAATTGTTATAATTGTTTGACTGATATTGGAAAATGAAAATTAGAAATGACTTCTACTAGATGATGGAGCGATTCCACCTTTTGAAATTTTATGCCCAAAAAATTCTAAAGATATAACACCAAAGACACACTTCAAAACTTAAATGTTTACACCATATTCGACTAAACGACCAAATAGTTGGCTCAAGTGTGATTTGTGATCCATCTCGTTGCAATCCACGAACCACCAAATTCAGAAATCTTTGGAAGGTTTGTGTTGAGTGGTGTTGTGATGGCTGTCTTGTAAACATCCTACTCCTTGAGAATACCATATAAACGTTCAAACACAAAGAGAAATTATGAAAATAAGCTATTTGGTACCTGTCTGGTATTGTTATGGTATTTAGGCGACGATAATCGCATACGGAATGGAGAGGTAAAGGCCGACAAATCCTAAGCATGTGCTCAAATTCTGGTTTTGCAAGTATTATGTTTAACTGGATCTAATCTATGAGGTGTGGAAAATGGTAAAGGCCCTTTTGTTATGATGCGATTGAAGGGGTTTCAATCAAAGATGGAAACTCGAACAAAATTGTGCTAAAGTGGTATAGGTCTATCATTATAACTGCAAAATGCGTTAACACTTAAACTTGTAACTTTATGTAACAGACGTTTACCTGCAAGATCTACTAAAAATACGAACTTGGTAAGGAAATCAGGACCAATTATAGGTTTATTCACTGATGCTAATAAAAATGGGTGTACAAAACTACGCCTAAAACTCAAATCAATGTTCAAAAATATCGAATTGGGAATTACCGTTAGATCAGGACCCGTATCTATACTAAAAGCGGTATGGTATTTCGTTTCGCATTTCTACTTCTTGATCAAAAACCGCCACCTGATCCGCTACGACTTCTTTGATTACTCGAACCGTTACTCTGATTAAGTAGACTACGCACAAAATTTTAGTCTGAACTGTAACTGCGTTTATAGTAGAAGTAGTGTTAACCATAGGAACCGAAAACTCAGATGAAGCCTCGAACATTTTATATGCTATTTCGGTGGGTGCTGAAATCGTTTTACCATCTTTAATGAAATGGATTAGAACGACTTTGATTGTAGAACAACCTTCGCAGTCACAGCATTCTAATAAAATGTTCACCAAAAGTGCTAGATGTTGCAGCTATTTGACTTAAATCCGTATAGAGTTCCAAAAGCTTTTTACTCCTGACCCCGTGTTTGATAATAACTCTTCTATTCGACGCCCTTCACGAATGTCTTTCTATGAGTTTTTGTTTAAGACCTTTATAAATATCATTTTCCGATAGGTTTTCAATATAATTTAAAACCGATTCGATCTCCGTTTGTGGCAAATCTGACAACCACATAGTGTAATTTAAAAGTATCTGAAGAAACTCGGGCTATTAGAAACTTCGACTCCACCTTAACGAATTGCAATGATTAACATTCCCTACTTGTAGTATTCCGTTACAAGTACACCAATTTTCCGTAGCAGCAAAATCGAAAATTTACTTGTATTATAACGAGTTCTGGTCACTGATCCGCAATATTAAAAACGCTGGCCCTGTAACAGTAACAATAAAAGTTTGCCCACTTATTGGTTGTATCAACTTTAACCGTTTTGTTACTTAATCAACGGTTATATAGGATTTTTTTTTTAATCCGGGGTCACCACTTATTTCGGGGTCACCACTCCAAAGTGAGTTTAAAAAAAAATGAATTGCCCGAATTACCACAAAAAGAACGTGGTAAATCAAACTTTTACGTTAAAACACCAGCAATACAGAGTGCAAAATTATTGAAGATGTAAAATCCGACCCGATCTCGGTTTGGGGCAAACCTGACAACAACATAGTAAAATTTAATAGTATCTGAAGAAACTCGGCTTAATACAAACTGCGACTTCACATTCTCTGCTTGTAGTGTTCCGTTACAAGCCCGGATAGTTGTATCTAATTTAACTGTTTGATTACTTAATCAACGGTTGACCAAATGTTAAATTGGATTATTTTTTTTTTTTAATTCGGGGTCACCATTTTTTTCAGGGTCACCACTCCAACATCGATTTTTACAATCTCAAAGAAAACAATAAATACAAGGAGATCAAACAAATGAGTTAAAATATAGTATAAAAAAATTAGTTGCCCGAATTACCACAAAAATAACTTGGTAAATCAATCTTATACATTAAAACACAAGCAATACAGTGTGCAAAACTAATGAAGACACTAAATCCTAATTAGAAATAGTTGCTATATGATCTTTTCCGTATTTTACACGTTTAATTATGTATAATTCAACCAAAGTTGAATTTATGGCTTTACTGTAATGTTGTATATGATTTTGGATAGTTCTTTACGAATGTCCCGAGGAGTATACTCACCTATAAGACTGTTTGTAGAGCTTTCAATACAAAAATTATTTTGAATATTTCAATAATATAGTTTCCATTTACAATTATAATCTTTCTCCATCTGTCTCCATTTTTTAACAGAACTTTGACAATTTTTCTAGAGTCCATCAATTTCACTATATTAGAACTCATCCATTTTATGGAAATAAACGTTATTCGAAATTCGTTGTTGATATAATTAATACACGTTCTACAACATTTTATAGATGTAGACATAACGTGTATCTAAATAAAATGAATTGGTAAAATCTGTTCGTCTCTACACCTACATAAATAAAAGTTAATTTGTAAAAGCTACAAAATAGCTTTTAACTCATCACCTTGTCTGAAATACATACGAGTACACACAGTATCATATCACCAGAAGCTTTTACAACACATTAATATACATTTCATTTTATGGTATGAAGTGTTACGGTGCCTCCCAAAAAATTGTTGTCGTCTAATTGACTGGTTAATATCGAAGTCATGAAACTAAATTAGTAGTAACAAGAGTATAGAGTAGTTATATACTCGTGTAATATCTAAAAGTATTAAATGTCTTTTGTGTATCTGCTGTACCATATTCATTTTCTAACTTCTTTTCTTACAAACAATACCCCAGTGTCTCTTCTCTATAAGTCAGTTTTGTGTTCGGTCTTATTTTTTTCACTTTATATTTTCCTAATATCTAAAGATATAAGAAAAGTCATCATAAAACGATGATGATGGTAAGATGAGGATGCTACAACAAGAAGAATTTGTTTTTCGTTTTGTTTGTAAGAAATAACATTTACAAAAAACTATAATTTTCTTATTGTTGCTTTATTTATTTTTATTGCTTTTTTTATTGTTGTACCCTCAACACGATGAGTGTTGGGTGTGTATAAGTTAATAAAATTATTGTTCGTAAAGTGGTTTAAGTCTTTTGATTTTTCTTAGAAGTTGGAATTTTTTTCTACTATAGTTTTGGTAAAAGTTTTGTTATTTTTAAGTTAAGTAGTTTAAGTGAAATAATCATCCGTTGTCGGACGACTGAACTGATGTTCAATATTTCAAAATCGTAGCTGAATTACAGCTAAAAATGTGCGTTTGTTTGCACTTTAGCTTTTTAGAACGGTTGGCTAGCTAAATCAGAAAAGAATGGAATCGGATAAATTGCTTTGAAATAATTTAATTTTTATTTTAATTTTTGATCTCCATTGTTGATCGTACATGTCGGTTTTGGTGTGCTATTTTTCATTTAGATGTTGGTTAAGCCAAAAATGCGAAAAAAAAGTATTTCCGAGTGATCATTTTATCTATAACCGATTGTGGCCATGGATATTCAATTTCAGTTGAAGTACACCGTTGAAATGCTGAATTGTGATCGACTTTAAACCATGCGGTTTTGATCCAAAATTTAAGCCTCAATTGAATAAGTCAGAATTTCATGTCAACCAAATCATTTATTTTCTTCCATTAAATTTGAAATCACAATTAATCTCAATTTTTTATTTATTTATATTTCGATTCGGAAACGGGAACAGGCGGACATACAATTGGCCATGCAGGAAGCATGAATTTGCAATATTAATGCCGCAAACACTCCATGACTGCCCTTTTTGTTTATTGTGATATTAAAACGTCTTCTCCTTTGTACTTTCCAATGAAAATTGTTGCTTTGAAGACGTTATTCATCCGTTTCTACAACGCAAGCCGGGTGCCATTACAAAGACCTGGTGGGTGAATATTTCGCAAAATTATGGTTAGCGGTCCTAATTTCACTTGGTGATTGAGAGGCGGCAATCCGGGACATTCCAACGAGTTTAAAAATTCGGTTGGATAGTTGACGACATCATCTTGGTTAGTAACGGAATCCACCAATTTGTACGTCACGTCAATTCGCCAGCAATTTCACTTTGAATCTTGAAAATCAACTCGTCGATATCAACGTTTCTCGCAGCCAACGTTTCGGTACACCTTTCGGATAAGTTCTGTCTTTGATTCGGTGAACTAGCAAAAATCGACGAGGAATGTAATGTAGCAAGTCCAAATATCAACGGGGATTTGGTCGTTCTGCAATTCGACACCCATGTTTATATGGTAATTAATTTGAATGTCTTGATATGTTTCCACAAAAAAGACGACTTCAAACATGCATTAAATTCATCGGCTAGCATTGACCATGGAATCACTGGCAATGTTTGGTGAAAATCACCTGCCAACATAATCATCGCACCACCGAACCGGGTTTGATTGTTTTCTAGATCTTGCATCGTTCGGTCTAATGCCTCCAAAGACTTTTTGATGCGCCATCATACATTCATCGCAAACCATCAATTTGCTTTACTGTAAAAATTTGGCCATGGCACAGTTCTTTGTAAGTGTTTCAACAACGTAGCTGCATTCCTGATGAAGCAAGTTCAAAAAGAGGAACGTCCAAAAAGAAAACCACTCCAGTTCTATCGTTCACGCAACTTTCATGAAAGTGTCGCACGCATATTTCTCAGCGATTTTTTGCCGATTCAATAGCGGAACGTTCGTTCGAACTGATTCTCTCAATGCATCACAATCACATTGTTTTTCGCGTTTCAGCTCTTGATTAAATGCATCGTGCATCGGACGATTGGGTGCTGTCATATCTAATTGAAGTAATTCCTTGTTCAATACCATCAAGTACATGTCCTCAATTAATATTAATGCCTCCTAATAGCAAACACTCATCGTTGATTGGATGGACTGTGTAAATGCGACCTAATGAATGCTGCAAAATGCATGTGTGTAACCTGGAATTGGATTTCCTTGTTTCCATCGTTGAAATTTCTTTGACGATTGATTCCAAATATAATATTTTGACATTTCGGAGAATATCAGCGTTCGGGCGAAATCATCATTCTAGCTCATTTCAAAAAAACTGGTCTATGTTGTAGATGGCGGCCGATCAGCTCATTGTAATGTGTTCTCTGCAGTGAAGCATGATACTTTAACCATTTTCCAGATGTATGGCCAAGTGAACAACTGTGGGATGTCTTTCATGAATGGCGAATGGAAAATACGGGAAATTTCTTCGTTACTGCTAACAGAGCGACCCATTTGATATTGAGTGACTTCATCTTTGGCATTTTCCACACCAACTCCAATCACAGCCATTTCACTTTCATTGATCACAAAGAAATGGCAAGATTCGACGTTGAAGTGCGCTTTGAATCTATTCGAGAGTAATAGCGAATACGGAACAATCCAACGATTATCAACTTCAATGTCTTGTTGATTCACTTCCACAGAGCATTCGGTCTTATCTTCTCAATAAACCAAATGAGAATATGTTTGTGTGGCAATCCGCATTTCTGCCGCTCCACTGAATACATTCAGCAGCACGTGATAATATGGCGATCGCTGGGCGATTGGCCGCAAGGAATAACTCTTGTCGAATTTCTGTTCACTGCGTATTGCACATACACGTGATGAACAGCACTGGTGTGCCGTAGTGGCGAACATACGACATGGCACCTTGAACGTATTCATGCATATGTCGCGGACGTCTGACGTACGTTACTGGGAGAACCGTCATTCGGCCGACATTCTGTGCGTTTCCATCAAACATTGATGATATCTCGAAGGAATATACTCTTCGGAACGGATTTTTATGACGGTGAGTACGGTTTCAATTAAATTTGAGTTGAATTTGAGTGAGAAGTTCGGTTTGAGATTAATTTGGGGTCGAGTTTAAGGTTTAGTGGGAGGTTAGATTGAGTTGAGTTCATATACACACATGCAGTTTGCGAATCAAGTTGATCTTGGAAATGGGTTGAACATTAAGTGTCGTGTTGAGCGAACGGTTGAGATTTGGTTCGAGGTAAGTTGAGCTAAGGTTGAGTTAGGGTTTAGTTAGCTTGCATTGGGGTTGAGTGTATTGATCGGTTGGGAAATTATGTAAGGGTTGATTTGGGGTTAGATTAAGGGTTGATTCTAAAATTGATTTGGGATTGATTTGGAGGTTGAGTTGAGGGTTGAGCTGGCGTTTAATCTTATGATTGGAGAATTTACCACAAATAATTTAATCAGACAAATAAATACCATCTTTGTGTACTTTACGAAGACCTATATCCTTGTATATCCTAATTTCTACAACGATGTGTGTAATTTCTGCTAACTATTCTCACCAAATAAGTAAGAAATAATTTGATTTAAATTTGTTTGACTTGACGAAATAGCAACTTCTCATTTCTCTACGCACGTTTTGTTATCTGGACAAAGGTTATTGCTTAGTCTTGCGAGTTTCTCATATCTATTTCGTCCTTAGTCAAAGATTTATTTATCAAGTTAATTAAAATTAAAATTTCACTACTCTCTAAACCAGCTTAATTAAATCAGCTACAATGCTGGGATATGAAATAAAACCTTTCTTGAACTGTAAATACGTTTTTTATGCATGTCGATTGCCCGGAAAAACGTGCCATTGCCTTCACCTTAGCAAAAATTCTTCTTATTTGTGATTTTTGCCAACGCCAATTCTTTTCGTAAAACAAAATTTAGCAGCTATATATCGATGTTTCCAATATATTTTTAAATAAGTTGGTATGTTGTTTTATAGGTTAAGTACATATGTCTAGCTAAATACAGCTCCAACTAATGATTGTGGTCTCTCGTGTATTTCCACTAATAAAGGCCTTTGTAGGCTAAATCTATCTGTTGGAAATTGTCGACGTATATCTACATTGTTGACACTATTTTTTCTATTGTCTACCCAGGGGCGTAGCGTCTTTGGAAGCAAGGGAAGCACTGATTCGCTATAATTCTAACTCAAAATACTAATATGCTTCATTACATGATCTTTACAATTTTCGTATTGGCTGGAGAGCGAACAAAATCGTTTTCTAAAAAAAAACACTATTTACCCGCTCTAAATGTAAAAAACTAATTGAAACAAAATTCCAAAAGGGAACTAATATAACGTTTGATTATTTCTCTGCATAAAATTATCTTCATTTATATCATATATTGTCCAACTTTCTCCGATACCAGACACTGAAATACGTCAATTCAGGTTTGGCAATTTTAAGCGATCCATACAGGCTTCCGAGATAAACAAGAGTTGGAATCCAGTATACAACAGTAATTTGTATGTAACCCTATTTCCACACCAATCCTTTACCTTAACCAAGGCTGTTGGGGGCATTGATTGTACTAATAAATTTGTCTTCATATTTCCTTGCTAACAGGAGCCAGTGCCTGGTGCGGTTAACTTAGACTCTGTTGGATTTAAGAGTAACAATGTATGATGCTTCTTTTTACGTATTTGACACTTTCTTTTTGATTTATATTGGCATACTGAGCGAGTGTCCAAGAGGCAATTAAAGCAACGCTTTGATTACTTACCATCGTTTCTCCACTAGTAAATCAATTTATTCGCAAACATTTACACTAATACAAAAAATGATCGTAATAATCGCAAACATCACAATTTACCGAAATGATTGCATACGATCATAAAAGTTTTCCATTAGAATTTGGACCAGTCCTTCTACTTTCTGACTTACAGGATTCCAGAGCATCTGATCTTTCGCCTAAGAATTTCAAAAAAACGTCAATAGTTGGAAAATCTACATCACACATCTTTTGTACATCGCATGACTTTATTGAGTAGCATAATAATGAGTCAAGAATCCCGTTCCTCAGTTTCCTCCCAATGCTCGCAGCTATGGTTACCAGACGTCCTCTTTTTCACGTCCGATCTTTTGTCCTCTTTCTTTTTTAAATATTTTTTTTTCTAAAATGTCCTCTATATTTGACGAATATTACAAAAAAGACCCAAACATAAAAAAGCCTTTTGAAGAATACCTAATTGTTGATTGGGTTTGGTTGATGTGATAATTGGTTGGATTTTTTCAGAGATGGGTAAAAAGCTACAAAATCTGATTTCTCGACAATTTTGCCAACAGTAGGTGAAAACCTTAAATTATGGTCAAAAACTATTGAAAAGTGTCAAAACCTGTCGAAAGGTGTCAAAGACCGTCGAAAAGGGTCAAAAATTGTAGAAAAGTGTCAAAACCTGCCGTAAAATGTTAAAAGCTGTGTGCGTGCGATACGCCAACATGTTTTTAAAATATAATAGTAAATTATGAAACTGTTCAAACTATTGAACAGTTCTGAACATAAATGAAGCTAAAATTTTACGTTTTTCAGTTTTTTCAGCTGTCAAAAAGTCCTGTCAAAAACTGTCGAAAACACAGGTTTTGAAAATCTGTCAAGAGCTCGTGGCTTGAATTGTGGCATTTTATAGAGGAGTCGTTGATTTTCATTGAAAATTCAAACGAGTAGTTATAATAATAGTCGTATTTCCATGAGAATTTTATAACAATAATTGGTCACGATACGAATTAAATAATTCAAACAAAAGCGGCCTTTACACGGTCAATATTAATGTCATTACCAGCGTCATTATTCAATCAGTAATTTTTAACGTTACACAATCATTCCAAAGCTTCATTAATTTTATTATTACTGCGACATTCATTTAATTGTGTGGATTGTGAAAGTTTATCAGTGTATTGATTGCAAAACTATGATGATTGAAGAATGTTAGGCGCCGACGCTGGATGAAAGATTGGCTTTAAAAACGGAATAAGTATTCCCATGTTGTCCTCTTTGTCAGCAGACTTCAAAAATTATATCCGCATTTGGTATCTTGGCATTCAGATTTGGCGTATTCCAAAAACCAATTGGCCTGGAACCTCAGAAAGCCGAGATAATAATAATGGCATGTTGTTATTTGCACAACTTCATAGCTAAGAACAATAATCATTCATTCTTTGCGTCCAATGAAGGAAGCACAAAACAATAACCTTGTTGATGTGGAAAATACACTAAACAGAAAATAGTATATCAGATGCAAAAATCAACAGGGATAAATTATGTGCTTATTATAATAAGGAAGGTAAATTGGGATAGAAGCGCTATGTAGGAGCAAGAGAAATGTATAAGCTTACTGAAATAAAATACGTAACAATAAATTTAAAATTATTTATTATTTTTGGTTTGGTCGGAATAATTTAAAAAAAAAAACAGAAATTGGGGTCGCTACATGTTGTTCCTGTGGAGAAGGTTGAGGAGAGGTGACTGCAAAAACTGGAACTTGAAGTCAAATCGGTTGGAGATACATTCCTGAAAACCGTGCCTCGTTTCACCCCAAGCAATTGTTGGAATTTTTTGTGCTTCCTTTTTGCTGCTAGACTGCTCCAAATGGGTAGAGGCCATCTGTAGCAGTTCATTCTGCTTTGAACCTACATTGAGGCAATTATTTCGCTTTGGTTCGCACTCCACCTTATCCAATCATTCATACTTCAATCATTCTTTATTAATTCCGCAGTAATAATTGTCGCTTTTTGAATTTGACAGATAAATCGCCGAACAAGTAGAATGATGTAAAAAAATAATGACGTACATTATCACCACAATGTACCAGTAATGATGTCTCGAAATCAGAAAATCCGGATTTTCATCATTACTGATCATCATTCGTCATTACTTCAAGTTACACGATCAATATTAATATCATTATCAGAAATTAATGACACTAATATTGACCGTGTAATGTGCCTAAAAAAGTTTGAAAATTTAATTCATTCCTAATTTTAGTTATACCATCTGACACCAGATGCCAAAATGTTCTTTCAAGTTATTTTATTTCAATTCGAAAAATTAATTCACGACATGTTTTCATGAGAAAAAATAATTCGAATTAAATTTTTCTCATGGAAATACAACTAATAATAAAAATTGTTTAACATTTTGTACAAAAATGTCAAAAAGAAAATGTACTTTCAATTTCCAAATATACGAGTAGCAACCAACAAAATAAATTTTAAGGAAAAAACATAAGTCCCATCGTATGCCCTGACCATATTTTTTAACACAGGTGTAAAATCTCTTCGGCTAAACTGCAGTGCAATGTTTTCCATTTCACTTGCTTTTGGTAATTTAATAACTTGGAACTGTTTGTCTTTGCATTTCTATTACTGCTCCCACCATTCTATGGCTTGTCTCATTGGCAAGCCGCAATAAAATAAAGCCATGAGTTCTAATTCAGCTTACCATCCATGCGTTTTCCGTGTAAAAAAATCGGTAATTTTGTAAAACTTACCCTAGAAATCCTTAAGTGTCTCTTCACTTAATATTTGACTAATAATCGGATTGTGCGATCGCGGTGTATAATGTAATCGCTTGATAATACTCGTATTAATTTAGTATTGATTCTCGAAGCATTTTTACATTACTACAATAATGTATAATAATTTTGCTTACTTTGGAATTTTGATTCATTTAATTTGGTTTAAAAAATTGGCGGGGAAGTAGAAGGGCAGTAAAAATAAAAAATATCTGCCTAATAAAAAATATTTCCCGTTCCACTTCACCAACATTTTTTTAACAATTTATTAGTACGTTTATGATGAACAGATATACCAAAAATGTCTGAACTAGGCTGTAACTGTCGAACATATTTTGCTAATCTAGATATTTACTCAGTAATGACGCTGTATTCCTTCTGAAACGCCTCTAATTTTTGTTGACTGGTAGTCATTACTTTTCTATTTTATAAGGTTTCACAAATATAAACACAATGGAGGCACTAGCAGAAGTTTGCAATGATAGATTTCGACAAGGTGCAGTGATGGTAATTTCCAAGGTTGGTTACTTGCTAACTTGTGACCGCCCAAACGTAATGGATTTAACTTTATATTAGAGGTAAAATCAGCCTCGAAGGAAGACTGCTTCTTTCCTTTCTCATTTGATTAGTACACAAGGCATTTCCTTATAATAAAACTTCCAGTTTAGCGAATGAAAATTCGTTACACTAAAAGTTTCGTTAAACTCTCTCGCGTTTTTTAGCGAATGGGATCAAGCTCGGAACTACCTTACGTCAAGTGCTCCCCTACCTCCAAAAACCAGACTACACCACTGCCTATACATACATTATCCACACGAGTAGACAATTGATTGATTTATTTAGAGAAATTGTAATTTTCACTAATTCATTGACTATAAATCAAAAGTTAGAACAAATTTAGAAAAAAGTTCCTACTTCTATATAGAAGTGCGAAATTTTTTCTAAGAGCCTTCTAATCTTAAGTGACATCGTTTAGATGATGGTGTGTAACCAATTAAAGAATGACACATGTTTAGTGATGGTTCCGCATAATTCCTAATTTAAAACAAATCTGTTAATTAATTAGCTTAATGTCGAACAATTGTCCAAACAATCATCTATTTTACTTTCTAAACTAAACCAGCCACAGCGCCGCCCCCAACCAACAAAATTCTCAAAACTAATTTCAATAAACTAATTCTTATTCAAAACAAGTACGAAAACATAACTGCAATATCAAAAACAATTTGATTTATTTTCACTATAGAATTTGAACTACAAATCTACATAAATCAGTATTCCACACATTAATAGCACAGAATAATTTCGCACATCAAACAAACACTTAAACTGTTAACACTTTTTAACGAAAATTTTTTATACTAACGTCTATTCTCTATTTTATATTTTTCAGGTTAATGCTGCTATTATTACATGGCAACGAGTAATAATAAGAAGATGGCACCTTTAATAGGAAGAAAATATGATTTTCTTATGCAAATAATCACCGCGATCACATTAATATGCATATTGCTACCTGTTATAGCTGCTGGTTTGTACACATTTTTTTTATTTATTTATTTATTTACATTACATTGTTAATTGATTGCATTCATTCAATATTAATTGATTTTTTTAACTACAATTAAAAAAAAAAAAACGCGCGAACACACACATAGTGTATGCACAAAACTAATAAACTGATGCGGCGGCGGATATAATCAATCATGTGTGTACACACAAATAATAACAACAAGTATGTACGAGTATGTACATAAAACATACTTTAAGAATTTAATGGCTCATGATTTTTATTTTTTATTTTTTATTTTTATGTCTTGTTAAATGAATTGTGACATGAATATGTTTAATTAAATAATCGATTAATGTGCTGATGTGTATACGTTGGATATATATGTTGTACGGTGTCAATTTCAAGTAAGTTGGGTTGATTTGGCAAAGAAAGGTCCAATCAGCAATGGACAACTGGAATCTCAGTGAATGGCATAGAGAGAGAGATAGAGAGTTTATTTCTTCCATTACGAAATTGGCATTGTTTCAAATTGCTTGACCATGTGTAAAAAGTTAAAAAAATTAATTAAGTTGGGTTTTTCTTAATAACATATTTTATTCGAGTTCATTTACACACAAAATTAAATAACAAGTACGGTTAACTATATATATTCGAACGGCAGCTAATAATGATATTTACCAACACCATTGGAATTTCCACCACTCTGTGCTGCATGCCCATCTTCCGAAAGTGTAACATATTTTGATTGTTGAACAGCTACTGAGGCGGCATTACTTTGTGCTGTTTCTGCTGCACGTGCTGCTTTCTTAGCCGCTGTCTGGGTATCTTCAAAATCATCGTGCGCATAATTTAATTGTTCACCGAGGGCGGCGAGTCGAGATTTAGCCTTACCAACCATAGCGCTTTGAGATGCCAATTCTGTTGATGCTTCGCTCGCTGCAAATTGAGCTTGATTGAATGAAGATTGGGCACTGTTTAAGGCATTTTGTAAATCCGTTACATGACCAAGTGCTTGCTGTGTAGATTGTCGAACAGATTTGGCGGCACGTTGTGCCAATTCATATTGCTGTAATTCACTTTCTAATGCTTTTTGTGCCTCGATATACTGTTGTTCCAAGTTATGGAAAAGTACTTCTTTGCCGGCTAGAGCAGCTTGTGCCGTTGCCGAAGCTTGAACGGCGGCTTGAGCCAATGTATTTTGGACATCATATGCTGCTTGCTTGGCGACAGTATATTGTTCGGCAACGGCTAAATTTGCTTGGTCGGCTGAACCCTGAGCAATTGATTTGAGTGAATCTTGTCCATTATAACCATGTGCTGCTACCTCAGCTTGTTGGTAATTTTCTGCATTTTGACTGTTCGCATGATAGTATCCAACATCACTTTTTTTATTAGCCACTTTACCAGCACTGGCCAATGCAATGCAAAAAACAACTTCAATTATTGCTACAGTGAATTTCATTTTTTTGGTTTTTTGCTGTTAAATACAATTAAAAATTAATTACTTAAAAAATAATCGTAAAATATCATATTTCAAACTTACCTAACAAATTGTTTTCTTTAACACTTGGTGAATGTGAATGATACAAATAATGGGAAGATATTTGGTTTTATATACACAATCCATCAAAAAGCAAAAAAAAAAGTGAAAGAAGAAAAGTTTCGGTTTTGATCCAAATAACTAGCGCATCAATTTTGTTAGATACACACATTTCCTACTGTTTCCAACCAACGGGAGGGGGTTTAAATTTCTTATGGGAAAGTCCACCAAATATATTTAATTTGGTTGGAATTTTTGTAAGTAAAATTTTTTAAAGAACATAACCCTAACCGGAAACTATAATAAATAAATCGAAGCGACCCTAAACCTGTAACAAATAAGAAAAACTTCTACATTAAGTTTATGTAATTTGTAATGAAACCATATAGCATGCAAAGTGTGTACGATTACGCAAACATTTTTTTTTTTTTGATTTTACAAACCATAAAATTAAATAACCGGAACAATGATCTCAAGATAATTAAAATTAAACCAAAAAAATTTAATTATTATGCAGATTACGGAAATTCGTAATAAGCAAATTAGCAAAATTGAACCGAAAATTTCTGAAATCAAAATGTAACCCCAAAAAATTTTTCAAGATGTTTCTAAATTGGGAATTCGATGAAAAAAAAATCTCGGTTTTAATTTATTTCAATTTAAAACAACAGAAATGAAACTTTGCGATAGCTCATATACCACCGTTAAACTACATCCCCTGATTTTTGGTCATTAATTTGAGGAAAGAAGTGAATGTTGAAGTGAATCGGCAACGGTTTTAGCCATCTTTTATAATGGGTACAAAACTAATAATTAGCGTAAATTTTTCAGTGAAATTCGGATTGATTTTGACTTAAAAAGTAAAAGCAACTCAGCTAGTTGTATCCAAAATTCTTTGTCGTTCCTCCAGTATGAGATCTAGAAGAAACGAAACTCGTATGGGCATATTAACAAATACCAGTTGGGGGCGCCAGGTATTCAATAAACATGAACCATCAGAATGTCACAGGTCTTAAAAATGCACTCACACTGGTTTCTGATTGTAAATCAGATCTTTCTTTATGGTACGAAATGTACTAAAAACATATTTACAGTCTGACGCACTAAGGAATCGTATAAAGCAATACGCCAGTTAGTTGTTAGGTGTTGGTCTAAATTCTACTATCTACATTCCTTGCCAGAATTTAAAGATGACAGAGAAACGGGCTTTCATATAGACTTTTCGAGATTGGGTGTCCCACTCCTGATAACGACTGAATATTGCAATCAACTCAAAACAATATTTTCAATGAATTTTTTAATGAAATGTTAGGATCAGGGCTATACTAAAATATTTCAATCGCCTTTGGACATTTTCTTTACAAGCCAGATCAAATACCATTAATTGAAGTAAAGAATCATTTATTACCCTGAGAAAAGACCGATTAAAATTAATTTCGGATGCCTTCAGATATTCGAAATTGTGCCACCAAATATGGTGAATGATTTGAGCAATAGGATGTTGGCAGAGTTATAACACAAAGTTTCTGGAAGGAAATTAAACATTCTAGTAACATACAGTACTCTGAACCTGGGGAAGGGGCAGTTATCGCAACAAAATATTAATATTATTAACAGTTATAAAAGCCGCAATGTACAGTTTCCTCCTTAATGACGTCTAAATTTAAATGCAAAATGAGATGTATCGCCTGCGGAAGAAGAAGTAAATGGACATCACCGAAGACTGCAAAACAAAACAAACAAATCGATCATATAATGCTTAATAAGAAACATCTGTCATCAAGCTGGTAACTGCAACATTCTAATTTCGGTAGTTGAATATTTTCAAAAACGGATACGAACGAAAAAATGGTCCAACTGATGAAAAAAAACTACTATTGGTACACCTCTTCGAATTACTATGCCAACACTCGCCTTTGAGCGTCTAGTCTGTCGAAATTATTAGCATCGATATAAATTGTTTGTAATATTCACCACACCGTGGTGAATTTTTATATGGGTTATGAATAACATTTAAATTCTTCTACCTTTTCTAAATCCTTTACATAACGGCACCCCTTTCAAGTTATATTCCAATGGAAAAATACAATTTAGTTACTTTTTCACCAAGTAACGTTAAATTAGCTAATGAGTAGATGATGAGGCTTGAAAGAGCGTCGTTATAAAAATCTTGAAATTCACCACGGTGTGGTGAAATCAATTTTTTCAGTTCGTATATTGCCGTGCCTTATATCGTTGTAAAGATCTTGAACAATGCAACAATTTGTTGTGTCATTTTATTTATGATGGCCACCGTTATGGCGCTGTTGATAGATATTCCTGTTTGTTTTTTTTGCGTATCTTATACCGATTTGGAAGTCGTACAGTAGTAAACATCCATCTTTCACCACTCCTATGAATATTTGCCGGGGTGAGGTGAAAAGTATTTGTTTCCTTTCGAAAATATCCTGAAGGAGGTGCTAGGACAATTTAAATATTATTCGCCACACATATAAAAATTCATCACGGTGAAGTAAATATTACAAACAATTTTATTTCCCAGATTTTAGTTACCAAATTCACCGTTACGGTGCTCTTGCAGAAACTCCTAAAAGTTTGCACCACTCCTACAAATAACATATTTACCACGATTAGGAAAAAATCAGATATCGTAGCGACTTGAAGGAAGTCTCATCGGAAAGGTCATAGTATACAAAAGCGAGAAAATTCTAAACATTTTCACCTCAGCTATAAATATTCACCACGGTGAGGTGAAAAGTAACTATTTGCCGATTCCAATATATTATATCCGTGCTGTATATCGTTGAAAATGTCTTGAAGAATACAATAATTGTATTTCTTAGAAACTTAAAGGAGCTTTTAAAGGTTTGAGAAATATTCACCATGGCGAGCTGAAAGGTCCAACATCCGATTTAAATTCTAGTTGGTATGACATTTTAAACTTAAACCATTAAAATTAACTCAAAGTTAAATTAAAGCGTCTCAATTTTCTATCAACACAAATTCCAACTCTATTACACTTTTGTGCAATAATTCTCTTCAGGAGCTTTTGGTTAACTTTACGAACAGTGATTGATAGTTTCAATTCCTTTCAACACCATTATTTCATTTTAAATTAAAATTGAATAGGATTTTATTTTCCATCCCTCTTATCTCATAAAAAATTTCACTTAAAATGACAATTGATTGAAATTTGAGTACATAGTAATCAAATTTTGTTATAGATGTCGTGTCCAGCGTCAAATTTCTTTCAAAAAAATCTGAAGCCCGATTAAACTTTGATATTTTCAATTTATTCTTGATAACAGGAATTGGAATTGTGTGAATCAAAAGGGAAAGAATTTGAAGAATTTTTCCAAATTGAATGGAATTCCGTCTAATTTTACTTGCAATCAAGTTTCAAATTCAATTTAATTTTAGAATAAACTTGACCATATTTTAATCGTTACACCAATTAATCAGCCAAACTTATTCACATTCGCTTACAAAAACTGCAAAATTTGAACAGAATATTGTCTATTTTCATTCAAACTTACCTCAATTTCCTTTCAGTCTCTTATCAAGTTAAATTGTAGGTAGTCCCTTAATTTCACATTTTAGTTTCTTGAAATTAACTTCAAATTAAAATTGTATTGGTTTTCAATAAAATGTTATTTAACTTTGACTAAGAATTCTAATCAATTTGTTCAATTTTATTTTGCAAATTTATATCAATGCTAATATTTCGATTCTATAAAATTTGAACAGAATTTAATCTAACTTTTAATCTAACTCTGTATTTTTAAAAGAGTTCAAACTTTATTCAAATTTAGCTAATTAATTTATAATTTCAAATTTATTTCAAATTCAATTATTTTATGGCAAACTAAAATTGAGTAGATTTTAAGAAAATTCATTTCAATTAAATTAATTGACGACAAGCAAATCAAAATAGTTATCGAATTTTGGTTCTTTTCAAATTTGACATAAATATCAGATTTCTTTCAAGGTAACCTGAAATACGATTGAAATTTTAAATTTCGCATTTATTCAAATTCACTAGATATAGAGATATTATGACAAAGTTAAATTTAAATTGAGTTAAATTTGAATGGAATTTGGACTTAGTTTGTTTTATAGGAATTTGCACCAAATTTTTTTTCAAAATCTTAACAAGATTTAAAATGAAACTATCAATTGTTTGTATGTGTTTTATTTCAATTTAACTTTATATTCAAACTAGTTCAATTCAAACTAGTTTTAAATCAGAGTTAGTTTGGCATTTCCGGCTTTTTCAAATTTACGCCAATCGTAAGATTGTGAAGGGAATTGTGTCTAATTTTACTAATTCACTTCAAATTTCTTTCAAACGCGATTAAATTTGAATTGAATTTGAAATGCAATACCAATTCACTTCAATTATAAGAATTTCTGTAAAATATTCTAATATTTCAACACAAATTATGTTCTAACTTAATTTTCTTTCAAAATAGATTTAAACTTTATTCTTCAAAGCTGTCAAACTAATTTATCACCAGTTTGGCATTTTTAGCTTATTCAAATCTAATCCCAATCGTAAATATCTCAATATAAAGTCAATTTCATATTGAATAGGATTACGTCTAATTTTACTTTCAATTTTTATTTTTAGCAAATTAAACTAAAACATTTCTGCAGATTATTAAAATTTTCATCATCACACGTTAATCGTACTTCAATTCATTTCAAATTTCTTTCAAACTCGATTAAATTTTATTTAATATGGTTGCACGTCGGACTTGGTATTGTAAGAATATCAATTCAAATTTTGTAAAATTTGAACAAAATATGTTCAATTTTCTTTCAAACTCATTGCTAGCTGTATAAAACTCTTTACAAAAGACATTCAAATTCAATGGTAGTGAATTTTAATCGAATTTGAATGTGTTTTGTAAAGACTTTTATACAGTTTAAATTGAGTTTGAAAGAAAATTGAACATATTTTGTTCAAGATTTACCGAATTTGAAATGAGAAATTTATAAAATAATTCAAGTAATTGAACTCAAATTCTTGAGAGTTTAAACAATGCTTTGTATAACTAACTTCACTTTCATTCAATTTTATCTCAAGTTAATTTCAAATTTATTTCAAATTCAATTATTTCATTGCAAATAAAAATTGAGTAGATTTTATGAAAATGCATTTCAATTAAATTAATTTATTATTCAAGCAAATCAAATCCTCATCAAATGCGAAAAATGCAAATAGAAACAATTTAAAATTAAAATTGATTGCAATTTGAACAGTTATCGAAATTTTGGTTGTTTTCAAATTTGACACAAATGTCAGATTTCTTTCAAAGTAATCTGAAATCCGATTAAAATTTTATATTTCCAATTTAGTCAAATTCTTAAATTGAGTTAAATTTGAACGGAATTTTCACTTACTTTGTTTTATAGGAATTTGCCCCAAATTTATTTCAAAATCCTATAATTAGATTTAAGATGAAATTTTCAATTGTTAGTGTGTGTTTTATTTTAATTTAACTTAATATTCAAACTAGTTCAATTCAAACCAGTTTTAAATTAGAACTAGTTCAACATTTCCGACTTGAATAAGTTTACTTCAATCGTAAGAATGTGAAGGGAATTGTGACTAATTCTACTCATTGTCTTTTAATTAAAATTTAATCTTACTTTCAAATTTCTTTCAAATTCACTTCAAATTTCTTTACATCTGTAAAATTGTCTATAATTTGATCACATATTCTGTTCTAACTTAATTTTCTTTCAAACTAGATTTAAACTTTATTCTTCAATGGTCTCAAACTAATTTATCACCAGTTTGGAATTTTTAGCTTATTCAAATCAAATCCCAATCGTAAATATCTCAATATAAAGTCAATTTCATATTGAATAGGATTACGTCTAATTTTACTTTCAATCTTTATTTTTAGCAAATCAAACTAAGATGTTTCTGCAGATTATTAAAATTTGCATCATCACACGTTAATCGTACTTTAATTTATTTCAAATGTCTTTCAAATTCGATTAAATTTTATTTAATATGGTTGCACGTCGGACTTGGTATTTTAACCAATTCACTTCAATTTTTAAGAATCTCAATTCAAATTCTATAAAACTTGAACAAAATATGTTCAATTTTCTTTCAAACTCAGTTTTAACTGTATTAAACTCTTTACAAAAGACATTCAAATTCAATGGTAGTGAATTTTAATCGAATTTGAATGCATTTTGTAAAGACTTTTATACAGTTTAAATTGAGTTTGAAAACAAATTGAACTTATTTTGTTCAAGTTTTACCGAAATTGAATTGAGATACTTACAAAATAATTCAAGTAATTGAACTCAAATTCGTGGGAGTTTGAACAATAATGCTTTGTTTATCTAACTTCACTTTAATTCAATTTTAACTCAAGTTAATTTCAAATTCAATTGTTTCATTGCAAATAAAAATTGAGTAGATTTTATTAAAATGCATTTCAATTAAATTAATTTATTATTCAAGCAAATCAAATCCTCATCAAATGCGAAAAATGCAAATAGAAACATTTTAAAATTAAAATTGATGGCAATTTGAACAGTTATCGAAATTTTGGTTGTTTTCAAATTTGACACAAATGTCAGATTTCTTTCAAAGTAATCTGAAATCCGATTAAAATTTTATATTTCCAATTTAGTCAAATTCTTAAATTGAGTTAAATTTGAACGGAATTTTCACTTAGTTTGTTTTATAGGAATTTGCCACAAATTTATTTCAAAATCCTATAATTAGATTTAAGATGAAATTTTCAATTGTTAGTGTCTGTTTTATTTTAATTAACATTAATATTCAAACTAGTTCAATTCAAACCAGTTTTAAATTAGAGCTAGTTCAACATTTCCGGCTTATTAAAGTTTACTCCAATCGTAAGAATGTGAAGGGAATTGTGTCTAATTTTACTCATTATTTTTAATTAAAATTTAATCTTACTTTCATTCAAATTTCTTTCAAACGCAGAACTTCTGTAAAATTTTCTATAATTTGATCACATATTCTGTTCTAACTTAATTTTCTTTCAAACTAGATTTAAACTTTATTCTCTAATGGTCTCAAACTAATTTATCGCCAGTTTGGCATTTTCAGCTTATTCAAATAAAATCCCAATCGTAAATATCTCAATATAAAGTAAATTTCATATTGAATAGGATTACGTCTAATTTTACTTTCAATCTTTATTTTTAGCAAATAAAACTAAGATATTTCTGCAGATTATTAAAATTTTCATCATCACACGTTAATCTTACTTCAATTCATTTCAAATTTCTTTCAAACTGGAGTGGTTGAAGGAGTTTGCTGAAATCGACTGAATCAACGTCGATTTTGAACGAATTGAAATTGAGACGATTAACGTCACGGGCAGCTGACACAAGCACCCGACACTCAATCTTATCCTCAGAGATTACCAGCTAACCACTCAGAAATTTTCGTAAAGCAGCCAGTTCAGTGGTGTTAGAGAATATTGAGGCATAAATAAACTTCCTGTTCCGAACAGCTTTGATAATCAGTATCATCGGTATCGTTGCAAGAGCCAACAATAAATTCAGGATGTGGCGGTTGAATTCGAGCACTCGCAGATTCAACAGTAACAGGTGTACCATTACATTGGACTGAATAATTCCGTGTGATTGATTAACAGCAACAAATTAGAGAAAAAGTGTTAGAGAAAAATGAAATTCAAATGTAAAATGCCATACTACGAGTGAATTTCGTTTTTTTCTAGTTTTTGGATTTAATTAAATTTAATTTGTTTAACTAATATTATAAATAGGCAAAAATATTATATATAAGTGATTTTAATATCATAAGTCTAAAAAAAAATTTTACTCGGATTCGCAATTCGTGCTTGATATGGAAAGCCTGTAATTCTAAACAAATTATCTGTGCCAACTTCTAAGTCCAGGTTAATTTAGCAACAGAATACGCGGCTTTAATTCTTCATAAAATCAGCATTTAACGTTTTAACTGAACCCTCCTAAGAAAAATAAAAAAGTTTAAATACCCTTTCGTTAATTTTAGTGACATCTATCGGTGAAATATGTTTACACATCAAAAAACTTAAAATGTACTTTATAGCCCAATTTAGTCCTGTATTGCTCAACATTTTTGTACTTTGGAATTTATGTCAATATCATCCCCCAATCGTGAATATCTCGTTATAAAATCGATTTGAAACTGAATAGGATTGCGTATAATTTTACGTTTAATCAAATTTAACCCAATTTTATTGTTTTAAAGGTTTTTAGTTATCAATATGCCACTAAAGCGCTAGATGCAAATATACTTAAACCTATTTTTCTTCTCCTTCAAAAATTTACCATTGTAAGTTGAAAAACTAAAAATGTTCAGTCCAATATAACCGTTTAGCATTTAGTTGAATTTCGGCAGTATACTAAGGATGAGTGCCGCTAGAAAGCGTCAAGGAACCACTCCCCATGACTAGCTTATATCGCCACGGCGAGATGAAAATAAATTTTTTTAATTTCTCATATTACGTTAATTCGCAATCTGACCTGCTCTCGTGAATTAACTTAATCCTTCCAGACTGCTTCAAGTTTTCCTGGCTACAAAACTCGCACATTATATTTTGTTATTACTAAATATATACAGCTTCAAGCAGTACGTCATGTCTTGACCACATATAGATATTAATGTTTTGGTCATATTCAGATATTGCACAGGCTTGCGGGAGCTACCATTGAAACGGTCTTCTAGCAATGTTCATCACATATAAAAAATTCATCAAGGTGGAAAACTAGTTTTCTTGTCAAGATTTTGGAACAATACAACAGTTTTTGTTAGAGAAATTAAATAGTCATAATAAAAATCGCCAAGTTAACCGTCAAAATCACCGCTGAGGCAGGTAAGAATATTTACTACAATAATTTTCAGATGTCGTGGTGACTCGGAAGCAGAAATAGTAAAGCTGCGAGGCAGTTCCGGATTCGGCCACAAGAGGAGTACCTAGTTATAAATAGCATTAGTTAATATTATTCAAAATAGACTTTAAAAAATTTAATTTGTGTTGTCTCAAATCTGTGTTCTAACTGAAATAGTTTTTAGATGGGAAAGCACCAATCTGAGATTGTTCAAAAATGACACAAAAAAAATTATCAGATGGATCCGTTAAAATAAAAAAACTCACAAGGCTTTTCTTTTCTCTCTCTCTCTCTCTCTCTCTCTCTCTTTCTCCTATATCTCCAATTAATGTAATAAAAAAAATATGCTACAAATCAACTCCTGAAAAGTGTTTGGATTCGTGTGAATGTGTCCGGTCAACATAAGTCGAAGGTCTCATGGTGAAACATAAAACCTTTTTGTTTTTAATCAAATAATTTTGAGATTTTGAAAATAGCAGTATACGCAATTGGGCCCCCGTTAAGCTGTGATATGCCGTCTGTTGGCAGAACCCAATAAATGCGTGTGATTTTATTATGTTAGAAAACCTTTTCGATGAGTCTGTAAACCATTTTGGGATGTTTCAATAAACTTGCTTCCATTTTGTGATACGAGTTTCTCCTCCCACAATTTTCTTCCCAAATACTTGTGGAATTTATATTCGATAATAATTTTAGTCTAACTGGGTACATAGTGATAAACACAATCGAAAAGGCTTTTTATACAATTAAAATATAATACAGCAGCAAAAACCGTTGTGTAAATCCTTTTTCTTTAATTTGAACAGAATTTAAGTATTAACTGTTTATTTTGAAAATTCAACGGTTTTCATTATATAAAGATAAAAATTAAAAGTGCATCATCATCAGAAGTAGCGAAATTTGATTTCCATTTCTTAATATTTTCAAATTCGTTACTTTTGCGATCCACGCCAATTTTCCTGCCAAACTCGACAGACATTGCACACTCTTAAGGTTATTGGCTACATTAAATATTTTGATTTTATCTGGTTGTACATATACAAACTACAAAGTTAAGGTAATCAAGATTGACAGATAAATTGGATAACAAAACTCAGACAAAACTTTTATTTTCTGTAAACTTTTAAAAATTTAATTTGTGTTGTCTCAAATCTGTGTTCTAACTGAAATAGTTTTTAGATGGGAAAGCACCAATCTGAGATTGTTCAAAAATGACACAAAAAAAATTATCAGATGGATCCGATAAAATAAAAAAACTCAAAAGGCTTTTCTTTTCTCTCTCTCTCTCTCTCTCTCTTTCTCTCTTTCTTCTATATCTCCAATTAATGTAATAAAAAAAATATGCTACAAATCAACTCCTAAAAAGTGTTTGGATTCGTATGAATGTGTCCGGTCAACATAAATCGAAGGTCTCATGGTGAAACATAAAACCTTTTTGTTTTTAATCAAATAATTTTGTGATTTCGAAAATAGCAGTATAAACAATGGGGTCCTCGTTAAGCTGTGATATGTCGTCTGTTGGCACAACCCAATGTAAATGCGTATGATTTTATTATGTTAGAAAGCCTTTTCGATGAGTCTGTATGCCATTTTGGGATGTTTCAATAAACTTGCTTCCACTTTGTGATACGAGTTTCTCCTCGCACAATTTTCTTCCCAAATACTTGTGGAATTTATATTCGAAAATAATATTACCCTAACTGGTTACATAGTGATAAACACAATCGAAAAGGCTTTTTATACAATTAAATTATAATACAGCAGCAAAAACCGTTGTGTAAGTCCTTTTTTTTTTAATTTAAACAGAATTTAAGTATTCACTACTTAATTTGATTTCCATTTCCTAATATTTTCAAATTCGTTACTTTTGCGATCCACGCCAATTTTCCTGCTACACTCGACAGACACTCTTAAGGTTATTGTCTACATTAAATATTTTGATTTTATCTGGTTGTACATATACAAACTACAAAGTTAAGGTAATCAAGATTGACAGATAAATTGGATAACAAAACTCAGACAAAACTTTTATTTTCTGTAAACTTGTTTTGTAATTAAAATACGAATTAATTAATTAAAAGATGTATCGGTATATCTGTAAATATCAATTTTATCTTATACATATATGTATGTACGTATACGAGAGATTATTACATAAATTGCTTGTATTATACTTAAGCTGTGGATACATACAAATATGCTAATTTTTGATTATGGTATCAGAATCTTTAAGTAATTCAAAATGTTTATATACGAGTGAACGAACTTTACATGTTGGGGCAAAGCGATGATTTTCATTTTCTATAAGCTAGAAAAATAAAATAAAATTGAATGACATCACACCTTTTCTATAAACCCATAATAGACGAGCGAGCTAAAGGTGTGAACATTCTCTGCGCACCATGCAAAATTGTTGTACACATAAATTGTAATTTGTAATAAAAAAAATAAAAATAAATTTTCTGTTAAAATGTCTTACGCGAGTCATAAAAAGCGAAGTTTGTGTGAAACAATGAAAATGAAAAATTGGAAAAACAATTTATTGAAATTTTAACATATAACACGTACAAAACGGAGAAGAGTGAAAAAAATAAAAAATTATTGATAGAAGTAAATAAAAAGCGATCCAGCAACACTGGGCAACATAAATTTTCATCTACGAATATAAGAGAGCCTGGTACAAAACGAAAACCTTCACATATTCTCAACAATAATTTATAATGACAGTTAAAAGAAATATGCTGCAGTTAATTAACGACCTTAACTCTATATGTACGTATAGCTCGTAATCTAGTTTTGTGTACACAGAATCTCCAATAAGATTTATTGATAAAAGTAAATCATACGGCAAAGTTTTAAGAATTGTTTACGCAGCAAATAAATCTTGGCATAATCTTATTCTCGCTGCTGGAGGGAGGAGGTCTAAATGGTGTGTTAACAAAATTTTACAATAAGACAGTTAATTTCCGCAATTCTATATAGAGTTTATATCGAGATATATAACCAATTGCTCGTACAATTAAATTTGGCGCCAATTGTGTTATCTCAAATAATATTTCAATAAAACGTGGAAAACGAGAAAAATACGTTACAAAGATGTTGAAGAATATAATAATAATAATAATAATAAGATAAGAAGAGGAACAAGTAGAAGTATCTTTTTAATAATTCAATCGTAATTTTTCAATACGTACATACACTTATTATCAATCGATAAAATTCATGAAATTGTATTGTCTTGTGTGCTTGTTCTTGTTTGAGGGAAAATTCGTGAGATTTTTTAAATCGAAACGATAATAGCTACACGAATAAGATGAAAACGAAGAAGTTGTATAATAAATAATTTATTTTTATTTTTTTGCTATTTATTCAGGAAATTCAAGTTAAATTAGAAATTATGTTCAATTGTGATTTGAATTAAGATTTTTTTCGATTTTTCTTTTTTTCTTTTTTGTTTTGTCGTAAATATTTTATGTGATTTTGTCTCCATGCGGCTAAATATGTATGTGTGTGGACTCGTATCTTAACTATTAAATTTAACATAATGCATTTAATTAAATTATTTTTGTTTATTGATTTTGTGTTGGGTGAACTGAATGATTCTAATTTTAACTGATTTATTAATTTTTCAGAAATTCTTAGAAATATAACTTCAAAGCTGTTATCGATACACTTTGCTTTGAAATTTATATATAGTTAAGACGAGACAGAGACAAACTGCATGTAACACCGGAATGCAATAGTTTGCTTTAATTTAAGTGTTTGTCTCAAGCCTGTAACCCGAAAAGTTTTAGTTGAAATTAGAAATAAAAAATAATGATGGTCATTAACGTTTTCACGACGACCCTGATGAAGCCTTTAAAGGTCAAACTCAAGGCCAATTAAAAGTTATCATTTTGTGCTGGCAAGGATTTTGGCAACGACAAAATATTTTGCTGGTCATTGAAAATTTGTTCTAAACTGTTCTAAAATTAAAAGCCCTTCAAGCTATATAAAAAGTTCTATAACTTTAATGATATTATTGATAAACTAAACCTGACCCAAAAGTAAAACTCAACCTGAAAATCACAATCACATTGACAACAACAATGTCTCAATTAGGATTTTGACAACAACAAGATATTTAACTGGTATGATTGAAAATTTGTTCTAAATTAGTTATTTTTAATGAACCGTGTTAGTTTAAAATGTTACCTAATACCTCGGATTTATTAAACAATAGTCTGGAAGTGCTACATAACGTAATTTAACCGTTGTTTGAATTTAGCATTTATCATTTAATCTCAACTAGCAGCGTTGTCATCACCAACGTGCTGAGTAAATTTTCTCCAATTGTTATCTTTCACTAATTGGATTGCATGTTCCCAAAGTCTGCCAAAGCTAAGAGCGCTTGAAGAATTAAAATGCCACGTAATATATGTGTGTGTAGTTACATGAAACAGTTCTTACATTCTGTGAGAAGTTTGTCGGCACCCACAAAATTGGTGCCGTTGCCTGCAAAATATTAGACAAACCTCTTCAACTAGAAATAACTAGGAATGACGCTTAGACAAATAAATAGGCAAATATATGACTTGTAGGTTTTTTGTCCACGTCCTTTAGTTAAGTGAATTAATATTGGCCCTACGAAGTAAAGTTCAACCTTAAAAAAAGGCCTAATGAATCCAGCCCTTGCGAATCGTTCGTTTGACTCCCAGTAACCAAAACCTCTCCCTCAAATTTGCTAACAATAATGAGGCACAAGTATATTTTTGTTCCCCATTGCTCGTAAGTACCTTTTGGATTGGACAGCTTACCTCCGACACACAAGACACCATTTGAACCTATAAATGAATTTAATGATTTTAGTTTGTTTGTCGTTGATAGATTAATGGACCTCGACAGCCAGTTTATCGCTTAACCAAAATATTTCTCTTGGATAGCCCAAAAAACTACATTTCTTAATTCCAACACTTCATCCCGACTGAATATATTTCCACATAGCCTGGTTTGCTTTGGTGTACGCCAATTCTTGGCAAATCGTTTTACGTGGGTCTTCGGTTATATTCACGTAAAAAACTTGTCGACACAATTTTTCGGACGATGAATCAATTTTGTACTTTGGCGATGGCCATTTACCCTCATCCAAACTTAACCAATAAGGCCCCTTCCACCACAGATCGAATTCTTTTAAAATTTTTAACACAAACCACTTGAAGCACAATCTGCCGGATTGTCAACAGAACGAACATATCACCATTGGCTCCAACTTAATCCCAATATTTTCGTGTTGTATGTTTTGTAGGTGATTTCAACATCATGTAATTTTTCACTTACATCCACCAAGTCGGATATCCACTTTCTCCTTTAAGGCAACATCAATTTCATGCTTTAACTTCATAGCTGCGTCAACAGTTTCGGACCCAGACAATAAATAATTAACATGAAAGCCGTTAAATATCGCATTTGCCACTTCTGGGGTTTTGTATAGGTTTTGCATTCCAACGTCTCGGAGAACTCTGGTCGCCAAAAATGGGGTACCTTTATGTTATGGCATGTTTTCTAAAACTTCATAAAATTTGAGTTAATATGATAATTGAATGACCGTAGGACCAACCACTAGGGAATCGTTTAACAAAACTCTGTTTTCGGTTCCACCAATCCCTGTTTCCGAGGGGCTTCGAAAATAACACGAATCTTTTTAGTGTTGCTGGACTGCTTTCATCCGTTTCTCTCGGAAACCTCTATTTGCTTCATGTGGCCTAAATGTTCAGCATCCTTCTGAAATCATCGTTCCATTGTAAGCAATCGTCAACTAGGCTAGCTCTCGTTTGTTATCCTTGAAGTGCAATCTCACTATATATTTGCCATCTTCTGCGTAATTTGTATTTGCTTTGAAGTGAGTCTCACAAAATTCCTCTTCGTTTGATAAACCTTTGTTCGACTCAATTTCCTCAACGTCCCAAAATCTTATTAATATTTCATCGATATTATCTGTAGCGTCATCTGATGTTCTGGACCAATAACCTTGAACATCAAAAACTTGGTTCTGTTTTGAAATGCTTGACCTGTTACGACGGATCCGAACACAGTCTGATGTAGGACAATCTTGTTTGCCTGATTTTTTAATTGTTTATTTTGATGAAGATGGAAAAATTATTCGACTCCAATCAGAGAGTGATAATCTGCAAGCATTATTTCACGTAGATTGAATTCTTTGACCTTACTTCGATCTATGGGGTATGTCGGTAGATTTGCCGTTATGAATTATTTAAATAATAAAAATATAAAGGGCTGAAACCTTATAAGGTGATCAGAACTTCGGTTTTCATTAATTCAACTTCCAAATCAATCCCGAAATGAACCTTTATCTCAATCGCAACACAATCTTAAACGCAATCACCAAATTAACGGTCAACCCAGCCATCAATTAAATTGCTAAATCAACTCTTAATCAACTTTCAAATCAACCCTTAACCTAATTACAAATCAACCCTTAAATAATTTCCCAACCGAACAACTCACGCTACAATGCAAATCTCAACCTCCAATTAATCCCTAACCGAACTTATCTTTCAAATCCAACTAAATTTCAACTCAAACCCCACTAATTATCATACCGGCATACGTAACGTTGTACCATCATAACCTTAAACAATCATTCCATCATACCATTGTTCAATTATACCATCATACCATCATGACACTATAACATTAAACCATCATACAATCGTACCATTGTACCATAGTGACATCGAACTATCCCACCATCACACCATGATGTATATCTTACCATCAATCCACCACGCCTTCGTACCATCATACCATCATATCATCATAAAATCATACCATCGTACCATCATACTATCATATAATCATACCACTATACCATCGTACCATCATACCGTCCCTATAATCATACCATTATACCATCATACCATCATATAATCATACCATCATACTATGATATTATGATACCATCCAACGGTCATACCAGTATACCATCTTACCATGATACCATCATACCATCGCACCGTCATAGCTTCATACCATTATACCATCGTAACAACATACCATCATATCATCTTACCAACATATCATCATAGCATTATACCATTATGCAGGTTTTGCACTTCAAATTGATCCTTTTACACTTCAAACTGAACTTTTTACATTTCAAATTGGAGCTTTTACATTCCAAATTGAATCTTTTACATTTCAAATTGACCCTTAACAAATTATATGAATGGGCAATTAGGATGGAGCTTGTCTATTCCTTAACCGATTATGATGAAAATTGAAATGTGCGTTGAAAATGGGATTCTAAAATGATTTTTTGGATAAAGTTAGAGTTATTAACGCTAGAAATACCAATCCGTCAAAATGACGGATTGTACATTCATTGAATTAATTTTTTTTATTATTATGTCCATTTCTTCGCTTTAACCTTTGGGTTATGTTTTCTCTGAGTATTTGGTGTCAGAGCTGTAAGTTTGGCCTTGTTTAAAAAATATAGTGCGTAGCAGACACGCACTGCAGTATGAGGAGTTAGAAATATTATTTTAAATCGTCTTTCACAATCTCGAATTTCATTATATTCGGTTAAGTAAAAGTTCTTCCGCAAAGTTTCGTCCTACTTGGCCATATTCCAGAACTTTATCTAAAAATTATTTTAAAATTGAATTACCATCGTATATGTAAAATTCCATTAAAATCCGTTAAAAAATGGATGTAAGTTCTATCCTAACTGGGCATATACCAGAATTTCTTATACTGTCTACCTATCGAACTTCATCATAATCGGTTGAGAAATAGGCAACTTCTATCATACTTGGCCACATTCCAAAAGTTCATCCAAAAATCGTTTTATAATCACATTTACCATACACATTTTCAATGCACAAGGCGAATTTCCCAAAATTATTTTTGAATCCCGTTTCCAATGCACAAACCGAATTTCATCATAATTGGTTGAGAAATAGGCAAAATCCCTCATACTTGGCCATATTCCAGAACTTCATTCAAACATCATGTTAGAATCCCATTTCCAACGCACATGTTAATTTTCATCATAATCGGTTGAGAAATAGGCATGTCCAATCGTAATTGGCCATATTCCAGAACTTCTTCCAAAAATCATTTTAGAATCACATTTTCAATGCACAAACCGAATTTCATCATAATTGGTTGAGAAATAGGCCAGTTCCCTCATACTTGGCCATATTCCAGAATTAAATCTAAAAATCATACACATGTTCATACACAACCCCAATTCAACCCGCAAATGGCTCCAAACTCAACCCTCAAAAGAAACGCAATCTCTCTTTCGTTTCAATCATCAAACTAGCATATAAATAAAATTGGCCAATTCCGCTCTATATCGTAATCAAACCCCAACTCAGCTCCAACTCAACTTCAACTCAACCCGCAAATTGACCTTTAACTTAACCTTCAACTCAACCCCAAACTCTATGTCCAACTCAATATTCAAACCAGCATACATAACAAATTGGTATACATTTCAATAACCATGTGTTTTCTTCAATTCGTATAGCAGGTACCCGACCCTCTTGACGTACATGTTCCAAAAGCTTTTCAAATCTCCGCCTTGACCATAGAAACAGATTAGCGAAAAAAAAAAAAATCTAAATCGGACAAGCCGTTCTCGAGATACCATGGGTACAGGCTCACAGACATCCAGGCATCCAGACATCCAGACGTCCAGACAGACGGACGGACATTTTTTTTTTTGCTTTTTTAGACTCAGAGACTTTCAAAAAGTCGAGAAAAGTAGTTTTGGACCCACCAAATTTTCGGTCATTTTTGACAGGATTTCAGTACTTTGGTATTTTAAGACCGAAGTAATTGGCTTTCGATAAAATTGACCATTTGATTCTTATCGAAAAGCTGGATAGACTAGATTGTCAATTCATCCCTATTAAGTGGTTGAATTCATACCTTTCTGATCGTTACCAATTTGTTAAGATTAACGATTTTAGCTCTCGTTCATTTCGTGTTGCCTCAGGAGTTCCTCATGAAAGTCACATTGGTCCGATTTTATTTTCATTACTTGTAAATGATGTTGTTCAGTATTTTGAATTTGTACATTGTCTATATTTACGCAGATGATATGAAAATATTTGCTCCAGTTAATGAGGTTGCTGATTGTGTGACATTGCAAGGTGACGTAAATAACTTTTAACGGTTAATAACAAATGTTTCTGAATGTGGGTAAATGCAGGATTTTATCATTCTCGCGGATGCGCTTGCCAATATTCCAGCAAAATCTTTTATATAATATTGCTGCTGATAGAATTGAGTTCATATCCGACTTAGGCATAACCTTTTATTGTGATCTAACTTTTACTAAACGCATTGATTGTATCATTACAAAAGCTTACGCAATTAAAGTAAAGACTTTTGTGACCGGCTTAGACTGAAAACTCCCTCGCTACAATCTACCGGCGAGTTATTTCCCCTAAATGATGACTTGTAAATTTCAAGATGACCGTCATTTCCCCTGAATTACCGGTGAGAAGTCAAATAATTTCCCCTAAATGTAAGTATGAATAAGTCACATAAACATCGACATGTGCCCCTAAATAAGGTGCCCCTAAATGCTCATATTTTACCTAAATGACGCTTTGCCCATAAATGGGGAAACCCCTAAATGTTTATGGATCCCTTAAATGACGGCTACTGAGCTCGAAATCTCATAGCTTCACTACTTTCTATAAGTGCCATTCAGATAGGATTGAGAGTGTTCAGAAGCAATTTGTTTTGTACGCTCTTTGTGGATTACCCACTGAGCGAGTGCATGAATCGGTTCTTAATTTTGATTCAGTTGAAAAATTTTATTTTCGATCGAAGTGAACCTTTCTGTACGAACATCAAGTTTTCTGCACGGGCCAATTTTGCTCTACATTCTTCTAGTGTTACTTCGCCAAGATCCTTCTTAATGCTATTTATGATTAATGTCGTCCACGAGGCGCGAGTAGAAAATTGTCACTCGCACATGATTGAACAATTTTTACAATAATTATTATCAACCAATTAACAAATTCACTAATTGTTCTATGTATAACGTTTTATTACACTTAAGGTTCTCAGATCCCGATATTCGTTCTCCGGTTGTTGCTTTCGTTGGTTTTCCTAAGATTCATCATAAAAATTTTGTAAATATTCATTTTACTTTCATTAAACTCGAGATTCTGCCCCTACTTACGATGGAACTGTTGAAAACTTAAAGGCATTGCTTGACCGAGGTTTATAGTTTTTGGCAAAATCTTTGTTCCAAACGTAGAATTAAACCAAACGGCCGAATTTTAACTTTTCAAGAGAAAGAAAGTGTTTTCTTTAAGGTCTGCAGCGGCATTATAGGCACCCAACTTATCGTAGTACCACAAAACAAATATACAATTTCAGGATAGGGGTTTCGGGATTATTCCGAAATGGAACGAAAACTTTTGGAATTGTTAATAAACAAATCAAAAATCCGATTTCTTCAAAACCAATTTTTAACCCTGAAATTCAATTTTTTATGGATTAAACACACCTTAAAGGCAAACTATTGGGGAAATTTTGTTAAAATAACCAGTTGGAAAAAAAAATCAGATACCTAAATAAGGCGCATCCAAGAATTTATGCTGGCTATGTATTAGATTAAAAAATTACGAAAATCGTGAAGATAAAAATAGTGACTGGTACACGTTACAAACATTTTTTTTGGCCAAAAGTTGGCTTAAAATATAGAAAATTGGTAATTTTACAAATTCGCACCACTCAAAAAATTCTGAAGAAATCCATGGTATTAGTTTGTACAAAGTCAACAAAATAATAAAATAAGGTTCTTTGAGGAACCCTTCATGAAAAAAATTTTTTTTGTATTTTACACTTACGAATACTTTTGGACCCCTAAACTGAACCCATCAGGACCAAAAAAGAAAATCAGGCGAAAGATCTTGTGGCCTTTTACCTCCATCGATTTCTTCAAATTTTGCAGTACGTGAGGAAAATAATACAAAACATGATATACCCTTTAATCGTTGTTTGGTATTAGCTGTTTCTAAACTTAAAAGCTCATAAAGCTCTGTAAAATATTTTACAATACTAACGATGTTAATTATTAACATTAATATGACACAAAAATGAAGATCAACCTCGAAAGTCACAAGTATTTGAAATTTTAATTGATTTGACAACAACAACAATAGAATTTTGACAACAACAAAATGTCGTATTGGTTTCATAGAAAACTTGATCTAAATTGATGTATTTAAAGTAAATGCTAGGATCTGAAACCAAGTTACTTAAAGTGTTAATTAAGGTAAATGATTTTAGCTTTTTTTTTCAAGTTAAAGAAGCTTTTAAAGCTCTGTACAATGTAGCCTGTAAATTCAAAAGTCTACTAATAGAACTTAATGATTGGTTATAATACGATATCAACATGAATGTAGCAAATTATGTACATATTTACATATCTGTATCCCATAATGTAGTATGGTAATCGAGTTGAATGAAACGATTATGAAATATGTATATATGCATACACAAGATGTTGACATAATCAATAATTTTCGTTATATCCAGTCACATACAATATATGACAAGTGAAGTATTTTGTCGTCTTATTATATAGTACGCAAATTAGGTCATTGGAATATCATTTTTGTGTGCAACTAACTTCTTTAAGTCAAACGGATGTCACATAAAGCTCATAAACAGTGACATTGAGTATATTTGTGACCGTATATATCATTGCTTGTATATATTCTGTCTGAATTTTCAATCAACCGCAAGAACATTATTTAACCTCAATATATCGATTCTTATATACGTGTAATGAAAGGCCTGCGCCTCGTTTCATCTTGGTAGATGATTGGTTTTTATTAACCAATTTATTTAATGTGTAACAAGTATTATATGTACCAAATTTATTATTAAAAAAAAAAAATGTCTCGATGACCCAAAATATATATTGATTACAACATTTAGGTTTTTTTTTTTTTACCACATTTTTCATGGAGACTACCAATAAATTTTCCAACCCTATATATAAGAAAATATACAATTCCAGCACATCATCGCATCACACGCACAATGTAAACAAAATTGATTTTGATTTCACCGCATTGTGTGAGTGTGTTTGTGTATGTACTTAATAATCAATCAATATTTTTTAATAAAAAAAAAAATTTATCTTCAACATAAATCCCAAAACACAAACCATTTTTTTTTTTTTGTATCCATAAACCAACATCTCCTATATGTGCGACACAAATTTTGTGTATGTATGTATATGAATTATTAAGTCAATTTATTTTATGACGATATTCTCTTCTTACTTTGGTATCACGATAAGAAAAGTGGATACCGGGTGTACAAAACAAGAATATAAGAAAAAATCAAGTTAACGACTTTTTTATTTGTTTTTCACTTACATAAATACTCAAAACATCGACATTTATACATAATATTTTATAAACGGAGCTCAATAAAATTTAAATTGGCCGTGGTCAGTTCCACGTCTTATGCGGTATTTCTTATTTATATTTTTTATTTGAGATATAAATATTAAAAAAAACAACAACAAGTTTAATTAATTGTGTTTACATGGTACTCAATTAAATCAAGGTAATTTACGATGCCAGAATTAGCTAAATTTATTTTGTATTGGGTGTTAAGAACTAATAAGGAAATGAGTTCTATTCTGGAAGAGGGAAACTTAGATAAAGCGATTTTATTACGATTACCTACATGTTATATAAACTTTAGGTACATAGGACCACCCTTTGTAACTTAGGAGATAATAGGTTTTTCCTAGGCTCCGCACATGAGACTTGACCTGATAATTTTTTAGGGGTAACTCAACACTAATGGAAAATTTCTCTCATTTCCGGTGGATGTCGGCTTGACAGTATAGCGCGTCATTTTTAAATTTGGTTGTTTTCCATTTTTGGCTTAAACTTAGCACCTTATTTTTTCCTTGTGCCGCAGATCTGCGTTACCGAATAACCGAAATAAAAATCGAGCCCTTTTTTATTCTTATTTGTCATGGAGCCAGAATTAAGTTCTGGAAACCTTAAAAAATAGGCCTCGAGACTAAATTAATTTTGGATCTAGAAAAAAGTCTTGAAACTGAGTATATTGTAATTGAGCTAATTAAGCTTATACCTGAAAAGGTAGGCCCTTACTAATTTCCAATTGTTTAACCGAGCTCCATGCGGAAACAGAATAATTTGATCCTAATTTGTAAACAACCAAATTGAGCAGAAACAACCAATGCTAATTACCTTTGGGTTGTTTGGATAGCTAGATAATGAGCAACAAAGGCAATAATACATCCAATTGCTCACTTTTATAAATCTTGATTTATACATATCATAATATTAAAAGCAGCGACATCAACAAAAATAGTTGCTCATTTATTTTAATAGACTGAAAAATGTGAAATAGTGAAAATACAATTTCTTAGTACCCTAGTTTTGCTCAAGGCTTAAGCAATGCACAAAATAGTGGTAAATTCGTTCTGAATGGTTAAGAATTATTAAATCAAAGTAGCTCAATTCTTGTAAATTTTAATTGTACTAAGTATAATTAAGTTAAGACAAGTAAAACAAACTGTATTTGTTATCAGAAATTTACTTTCGAGGGTTGCTCAATTATTGTGTGTGAAATATTTATTGAGGTTAAACGACCTTTGACTTGAATTTGGTTAACAACTATGATTATCTAGTTAGCACCCTACTTTTAGAGGCTAAAATTAATTGCTCAGTTTCCAAAATTGCTAAAAAAAATTAAGCAATCCTTTTCATTTTCTTTAAATCCAAGTTAAACACAAAATTAATTGTGTTGATCAATTTTTCGATAATAACTCATTTTATTGAATGGTATCCAAATTCATAATGTTGCTCAAAATAGTGAAGGAGGTCGCACGCAAAATATTTTACTCAGTTGGTACTACATTCAAATTTTTTTTATAAGTAACAAGATTTCGAAGTAGGTAACGCCAAACTGTTGAAAATGTACAACTGATTCAATGCATTTTTTACTAGTTGTTGTTGTTCAGTTTTGACATCTTCCACACCAAACAAAATTCTATTTTTACTAAGAAATTTTTAATAATTAAAAATAAGTAGCTCATGTTGTTGCTGGCTGCTTAATTTTGTATTGATTATTAAAGCGATTAAAGCCCTGATAAGTTTTTTAATTATTGAAAACCTAAACAACAGCAACAACAAAGTAGTTCAATTTCGTAAACTTAAAATCCGCACACATAAAAGTTTTTTTTATTAGGCTCAGCTGGACAGATAAAACACCAACAAATAACATCATTTTAAGAATAACACAACAGGTTTTTCTGAGCCAAAGGTCGTCTTAGGACTTGGTGCGTGTTGCTCAATTTTAAGATTTTTAACATCAGCTTTAATAAAAAAAATAATATAGAACACCAAAAGGACGACCAAGACACGGTCTCTACTTCTGGACTACATTGTTAAACCAAATAACTATTTTCATTGTAAACTTTAGTTTAATTAGTTTTGCTCAAAATTAATATTCCTATTAAACAGCTTAGCTTCCAAATTTTTATTATTCTCAAAAAACTTGAATGCGGTAGCATTGCGGTTTTATTATCTTTTCGACTGATCTGAACACCGATTTTTAATGTCAGTTTTTAATGATCAGTAGTTCGAAAATTCGTTCGGCTTCTACAAACAGAGTGTGACATTTTGATTTAATTCTGTAGATAGTTTATGTAAGTTCAGCGCTTCTTTTGACTGAATTCTATTTCTTTGTTTGCTTCCAATGGTCTACCATAAACAGGCCATTTCGGATTATGAGCTCATTCCAAATGCATCATACATAATTTCCTTTCTCCCAACTTTGGATGGTCATTAATAGTTGCCAGTTCTTTTAAATTTGTTATAATATCAATAATGCTGAAGTCGCTAAAGCTTTGGGTATTTGAAGTTATCTTCAGCGGCTTAAAAACATTTCGTAGCTGAGCGGTATTGCTCTATATTCGTTCATCGCCATTTCGAATATTTTCAGTTCACGAAGTGCTATTTTTACTAAGGAACCGTTCCAACGTACTCTCTAAAATATTCCAGCGAATATGGCTGTCTACCATAATAGATGCAGTTCTTTCTAACCCTTCTTTCTAACCCTATAACGTATCTTTATGTTTGTCAGCCTTGCACCTATTATCGGCGACTTTCTGATTAATTCCATGAAGTTAAAAATGTCATGGTGGAGTCTTGAAATTGGATTTTGCGTTCCTGGGAAATATTAACAACATTCCCAGAAAACGGGAATTCCCGGGACGCAAGCCCTAGTGTAATTCCTATCGTAAGCAGTGTCAAACCAAAATGAGCTTATATCTAGCCATAAAATTATTATATGGAAATACCAGTTTAGGGGATGGGTGAGAAGTTTATAACAAAAAACAAAGTATAAGCATGTATTAGAATTTACACTGTTAATAAAATTCTAATAATCAAACCAATAACATGAATATCACAGTATTAATAGTATTAAGTGACGCGAATCTAACGGTGTATACCGCATTTTTCAACGGTGGGGCTGAATACCAAATTTAATTTTTTTGTTACGTCACATCGATCCTGCTCGTTTTATTTATTGTTCAAACCAATAACATGAAGTCGCAAGATGCCATTACCTGCGTAATGTACTTAAATCTGGATAGTGTATATTTGAATTCCAAAGACTGGTCATTGTAGTGATTAAACCCTGGATCTGAGTAAGCCATTATATTGGTATGCATTTATTGGATAGTAAAAGTGGTCATCATATTAGCGCGACTCTCAAAAACCGGTGGTCGATTTTACAATTTAATCTACACTAAAATCCATATATTGCGGAACTGTATACATTGCGGGATTCAAATCACTCAGTGCCATATTGATATAAAGCGTAGGGTTCTTGCAAAAAAAAATTTGAAAATTAAGAAATCGACGAATTTCTAATGGAACAAGAATGTTGTTCTATAATTATACTTATAGCACGAATATCACACATTCCGTCTACGCTCTGAAACATTTCGTTATCTAACCAACACACAATCATTCAATAAATCATTCATGCAGGCGAGCCCGTTTATTAGGATCTGCGTTCATACAACAATTTATATGGAGCGCCCAAGCCAATGGGATCCATTTCACTCAAGAATGTGGTACACACCGTTAGACTCACGGGACTTAAGGCTATTATTCCCCATTAATAGCATCTTGCGACCATCACTGTGATATTCATGTTGTTGGTTTGAACAATAAATGTAACGTGCTGAATCGATATAACGTAACGAAAAATTTAAAATTTGGTATTCCTGCCCACCGTTGAGAAAAGGCACTTAAGGCTATTATTCGCCATTAATGGCATCTTGCGACAATTTGAACAGTAAATTACTGAAACGAGCAACCATTGAGAAATGAGGTATACAACATTCGATTCACGATACTTAAGGCTAATTGTTCTCCACCAGTGACATCATGCGACAATCCCTACTCCCTATACTCGACACCTAAAGACTGATTTACATTCAACGACAATCGACGTCTGCAAAAAAATTGAAACACAACATAGGAAAAAGTACAAAGATAAAAAGAGAAAAAATAATCATCTGCTTAAAAAAGTCAATTGAAACCCGAGAAACAAACCCAAACACCTCGTCTGCTTTTTTTTTTTGCAGATGTCGAGTTTCATCTTGAATAAATAACTATAATAAGGTTACATAAATAAGAAAACCAATCATTTGCATTGGTTTATGACATTTTTTGTTTAAATTTACTTTTTATGTGTAAAGAAAACGAATTTTTGATTTGACATCTGGGCCCGTATTCTTGAAATTCACCGAAAAAATTCGCCGGTGACTTTGGTATGAAACAATTTAAATTTTCGACTGAAATGATGTATTTGACTAGAAAATATTGGGCGACTTTTTTTGATCGAATTTCAAGAATACGGGCCCTGTATCTGCGAAATTTTTTGAATGTAAATCAGCCTTAAGGCTATTAATTTTCATTAATCTGATATTGCGGTAGTTCATGCGTTGTTTATTGGTTAAAACAATACCTATTCTTTACAACAAAATTTGGCCTTATATTAGAAGAATATATAAAATAAATCCCCCCTTTTCTATTTTATGTTGTAGTAGGAACTGTTTTTTGTGACAAACTTCACATACGACGTAGTATTAGAAAGAAACAGATATAATATTAAAACATCATAGCAAGTATCATCTGTTTCACTTGTATATCTCGATCTCATAAAACTGTGGTTTTAACAGTATAAATCAGTCACACGTACGAATAAAAAAAAACCCAATTGGACTTGTATACGTACTCATATACATATGAAATATGCTAAAATATATCGGCTAGTAACTTTCGACTGAAATAGCCAAGACACTATCTGCATTACCGACATTTTATTACATTCGGCTGAAAACTATCGGCTAACTTTAACTAATTATAGTTAACTAGTTCAGTTATCGTCTCGTTATTATTACTTTTCAATTTTATTAAGAAAACAGGTTGGTGAAGTCCATTCTCCCTACAATAAGTGAATTAAGCAATATGTTTCCAAATTAAGTTACATATCCTATTGAACCAACAACAGAGTACAAACTTAATACTAATACGATGAAGAAGCTTCAGCTACTTAAAATTTTATCTGTATCTGTGTTCTAGTCAAATAAACAGAAGTAAATTGAATTAACTAAAATTTTAAAACCATTAGTACCAATATTACTAAAAAATTATTTATGTAATTTAAACAACTATGAAATAATAAAAATAAATGACGAGAAGTAAACTAAATATCAACAAATCGCATCTAATAGCAATCTATTCGCCTTTCAACCGCAAAACTATTAAGCTGCAAACACAAAAAACATCTCAATAAAATATATTACAATTACAGCCAATTAGTGAATGGTAAGTGTACAGGTATAATACGATAATGATTGTTATAACAAAAAACTATTATTTATCCAAACCGCGCACCAAGACTTTTTTCCCACAATAACACTGAATTGCTTTGGTTAGGTACAATAAAATTGAGTATTTACCTACACACATTATATTTCATTTTGCATTCAATTATTCCTTGTATACCATCTTAAAGCATAAAATTCAACAACAAATTAATCAACCGCGAATTTAAATCTATTTATCTAATCTGGCACAATTTATAATTTTCAGCGTATAAATTCTATTCCACACCCCGGAGATAAGTTGTGTGTAAATCACTTTTTTTTTTTTTGTTTGTTTGTTTTTTGTTCACCGTCGACTACGGAGATAATAAGCAGCGATTACATGTAGATTACAAGAAAAGTACGTACACATTATGTATAAAATAGGAGAATCATCGTACAAATAGACACTACCTACCAACCTACCAACAAAATTAATAAAATGGTAAATTGTTATTGCAGATTAAGTACAGAGGGAATACGAAAATAATTGTGGTACATATATAGATAGACACACAAATTATAGTTATTTGTATAGTTTTATATACGATAATAATTTACTTTAACACAATGTTAATTTATTTGTTAATAAAATGTAATATATCAGCGCATAATAATAGTGATCGAATAATAATGATGGCATAACTACTAAAATTTATTTGATTTGCATAAAATAGTTATTTATGTTGTGTAATTAGAGTTTGAAGACATATCGAAGGGAACATGACATTGGAACAATTATTTTATAAACAAGAATCGGTATATGCGTATGTACCTCATATATCTATCTGCAAAAACTATGCGAGTGGGTAATTGCGCTTTTTGTTCTTAGAATTAATATGGGAGGTCTTCTTTTGTCATTACATTGCTATAACTAAATTTCGCGGCATATAATAGTGAATTGTTCTAAATATATGTATGTGCCTTCAATTACACCCTTAGGCGGTTATCGTTTGATGTCATTGTATATAATAGGTATATTAAATTGTAATCATATATAGATATAGTTAACAATTTGTTAAGGCTGATGTTCTCGAACATCGACCCATTTTAGTAAAGAAGTAAAACTTCATTTAATGCATTACATTTGTAAGCTACTATGATTTTTATTTTTTATAACCGTTTCAAATTCTATTTGATCATTGAAATTCCAATCTTCTGTTTCCGAAACAATTTTAACACTTTACTTTACTATTTCACTTTTTACACCAAGATTTCTCCGGAAATGTTCTGGTTTTTTAAACGTCTGCGGGCGTCCAGAAAAATGCCTTCCGTTCTCCTGATTTTTAGATAATATTCATCCAGATCACTAAATTTATTAGCGACAATGCAAAATTCCGGAAGAATCAGAAAAATAATAATTCCCACACAATTTAAATATTTTATTTAAGATATCGAACTCCCAGCTCAAATGATACGATCCATAAAATTCTTCAGGTTGGCGATTTAATCATCTATTTTAGATTATGAACTACTTATCTACTTATATATCGACAAATGTGTGTGTTCCATTTGGTGCGTTGAAGGCGGAGAAAATTATCTGTGTTGGCTGTGTTATGGAAAACCAGAATTGGCAGTGTTGCAAAATATTTCTTACCCGTTCATTATTTCAGATATAAAATTTAACTAAAATCCATCAAACAAATTTGCTTGTTCTATTTGATGCTAGTGACTGAGAACATAGTCTGAATTAGCTAAGTTTGTATGAAAAAATAAATTTGGCGAATATAATTTTGTATATAATTTATAAGAAATCCGACATAACATCCACAATCGTGCTATAATTCCTTTTAGAGCTGGAGATGTAGTAAACTACCTGAAAAGGATATTTAAGTAAAAGAATTGGTTAAACAACTTTTTGAATAACGCCTGCCAACCGTAATATCATTAGTGGTGGTCCACAATATTTTTTTAAATTTGGCTCTTATTTTATTGAAGTAATCCGACCAGAAATGATATGATCGAAGGAATTCTTCTGAGCGTGATAAATTCGGTTTTATATCAGGAACTATTTAAAGAATCGGCTTAATAACTCAGATATAAAATTTTACTAAAATCCGTCGACAAACGTGCATGTTCCATTTGGTGCTGGCAAAAAATAATTTTCTTTGTTACAAATCTAATTTTTTGATTTATGGTTCGTATTTATGGGAAAAAGTATCATTAATAGGGTTCCGCAGTATTTATTGAATTCTGGCCATGTTTTATTTAAGAAACTCTAACCCCAAAAGGAACATCCTTTATTATTATTGGAGGGCCATGCGGGCGATCAGCCACCTCGCACTGCGACCTAAAAGATCTATTTTACTGGACCCTGCTTAATTATCCGTCCAGTCAATATTCAGGTTCTTAATGATCCTCCCGGTACGCGATACATACTGTCTAGGGGGCTTATTGCTCTCCCTCCTAGATGTTTACTACAGCATGTAGTTCTGCTAGAAAGGCGGTATATTCCTACTCCCGCCCCGTATTCCATTTGATTTTACTCTTACGAGTTGCTGGGAATTGCAAATCGCCTGTAGGTCACCCAGCTTTACTACAGGGAGACTAAATAAAACTGGAGGGTGCTTGGTATCCAGAGTCCGCATATTTTGGACTGATTAACCTATCAGCCATTCATCCATCGGCATATGCTGTTCCACCTTAGATTAGGGTTTTTTGTTAAGGTTTTCTCCTTTAGCGCCGTACTTTAGCCTGTGCCAAATGGCCAAAAATGTGCCAAATGGCCTTAGTTACCAGTGGTTGCCACGAGGAGGCAGCACGTACACTTGCGAATTGTGAACAGGTTACTCCTTATACAATTGTACCCATCACGCAGCTGCCTAATGACATGAACAGAACAGCTCACGTGATGCGCACTCTACTGGAAGGTTACGAAGCTGGTAGATTAATCTACTCAACTTTGGTCCCCCCCCCCTCCAATAGACGCCAACCACCGCGGGTATGTAATAATTCCATTGAAATTTGGCATGTTCTGAACTAATTCACATGAGTGGCTGGTTCCAAGCTCTTTGGTTGATGAAACACAGCGTTTCCTCGAACTGGTGGTAACTGCATGAGATCACCAAACAGGAGAATATTCATACCTCCAAAAAGTTCATTGCTATCTTTGAGCTGCTGAAGTCGCGAATTCAAATGATCAAGCATTTCATATGGAGCCATAGATATTGCGTCGATAATGAGAAATTGAGTTTGTCACCATTGCAATCGCAAAGATTTCAAATATATTCCAGTTAGATTTGGAAGTCTTGTCAACTTTCCATCTTGTTGTACTGGCAATTTAAACATCGAGTGAAGAGTTCGACCCGAGATCAATTTTACTGCGACACCAGTAAGAGCACCAACTTTAATTGAATCCATCTCTCCACCATAGCAGCGCCGAATCTGTTCTTTTATCAGGTTCAGCGTGAATGTTTTGCCTGTCCCCGCACCGTCAATAATGAAGAGTCTCACTCGATTCGCCGATCCTTTCAATTGCTGTTGAATACTTTTCGTTATGAAATTGAAAAGATCCCTTTGGCCAACATTTATCATTGACAATGAACGCTGAAATTCAGTGTTAGTGGGTCTAACACATTTGCCTGATTAATGGCATTATCCAACTGACGATCTCGTACTCGATGAGTTTCCATATATCTGCTTGTTGCTAACAGTTGAGCTTCTCTCGCTAGAAAAGCTTCTTTTGATGAATCGTATCCTCTTAGCAAATCAGTCTCATTACAAAACGGCAAATATTGAGCTAGAAGACTGTAGTAGTAGTTATCTGGATCATTTACTTCTCGGAAGTTTGGTACTCGAATGACAGCAGGACGGCTTCTTATTTTAATTTTTGTTATATTTAACAGAGTTAGAAAACTTATTGGAGGAACATTCAATATGTCATCGTAAGCATCTTGATCTCCAACATCTTCATCCTCGACAACTGTTCTGTAATGAGGTTCAAAGAGCATCGCAAACTCAATTAGTGACATGTTTTCAAACTCATAAATTGGATGTGCATGTGGTCGGTTCGTGTATCGCTCAAATATGTTGGTGCAGTAGCCAGAAACATCGTCATTGACGATTTTTTGTTTACGAACACACATTTACGAGAAGATTGCTTTAAAGGAAGGTGACACAAACGGTAGATGCATTCGCAAGCAAAAACTTGACGCTCTTGTAGAATTTTCATGCAAATCTTGAACAGTTTTGCTAATGTGCTACTTTGTTCTTGTCGTATAGTTCGAATTGCATTTCGCAAACTGCAGACATTTCAATTGGCTCGTTCTTTGAGCAATATTTAGCAATATACGTTACGATTGATTCGTTGTTACTGCATGGTTGTATGTCCATATTTCCTTTCAAACATTTCAGCAGCTTCTCATTGTAATTGTTGATGAAGTTTTCTGCCGGTTTTCGTTTCAAAATACACATTCATCCTCCGTTTTTAATAAATTCGTCCGACGTATTTGCAACAATATGAGTTCGGTCACTTGAAAGACGAGGAAAGTTGAAGCGACATCCAACAGAACGATTCTTGTAGCAGGTTTGTGTACGATGATGTCGCTGAACACCATTGACAAGAGTTCTCATCTCCTCATCATCGTCTGGCAATTCACACGTTATGACTTCATCGATTCGAGTGATTCCTTCTGAAGTTTCAAAGCTTGGTGTTCCTTCCACCCAAACCAACATGTGGAGATGCGGCGATCCACGATTTTGGAATTCTATACGTAACCATTCATCAGTCAATTTTCCACAGAGAATAGTATGATCTGACTTAAGCAAATTCATCATTGCGTTGACTCGAATCATTAAATGACGACCATGGGATATTTTTCAACAAGTTTCTGAACATCATATGTGCTTAAAAAAACTGGGTCTTTGCCAGCGTTACCATCGGCTACCAATATCTTTCCAATGTAGATCGTTGCAACTGAAAGCTATGGAGTAATTTGGAGGTCCCAAGCATCTAATCATTGCAATGAGCTCACTCAAAGTTGTATTCCAATAAGAGATGAACGTCTTCCACCATCTCGTCATTATTTCTCACCTTTTTTCCAAAAACGTTGATGTCGCTCGTTATGCGAAGATGTTCGTACATCGATAGAGCGTCAAATAGATAATCTGTGCGCTGAAATCTTGTATCGTTCCCCATGGTGCGTGATTGAAAGTAGTCAAGTGCCGAAATTTATACCGGCCGAGGTTGCTTCAGTCCATTAATGCCATTTGGAAAGAGATGATACCATGCATATTTTTCTGCTTTCAGCTCATATCGATCATTTACTATGTTATTGGTAGTTTTTCTTGAAATTTTGAGCATACGATATGATGTTAGAGAGTTGAGAACAGATATGAGAAGAAGCAACAGATGGAATGCATGAAATTTGGCCATCAGCATCTATTTCAGGATCTACCATATGTAAACCATTTGTGAAGAGCCTTCGTTCTTAATTATGACATCAACGTAATCTAGCGTGTACTGGATATTTCTGGAGCCTGTTGCACGCTTACAAATGCGAATCAATTCTTCAAAAGTACTACACTCAATGATACAAGCTCGACCATTCATAACAGCAGCTCGTTTTGGACCGCATAAATGGGAGTCAACAAAATAGAACATGTCGTTAATCTTCATAATAGCGTAGCTTTTCGAATCTGCAATCAAAACTCCAGCTGAATGGTTGACAAATAGAGACCCTATGCCATCAAAAAGGCGAACACCTATGTCAAGTAGATTTTTTCGATCTTTAAGGCTCCCAAATTTCAGTTGGTTCTTCGTCATGTTGAAGCGATACACTAATTCCAAACATTGTAATATCATTTGACACGACATTGAAGTTGTTTACGAGACGATAACCAATCGGTGGAATTGATTGTGGATCAGAAAGTAACAAAATTGTCTCGTACAGTCTATTTGACTCAATTAAAATACCATTGAGTGTATTGGAGTCCCATTCAGTAGACGACAGAATCGTTGATCGAACGATAGCTCCGATTGCCATAGCACAACATTGTTTGCCAGCATTTTCACCAAACATTGAATGTGCCTGATTCCATTGAGCACGAATTATTGTCGAGTGGTCACTAATTGAAATACGGCTTAGCAGTGGTGCCGTCAGCGGCTGAACTATGACAAAACTTGAGATATCGAGCTGAGTACTATTTGTTACATTTTGTACATCTCGATACAATGGATTATTCGCCTTTAGCCACTCAATTACATTGCTAACATTGTTGCGTGAAATTGTGAACTCACGTGTGATGTTGAGGTTCTCCAATGACGTGATTACACGTGATCGAGGCAACGATGTTGGAAGCTTCTCGGTAACTTCGAAAATATCTTGAGCGAACAAAACTGCTTGACCCTTGAATCTAAACTGTCCAAAAATGCCGTCATATTTGATAATTTTCATGAATGGGATGATTCGAGCGAGTAAACGAATCTCCACTTGTGTGAGGATTGCAATCTCTTGAGTAATTACTCCAGGAGCAAGATTGTTCCAATATGCTTTTAAAGGTTGGTGTGGCTTCTTCGACTTCAAATGTGTCTCACAACGGTTGCACAAAAGCAATGAAATTTTGCAGGACAACTCGGCGGGAAGATAATTTAAAGTTAAACCAGAGATTCTGCAGTTTTTCACTTTTTTTTTATAGCATCGCTTGTGGCAGACTTCGCATATTTTATCGGCATAAACATTAACCGAGCTACCGAGGCGTCGATATCCAATTTAACATTTCGTCTTGCTTCATCTGCACGACTTTGCTGAGTAAACCTTGATGCACGAGATGTTGGAGACTCATCGCGTCGTCTCTCTTCATTTGCTTTACGTTGATGAGCGAGCCTTGATGCACGAGTTGTTGGAGATTCATCGCGTCGTCTTTCACCTTTCCGCCGACGTTCCTTCTCCAACCTGGATGCATGTGAAGCTGGTGACTCTTGCAATTTTTTCATTCGACGGCTTTCTCACGTTCATTTTGCAGTTGACGTTGACGTTGACGTTGCAATTCAGTTTCGACCTTCTTCACCATGACTAAAATTTAAAATTCAATGAGTAAGGGTCATTCAAAAAACAAATTTGAATTTTAAACTTACTTGAAGAAACATTTGCAACACTACTAGATTGAATTTTTTAAATTAAAAATTAAAGAAAAAACTTAGTTATAGTATGTTGCTCGAACTGAAATTTTGCCAAAAAGTATTGTTAGGTGACAAAAGTCGATGTGCAAAATTTTAACGCGAGAGGATCATGGGAAGTGGGTCAATTTTGAACTTGAAGATCGTAAGGACACTCAAGCAAGCAATCAAGCAGGTGAAGTTAATATAAAGGATATAAAAAAATAACGGATAGCTAGTTTTTTAAAATTTTAGCAAAGCAAAGAGAATAAATAAACAAAAATTTATAGTAAATAAATGATTAATTAATGAGTCCTAGTAATTGTTAGGCATATTAATTCGATAACTATACATACTGTACATAAAAAAAGATTTCTTCCAATGTTTGATAATGCTATAATATTTTCAGTTCAAAAGCATATTGCAGCACTTTAAGGAATAGTAATTCCAAGCACAGGTTGGAGGTCTGAAATTAAATTTATCCACGTTTAGTTTGAATTATCATCACACTCGTTTGAATTCCAATAATCATCAACGTAATCATCAATGCTATTAAAGACAAAAACTTCATAGGTAAAGCTTATAATTTAATTTTTTCTATTCGATAATCTGATGAAGTAAAGCCTAAACTAATAAAAATTCTAAACAACAGCCTTAAATAAAATATAAACCCAAATCCACTTTTGTTTTAAAATAACAATAAACAAGCCAATTTAGAATAGAATAATACTACAAAACTAGAACAACATATCTAAATCTAAATATTGTTAGAGAAATGCATAATGGTATAAACCAATAAAATAACCAATACCATAATAATTTTAATCACCTAAAAAATAAAGCTTCGTTGTGAATGCTTTTACAAAATTTTTTTGTTTTATTCGAATTTCGTTTCTCATTTTTCTGTGTAAAACTATTTACATCCCCACATTTATTGATGCTCGTTTTATAAAAATTAAAATAGCTTTAGGATCTGTTTTGTATAAACAACATACTATAAAATTGTTTACATGCAAAAACTATTAAAAATAAAATATAAAAAACTTACTATTTTAATATTTTTGTCGTATATATCCCATTTATGACGCTCTTATATAGTTACTATTCAAAAATAAATACATAAATGGAAAATTGGCAGGGACATGATTTTCTATCTAAATATTTACACACACAAAACATATACATACAGTAGGTATACATACGTACATAATTGGGAACGTGAATTTTTGAAAATTGACTATTCAATATCTACATATCAACTCTATGGTTTTGAATTTGGGGCAAATTAGGTCTACGTATTATTACGTTTTTATAGCTAGCTATGTATCGAATGAAAATTTAATATAAAATCGTGATTATTTTGGTGACACATTTTTACAATTTTACTTTTGGGGTAAATTCGATTTTATGGTTAGCATCGAAATTTTCATTTCATTTTCTGTATTTCATGTGTTAATAATTTTATTTTAACACTGCAGACCAATTTTTAGACATAACCATTTAATTTTATTTTTACCTACATACACATACTCGTATATGTCCATAATGAGAAAATTGGTAAATATATTGGAAGATTAAATGTAAGAGGGAATCGCTCATGACGAGCAAAGTACGTTGGAACGGGTTGTTTACAGCCGATTTAGAAACTAATGTACGTGATGAGATCATTTTATTTCGTGGGGCTAAAATAAAGAAACCTTATAATATGTAAAATTTACTAAAATTTAGTCCATTATGTGCACTGTCGCAATGTCTACTAAAAAAAAATGGGTGAAGTAATAAAAAAACGAATTAAATAAATTTTTTTTTGCTTATATACAGAAGTGGCTGAAAAGACGCAAAATAAAAATGTGTATTTTACGAGTTTTTTCTCCTTCAATGCTTTGGGGAAAGCATAGCCAATCGGCAAACAACCTCACTGTTCTGATCTAAAAAAGCAATTTGAGTTTTGCATGCAAGCGGAAATATTACACTACAGAAAATGATTTTGTTTGTACCTCATCATTAAAAATGCACATTTAACGTTCAGTTACAATAAAAAAAATATGCGGTTGTCTGTTGATGCCAATAGTCGCCTTTCATAGATTAAAAACCTATAACCACCTGTTGAATATTTGAACCCCTGAATCTGCTTCCCTTAAAACCGTACAAAAAAGTAAAAATTTCATACATCACCAAGATTCAAACTCTAGATCTTATGCACCAAGAATTTGTCATTTGTAGGTTTGTGACTTTGTTTTGCTATATGAATGGCTAAATTTCAAAAATTTGTATGGGAGCTCACTGACCTAAAGTCATGATCCAAGTGAAAAATATTTTAAGATATGGGCCCTGTTGCACCAACTACTTATCACTTATTACTTATCAACTTATCATAAGTAAGTTTTTTTGATAATGATAAGTGATAAGTGTTTCACCAAAAATAACAAAATCTCACTCATTTATCAATTTGAAAACTTATCAAATTTTGATAATGATAAGTGATAAGCGTTGCACATCAAATTGTCTATAACTTATCAATTGACGAATTATCAAACTTTTATGATAAGTTGTAATGATCTATACAAAAGTACTATAAATGTGATAGTGTTTGCAAAATAATATGCTTTCCGCACATTTTATATGTTAGACAATGGTTTTGTACCTATATAGCAAAACAATTAAAAATTGTTATTCTGTAATTTAATAAAAACAACAATTTTGCATGTATATAATAATACATGAAGTGAAACCTTTCTCGATTGGGAGTTCTTATTTCAGTGTTTAGAATCAATTGTAAAACTTTCCTTGTGTTGCTTTTAAAATAAATTCTCTTTTCTAACTGTTAATAATTTTTCAGTAGTACTTAAACGTAAACAATTTATTTTCATAACAAATGAATCAAGAGAATTCCTATTAACAAATAAATTGAATTTAACTACATTATACAAAAATTGTAATCGTCATATACAAACCAAAATGATTTTCCACTATTCGTCTCGTCCGCTTATGAGCACAATTAAATCTTTGCTCTATTGCATCATCCGGGTTTCTTCGCATTGGTAGGATAAGCCAATCTTTAAGGGAAAGCACTGTCACCCAAAATCACAGCACCGGGGAACGGGCGAAAACAAGACTCAAAATTGCTAAATAGCCTTGTATATGGCAATACTCTGGAGTCATTGACACTACCTGGACAATTTGAATTTACTGCATAAAAGCTGCGGTCTGGGCCACACACCATCATTGCATTCAGTGAATGTTTTCCAAGTCGATTCGCAAAGTGTTCTTCACTTACCGTAGGTGCATCTATATTAATCATTGTTCCATCGAAGCAACCAGCTACCTATAGGTAACCACCCATCTCAAGAAACTTCTATCCTGGATATTCCTAACCAATGCAGTTTTGTTAGTAGCTGCTATAGAGGACTCAATGCACAGTTTCGGTCGCTTCCATGGTGCAAATTTGCTCCGATTTTTAATAATACGTGCTCAATTGGTTTATGTGACAAACGAAAATGTTTTAATACTCGCGAGTCCATAGAATATTTGGTTCTGGCTTTCACTACACGATTTCTTCTTTCGTTTTCATCCTCGAATAATCTTTCGAACCGACGCATTTATTTATAAAAATTATTTTTGATAAATTTCAGTTTTTATTCACTAAAGTTGATACAATACCTATATTTGATAGTTTTATATTAATTTTAAAATTTCGAAAAACAACTGTCTTTACCTCTATGATAAATCGAACAGAATGAAATTGTTCTTACTTTGACTTAATATTATAACTTATTAGGACGTGTCCGATTTCTGTCCGAAATAATTTTTTTTGTAATAAATTTGACGTTAGTCAAATAATTTTCCCTTCCATATTTGAAATAAGTTCATTTGCTGTCCGAATACTGAAATAATTTTGACATAATAAAATTGAAATTTGGAAATACAACAAACGACAAATTGTACGTAGAGAGTAATTTAAAAGTGTATGTAAAAATGATAGAGGCAGAATTTGATCCAAATATGGTATTATTTCTATTAATTTTGGGTTACATGTGTTTAATGAGAAGAACACGGAACTTTGCGCGACATTAAATAATGGGTTTCCTAAACTACCAGGTATGATACATTTAAACTTACAGGTATGTACTCGTATGTTCTCTCTAGTATTTATATATATCAACAAAATTCATTCTTTGCAGCGACCAATAATGTACAAAATTCCCTCAGCAAACAATATTGTTAATTCAATACTCAATTATAATGATCCTGTGACGAGAATGCATTTAAGGAGTCTAGTCTAACACTTTCATCGCTATTAGCAAATTATTGCCCAATAAATGGTTGGGGACCGGAAATGGAACATGATATTTTTGCTGTGGCTGGCAAGTGGGACTAGTTATATAATTGTAGGTGCAGCAATGAACATGTCAAGATCCACAGTTTGTGATATTGTTCACAAAATGCTGGACACTAGAACATGCTGGAACTTATTATATTATATAATTAAAATTAAATTAAAGTATATAAAACTTATTTTGTTTACTTCACCGGCACAGAAACAAGAATTATTACGGACATATCAAAATTATAACACACCGGTGCTGGGACAATTTGGTTGCCTACAGTTTAACATTAATTTATCACAAAAAAATTATTTCGCACAGAAATCGGACTCGTCCTTAGAATACAATAACATAGCGGTATAAATTTTGAAATTAAAGTTATTATTTACTTGAAAACACATTGTTACATGTATTGTCATTATCATTTATAATCATTTGAATAATAAATAATTTTATTGAAAAATATGTTTGTATTCTTTTAAAATTGAACAAAAGCTTTCATCTTACAATAACAGCAAAAAAAAACGTTTTTAACAGACTTCCGTCATACCACTACAATTTGTAGCTCTTATCAATTTTTTTGAGTAGTGAAATTTTTCTTATTGATATTTTGGATAAGTTATCATTAAAGTAGTCGATTATTGATAAGTTAAAACTTTTGGTGCAACAGAACTACGAAAAAGTTATCAAAAACCTCAAACTTATCGCTTATCAAAATATTACTTATCATTTATCATTTTGCAAATTGGTGCAACTTAATTTTGATAAGTGAGTGCTTATCACTTATTATAACTCAATAAAACATTTATCAAATTTCAATTTGGTACAACAGAAAATTATCAAAAATTATGATAAGTTGATAAGTAATAAGTGATAAGTAGTTGGTGCAATAGGGCCATGGTCAATTTAGAATCCTCTATACTTAAGATGACAATTTCCGTAAACCAAAAGAAAATAAAGATGTATACGACTAGATCATTCTAATGGCTAGAGGACGAACTAATTGTCGATATCTTCCAGAAAATGTCTTAAATGTGATTAAAATTTACCTAGATAAACTTTGTTCCTGAAATTGGCCACAGCAGCTTCAATGCTCTAGGTTAGCTACTTCCAAATTCGTTTTCAATAACCCTAAGTTTGTTGGAAAATTAATTTATGTCATTATAAATAATTGTCCCAATTATTTATAATGACATAAATTAATAATATTTAACCCCCCCTATTGTGATTGTCGATGAAAATCGACACGACTCTGTGTTGCTTTGTATTAACAATATGAAAAACGAGACGGAAACACAGAGTCGTGTCGTTTGTTGATCGACTCGTCAATCATAATAGGGGTGTTAGAAAAATTTTAGTTAGCTTTCGCAATTAACAACAGCTTATTGAACCAACCAGCTAAAAATCAAACAATTATTAGCAAATCTTAATATTTCAGAATCTTAGTTTTTCAGAATGAAAAACGAATCTCGACTCACTTTCATCGTCAACAACGGTTTTAAATATTTTTGGTTTAATTTGTTGTGTAAATTTAAGGTAAATATGAATTTCTTACAAGCAATCTAGTTAACATTTTTGAAATATTCTTATAGCCCAAGAATTCAAAATTATCCATAATTAAAATATAAATTATGTGCAGGGCTCTATTGCACCAACTACTTATCACTTATTACTTATCAACTTATCATAATTTTTTATAATTTTCTGTTGCACCAAATTGAAATTTGCTAAGTATTTAATTGAGTTAAAATAAGTGATAAGCACTCACTTATCAAAATTAAGTTGCACCAATTCGCGAAATGATAAATGATAAGTAATATATTGATAAGCGATAAGTTTGAGGTTTTTGATAAGTTTTTCGTAGTTCTGTTGCACCAGAAGTTTTAACTTATCAATAATCGACTACTTTAATGATAACTTATCCAAAATATCAATAAGAAAAATTTCACTACTCAAATAAATTGATAAGAGCTACAAATTGTAGTTGTATGACAGAAGTCTGTTAAAAACGTTTTTATTGTTTAATGTTATTGTAAGATGAGAACTTTTGTTCAATTTTAAAATATTTTTATTCAAATGATTATAATGTGTTTCAAGTGTATAAAAACTTTAATTTCAAAATTTATACCGCTATTTTATTGTATTCTAATAAGTTATAATAATAAGTCAAAGTAAGAACAATTTCATTCTGTTCGTTTTATCATAGAGGTAAGACAGTTGATTTTCGATATTTTAGACAACAAAAACTGAAATTTATTAAACGAAAAATTAATTTTTATAAAAAAATGCGTCGCGGTTCGAAAGATAATTCAAGGATGAAAACGAAAGAAGAAATCGTGTAGTGGAAGCCAGAACCAACGATTCTCTGGACTCGGTAGTAATACAAACTTTTCGTTTGGCAAATTAAGCACATATTATTCAAAATAGGAACAAGTATGCACCATGTAAGCGTCCGAAACTATGCGTTGAGTCCTCTACAGCAGCTACTAACAACACTGCATTGGTTAGGAAATGGCGCGCAATATCATGAGATTGCCAATATGCACGGAATTAATAAATCAACTATGTGTGTAGGGTCATTCATCGAGTAGCAAATACCATCATCGATAACATGATGGCGGAAACCGTGTGTTGGCCCGAAAATGTCCAGGATAAAAGTTTCTTGAGATGGGTGGTTTCCCTCAAGTATCTGGTTGCATCGATGGAACAATGTTTAATATAGATGCACCTACGGTCAATGAAGAACACTTTGTGAACCGACATGGAAAACCATTCACTGAATGCAATGATGGTGTGTGGCTCAGACCACCACTTTTATGCAGTAAATTCAAATTGGCCAGGTAGTGTCCATGACTCCAGAGTATTGCGAAATATAAGGCTATTTAACAATTTTGAGTCTGGTTTTCGTCCGTTCACCGGTGCTGTGATTTTGTGTGGCAGTTCTTATCCCTTAAAAATTTGGCTTATCTCACCAATGGGAAGAAATCCGGATGATGCAGTATCGTACTCATAAGCGAACAAGACGAATAGTGGAAAATAGTTTTGGTTTCTGTATGACGAATGCAATTTTTGTGTAATGTAGTTAAATTCAATTTGTTTGTTAATAGGAATTCTCTTAATTCATTTGTTATGAAAATAAATTCTTAACGTTCAAGTCCTGTTCAAAAATTATTTACAGTTAGAAAAGAGATTTTATTTTAAAAGCAAAAAAAAATGTTTTACAATTTATTCTAAAAACTGAAATTAGTTCTCTCAATTGAGAAAAGTTTCGCTTCATGTATTTTACATATGCAAAATTGTTGTTGTTATTAAATTACAGAATAACAATTTTTTAATTGTTTTGTTACATACGCATAGGTACAAAATCATTGTTTAATATATAAAATGTGCGGAAAACACATTATTTTGCAAACACTATCACATTTATAGTAATTTTGAATAGATTATTACAACTTATCATAAAAATTTAATAATTTGTCAATTGATAAGTTATAGACATTCTGATGTGCAACGCTTATCACTTATCATTATCAAAATTTGATAAGTTTTCAAATTGATAAGTGAGTGAGATTTTGTTACTTTTGGTGAAACACTTATCACTTATCAAAAAAATTAACTTATGATAAGTTGATAAGTAATAAGTGATAAGTATTCGGTGCAATAGGGCCCAGGTTTTAGAAAATTGTTCTTGGAATTCTCGGTTCAAAAAATGAGTTTTTTCAGAATTGTATTGGATGAGTAGTTGATTACCTATAATTTGGAGTGGTTTCTATTTTGAAAAAAAAAAAATCCCGGCCCGAGTCAATGGGTTACTGAGTTTAATTAAGGGAATACTTGAAATTTTTACTTATGTACAAGCCTATTCTAAATTTAAAATTCTAAAGCCTTCTGACCTATTTTCTGATCCATGTGTTTATCAGAAACAAAATTTGAGTTTTCGATCAAAAAATCGGTCAGAAGGATTTAGAATTTTAAATTTAGGGTAGGCTATAGTTAAATATGGTTTTATAACTATACGTTTATTGAAAACCTAAAGTTTTTGGCCAAAGTTCATGACGGAAATCTTTTTTTTTTTAATGGCAGTATTTGTAAATTAAAAAACGTTGACGCGGTATTGAATTCTAACTCTAACTGAAAATCATCATAAGATCGACTGTTAACTGGAAATAAAATTTTTCTTGACGATATTTAATAGGAAAAATAAAATAATTATAGAAAACCTCAGCAATAGCCGACACCGGTAAAGACCTATGATACCCGGCTTATACGAATATAAGGCCAACGACTCAATAAATAACATCGTTCAACCATCAAATTTGCCTGATTTAGTACCGGGTGACTTTTTCGCGTTTCTCAGACTCAAATTGCTACTCTGTGGAACCCGTTTTGACTCCATTGAAGCTATAAAACAAAATATCCTTCAGGAAAGTGCCTATAAAAAATATTTCGATGATTGGAAAAACGCTGGCATTTGTATAGTACATATGTTCATCGTTCGGCAGAAAGTGACCTATGATGAATTTTAACTTTAATTCTGTAATTTTGTCCCTGAAAGTCAGATTCACTTGTACCTTTTAGACATTTCATAAAAATTTCAGACAAACCAAATCATCAAATTATCTGATTCTTTCAATACAAATCTAACATTTTATGGGTTATCACTGCAGTTACCAACATCTTTAATTTTTGGTTTGTATTTTTCTATTTTAACTTAATCGTTTTCAGATATCATTAACTGTTACAACCGAATCTTGTACAAATATAATTTTTGACTTTTTCATTTAATTACCACTTTAGAATCTTTCAGTATTTAGTGTGAGATCGCTGTTTAGAGTCTTCCGTAGCCATTTTTAAGATTACATTGAAAATTTTGCTAAATTTTCTAAAAACCTACACGTTACAGCTTCGTTTTGTAATCGTTTGTTGATTAAAATAAAGGTTTGAAGGGAATTGCAACGAATTTCAATTGTTTTCAATAGTTTGGCTAACAATTTTTTTTCATTATCATGGTCAAAGCTACAATACATAAATTAGAAGAACAATTGGCTGGATTACAAATAGTTACTACAATTCATAATTTTGCTGCAATTCTTAATTCTTCACATTGTTTATTTGTGTTTCGTCTACAAAACGTATCTTATCAAAATAAGTGTGACAGCACCACCACCGCTTATAACTAAGTATTTTCATTAAATCAAATCTCGTAATTAAGTGGAACTGGATTAAGTCTTCATAGCCCGTTGGGAAAAAATGGGAACATTTGCTTCATTAATAAAAACGACAATACAAAAAATTTAGTTTGTCGTTTCAGATACAAATGTTAATTGACCCACCACTCGCCCAGAGACAGATTGTGGAATTTATAGTATAAGCAGATTACACAGCTACGTAGAACACGTCTTTAAAAATAGATAAAAGTTACTGATGTTATTTACGTGATATCCTATACCTCAAACTTTAAGCATAACAATAAAATTTCATCATTTTTTTGGAATTCCCTCAAATTTTCTCAGATTAGAAATTATTTTTTCTTGTTTTGGGTGACATAACAGAAATGTTTCGGTTCACTTCTTATCTTTGTAGTCCGAGATTCGAAACAAAGAAATCTTCTATCCTAAATTCAGGAAATGTTGCATTTATAATAAGATAATTTCTTTAGAAAGGTTGAAATTCTCAATTTTAAAATAGCAAAATTAAAAATAAAAATTATTCTTTAATTATTAACACCTATTGAACAAGTCCGGAAATCTTAAATAAATCCAAAATTTTCAAAATCTCGAAATTCGATAACCTCATCTCTGATCTCTGAAAGAGGTATTCTTTTACATAATATTCGACACCATACAAATTACAAAAAAGCTTAAAAATCCCACAAAGTATCAATACATCACCAATTATGTAACATTACGTAATCACAGCACTTCACAAATTTAGGGTAACAGACTACCGAGAAACTCGCATAGACTCTTCCCTAAAATCTCAAATAAACTTAGAATCCTAGAATAATCTTGATAAATTTCAATGCTTATTGCAAAGCAAATCAAGAGCAACAAAAAAAAATCTTTTTCGAAAAATGACTGAATGACCTATCGCCGTTGATGATGCAAAAGTGTTTATCTACTTCTCAAAATCGTTTTATTGTTTAATTGGTAAGAAAATTAGTATTTGCTGCCTTTTACATTAAATTTGTGACAGCAACACGTTTAATTTTGCTAGTCCATTTTAGTGTATCTACTAAGGTAAATTCGCTCGTTTTTCTCGCCTCCTGAAAAATATCTAAAATGTAGATACACGCTTTTGCATCGTCAGCAGCGTAATTTAATGCTATGCTTATACGACAAGCATTACCTTGACCTTTAAATGTTTCCTTATCCAACAAGCAAATACTTAAAGAACTTAATTAGATATCAAGTAAAAATCTGGAAAAATTCAAGTAAAATCATTTACTTTTTTTTTATTTACTTCACCCAATAAGCAAATTGCACTAGCAATAACGTTCGCTTAAGGCATGCCCTGAACACAAAGTAATGTCTACCAAACAAAATGCACTAAAGCAACATGGACTAAACGAAATTCACTAAACAATAAATAAAGTGCACTAAAACAATCTTACTAAACAAACGACCCTTCAGACAATAGGCACTAAAAATAACGCATAAAAAGCAATATGCACTAAATAAGGTGCAATAACGATAAGGTTCACTAAATAGAGCGCACTAAACAAAATTCGCAAAAAACCGAGTGCAAAAACCAACGTACATTGACAAGGCCGGATTTAGAATCAACCGCCCTCCCCTTATTTATTTTTAATAACAAATACGCAGACCTCTTTATTCATCTTTTTTGCTAACGAAACTCAAAATTAAATTAAAAACAATGCGTAAGAGGGTAAAGTGAAAAGTTACACTTAACTCGGATGTTTCAATTTTTTTAAGCAATCCAAAAAACAGTTTGTCGAAATTTGTAGATTAGGTCTCGTTCGATGTGAACCGCTTTTTAACGAGCCATTTTTTCATATTTGGAAACAGGAAAAAATGATGATAATGCAATTTGCAGTGGCGAGTGAGCACGAGTGAGCCCGTCTATTGCCGTTTTGGATGAAAACTTTTTTCATGCCCAAACGTTCTTCTGGGATATTCCGTATGCATTCGTCTGATGGAACAGAGGCACCATTACACTTTTTATTTTTTCTTCGGTTTGCGTAATAGTTTTTCGTAAGTAGCAAGAAATAATAAACTCCTCTTCTTTCGATAGCTTCCAAAACAAAACTAAATGTAATGATGTATGCAATCATTTTTCCGATCAGAACTCCATCTCTTAGAAAGTAGCTAACCTATCGGAAAAGTTTAGAATGGTGTTACGTTTTTGCCTTGTCAATCAAGGTTCGTATCACTGGATTGTGAATAATACAAACTCAATTCAATTTATCACCAACGAATTTATTTATTTCACAAAATTTATTACAACACAGTTTATCAATAAAAATTCACAAAATCACTTTACATAAATTATTCTTAAATTTCACTGATCACTTTTACTTTATTTATCGCACTACAACACTTTTTTAAATCACTTTTTAATTCCTTTTAATCTTTATACTATCGCTTACCAAATATTACTTATTCTTACAACTTTACACTATCGCGTTCCAAATACTAATAATCCAATTCGATCTTGTTCGCCTTTTTATATACACAAACCAAGCTTCTCGAAAGTTCACGACTTTTCCAGTTGGAATAGCGTAGAAACATTACGTAACAATTTTTATCATGGAAAATTCCATTTAGTACAGTAAACATTGAGCTATTAGTTTTACTTATTCTATTACACACTAGGTGTCACCGTCACAATGGGATACCTATCGAAAATAAAACCAACCCCATTATCCTTGATACTCTTAATATAAAATGTAAGGAAAGTACAACTATCGGAATTAAAATAAACTTTACTACCAGCAACTTAAATCATGACACAGTACAATCGTTAATTAAATATTTGTGCTTCATGAAAACAATCTTTTGACCGAACAATTTGTGATGGATTTACACAAAAGTAATCTTAATGCTACTCCAATATTTGAAAATAAAATATCAAATTACACTGCCTTGGTCCACTGTACAACTATAGTAAAGTTTTTTTTAATTTCAAAGTAGAATGTGTTCACCAAAATGTAAACATTGGCCAACACAGTTTTTTTCGATATTTTGTTTTTTTAGATAGCTTACAAGGGGCAAGGAAATAAGGTCGTATGAATTATTAAAGTAAAAAATGACCGGTGTGAAGTATTTCACAAAAGTGTAGCTACAACAATTAACGAAAAGTGTACGTTTATTGAACAAGTGTAGGGCTACATAAATAGACAGATCAGACTTTTCGAAGCAGCTTTTGTTATTCTAGAATCCATTTAGTTAGTGTAGCATCAGGTTTGAACATTTTAAGTGATTTTCACAATCTTCAAGTCTATTTATTTAAATCACAAAATTTTTTTCGGAAAGTTTGCTCTATCCAATTTATGAAAATATTGTACCATACCTGATTCTACTGGTTATTTACACTTTTTTATGTAGGGATATACTTTTTCAGTACACTTACACTTTTCGTTGATTTGTGTAGCGCTACACTTTGTGTGAAATACTTCACAACAGTAAAAAATGGAATTAAACTCAGAAAAATTTCCAAAAAAAGTGGGATTCAATTCGGGGCAATAATTAGAATTAAACTGACTTCCGGAAAAGTTACGAAATTAAACATAGAAACTATTTTTTTTTTCTGACTTTAATTCCATTTGTTCTGTGAATTAAAGTTGAAAACTCCATACAAATTTTGCCAATTTAATTCCATTTTTTAACGAATTTAATCACTTAAACTTTTTGACCTTATTTCGCGGAGCCTGAGTTTATTTGGCCGCCCCTAATTTTTGCATTAAACACCATGTACATTAAAAGAAGTGCACTAAAACAAAATGCAATAAAGACAATATGCACTAAAAAAAACGCCTTAAAAACAGTGTGCACTACAGAAAATTTACTAAAAACCGTAGGCGAATAACAACGTGCACTTAACAAAGTGCAATAAAACAAAGTGCGCTGAGCAAAAGGCACTAGAGAAAACCTGCACTAAATAAAGTGCACTAAATAACATGCACCAAAAAGAACGTGCACTAAACAAAATGCAATATACACCATGTGCACTAAAAAGAATGCTCTGAACAAAGTGTGTGCACTAAACAATACTTGCAGTAAATATATCAGAATTTCATCTGTGTGAGAAGCTTTAAAAATCGGCAGCTGACATAGGAAGTGTATGGTGCTTAGTGCAGTTCGCTGCCTTCGTTGTAATAACAAATCACGTTTTATTTGATTTTTCATTAACTTCATTAAAATTCAGAATGCTTGAATATTAAAAAATTCCGCATGTGCTTTACATGCAACAGTACATCAAAGCTTTTATTTAACAACAAAAACATCAATCGCTAATGGGGTTTGTTTATTCCGATAGTTTCCGACAGGTTTCTCAATTTGAGACTCAAAATGATGTTTTTTAGTCCTCCGGCGACGTTTGGTTGTTTGGATCAAAAGACGAAGAGTGTTAAAGCAACTCCATTTTAATTGGACGTGTGATAATGCAGGTTGGGTTCAATACTTTGTCCACGACTGGCGTAATGTGACCATATATAGGCATTGAAATCACCATGCAAATCTTGAGGCCTCTTGTATCCAGGTTCCAATACAAAAGATGGATGGATATTGGGGGATGAAACTGGTTGCGGCTCCTCAAATGAGATGTTAAATTGAATGAGTAAAATCTATACAAATAAATATTTTATCTAGTGATTAGCTGTGTCTCGGCCAAAATAGAAATTATATCAGGACTGTAGACTTGTCTACAGAAATCCAGCAATATTGGAATAAAACCTCCTAGATTGTGATCATCACGTAAGCCCGCAACTGCTGTGCAGTAATTACTTGTAATAGTGGATTGATTAGATGTATAGTTGATGAAGAATCGCATTGAAGAGTCTATGGTCGGTTTTCTCCAAATCAACAACGAATTGAGCCATCATGTTACAACTGGAATGGCAATCTTGTGTTATATTGTTAATTATGTACCTCGTTTTCAGAAAATGTTTGGCTTATTTAAAGATATGCATGGTATTCCAAGCTCTTTTACAATACGCAAATGGAACTGAGCGAGACGAGGATAACGGTTGTATTCAAGGCCGTATCTCTCATAAAAATGTAGTTTTCACGTTCAATGTGAAGGATGGCGGTAGATCTCGGTTCGTGTTTAACAAGGGTTAATATCTTAGGGCGGTATCACTTGAGGTCCAAATGTATTTCCGGGTTATTTAGGCATCGATGTACAGCAGGAGCTAAGACAAGTTCGAGATGTAGCTGTTAGTCCACGGACAGTAAAAAGACGCTTGAAGGAAGCCAACCTCACTCCAAGATGGCTCGCTAGAGGCCCAAAATTGACAGCACGCCACCGTAAAGAGCACGCGATTTGGAGATCCGTTTATTTTCATTGAAGAGTGCAAAATATATCCCCATGGTAGTGATAGGAGAGACTGGGTCTATCGGCGTCCAGGAGAGCGATTTTCGCAGGGCTGTTTGGCGGAAACAGTCTCGTACGGCGGCGGTTCGTGCATAAAAAAGAGATCTTCTTTTCATACCTGGTCTGACCGCTGAACGATATATCGAGGACATCCTCTTGAATCATGTTTGTCAAAATCAAAAGGGGTTAGGACCAAATTTGCGTTTTTTTTTTTTAATTTTGTAATGTTGTACTAATTACGATCATAAAGAATTTTACAATGAAATAAAAAATTAGGACAAATGATTTTGAAAATATATTATTTCGTTTAATTGTCAAATTAGACCAATTTTTAATTTTAATGGCAAGAAAGAAAATTAAATTTATGATCAACTTTTAAAAGCCAAATTATTACAAATATTTTAGTGTCAAGACATATTTTATTACAAAACTATGCAACTATTTATGTATGCATTTAGCGCGTATTATCTATAGAAAAAAATGGTACTAAAACGAACATTTAAAGAGGAAAAAATTCCTCTAATTAGCGGGCGGGTTTCTAACGAAAATTAAATCATCGTTGGGCGACGATTCAGCCCCGCCAACTGTTGGTATTATGCTGAGTAAAATTAACGCTGATAATTTAAATTTCATTTTTTCCTCCGGCACATTTCCTATGATAGGAGTCCCCGCCCCCCGAGGAAATCCCGGCGATTCCAAAATCACAATCCCGTTCTCCGAGAATGTATAAGGTCCGGGACCGGGCAAGCCCTAAATAATACGTTAAGTTTTATCAAAGGAGCATAATATAAAATATTAAAATTTGTATAAATTCAACTCTTAAAGTGTCATGCCTGGAAAGTATTTCAGTTGGTGTGCCAACAGTTACCCCTAGAAAAATTATTAGGTCAAATTTCATGTGGGGGCCTAGGAAAAACCTATTATCTCCTAAGTTACAAAGAGTGGTCCTACAATACTCATATACATTTCTTGGAACTTGAAAGGTATCAAGCCATTCCACGAGGGACAGAACGAATATGTTGAATTGTGGCTCCTGGAATGAGCGTTCTTCTTATAAAGTGCGCTCTTGAAGCAAGCTAATGCACATCTTTTTGGCGATGTCAGAATAGCACACCTAGTTAAAGTCTGCTTAGCAACGGTTTTGATATTATTTACAATTACTTGCCATAGGGTGCTAGTGCTCATACTCCAAATGGCTTTGGTATAAGTAGAGGTTAGGGTGTTCTTATGTAGTTCGCATTTTTTTCGCATTTTTTTGCTTCCTATAATTATAGGCGCATTTTATTTGACCAAATTCAAATTGGTATTCATTTCGAAATCACGTCCTCGCTACACAATAACTAAAAAATATTATTGTATTTTGAAAATCACGTACACAGCGGGTATTCACGATTACTAAAACGGTCAAATAAAATGCGCCTAATATTAGATCCAGCGATTTATAAAAATATGCGAATGCTGAAGCGGTTGCCGTAGTTCTGGCTAAAGGTCGCTACAAAGGTTGGATTTTTTCTTGAAACGAGTCCGCTTTGACAGCACCAACATAAAAAAAATAAACGATTTTGTAAGAATATGATCAATCTGAGAATAGACCCGTCCATCAGTACAGGTAGTGATAATCCTCCGGCGACCTTTGGTTGTTTGGACTCCATTTTAATTGGACGTGTATTGATGCAGGTTGGGTCCGATACTTTGTTCACGGCTGGCGTCATGTGACCCAATAAGGGCATTGAAATCACAAACATGACATTAAAATGTTATATTTTGTGCGAGATGACCAATAAAACATATAAATATTTATGATTATTAATTATTCTTTATTTTATTTATACTTATGACAAACATGTCTTTTCACTATGACATCCGGAAGAAATATTCTCCTTTCATTATATGATCCCCTAGGTACCATATTATATATTTCAGGTCCCTACGTACCATATATTACATATTCCATACATTACACTCGTCTCTTCTAAAGCTTAAAACATTATATAAAACAATAAAAACTATAATTATCATACTAAATTCAACCCTAAATTTATTTAATGACTTCATACTATACATACATATAGTATTATATATATGTATCTATATTATATATATATATATATATATACATATATATATATATATATATATATATATATATATATATATATATATATATATATAATATATATATATATATATAACTAAATATTTCTTAATACTATTTTTGATCTTTTCCATCAACATATCAGTAGCTGTAGGTATCTTTGATGATCTCTTATCATTTCAAAATAATTTAATTTTATTTTCTTCTTTTATTTTAAACGAATTCAATGGACGTGTAATCACTAAACCTTACTGGTTTTTTTATAAGCGACTTATCACGTAACCGACAACCCTGACCTACATTTTGCTCTGCATTCTCATTTCTATTTACCCCTTTCACATTCACATTCTCACCACAGCCTTCCTCCCTACTTCAAAACCACTTGGATTCTCTGTAACAACATCTTCCACTACGCCTTCACATTCATTATACTGACTAACGAGTTGATTCTCTACACAACTCCTACCACTATCAAACAAAACAATATTGAAACTTTGACTACCTTCATTCATCCCAACAATAGTACCTTAATCGTTAACCTTATCCTGTTCATTCAAACTCTGCTCTATTTTTGAGTTGTCATTTAGCCTTCGCCCTAACCCTCTCATCTGATTCACATGCCTCTTTATAATCTTGCTACTTGCTGGTAGTTTACATATATATATATATCCTTGGTACTAATCGTTTCTCTACTCTTGCCCTTAGCCACTTTCTATTTGATCTATAATTCCTAATTAAAACTTCCTCATTTTCGCTAAGCATCCGTGCTCTATCGTCCTTATATCTTTCCGAATCATCCTCCTCCTCTTTATCTCTTTTAGACTTTGGTAACAATAAATCATGTTTTATTTTGGGTTTGTATTTCAATACCAATGAAGCCGGTGCAACTCCTGTCATACAATGAGGTATGTTTCGATAATCAGCAAGAAAATTGCACAACGTATTTTCCACATCACCCAGATTCTTATCCAACCCAGCAGTATACAAAGCCTTTTTAACCGTCTTTACCGAATTTTCCGCCGCCCCATTCGTAGCAGGAAAATAAGTAGGTGTCAGAGAATGCTTAATGTTGTTTGATTTCATAAAATCAACAAACGTCAATGATACAAATTGTAATCCATTATCACTTACCAGCTGCTCTGGCAATCCAAATCGTGAAAACACACTTGAAAAACAACGAATAGTGAATTCTGTCGTTAGACTTAACGTATGAAAAACCTCAACCCACTTACTATATGCATCTACAATTATTAAATAAAACCTGTTGCACATCGGACCCGCAAAATCAATATGAATCCTTTTCCATGGACCTTCTGGTCTCCTCCACATAATAGTTTTTGCTTTCGGTGGATCTGGTAATACATTTATACAACTCTCACATTCCCTTATCAACTCCTCTACATCTTTGTCTACATTTGGCCACCACACATATGACCGCACTATCGACTTTGTTTTGACAATTCCAAAATGACTTTTATGTATTTGATGTAACAATGGTTGCCTGAGAGTCTGTGAAATAACTACACGATGTCCCCACATCAAGACTTTTTCTTCAATCTCTAATTCATTTCCCTTTATCATATATGCTGCGAATAGTTTTTTATCTCACTGCTTTCATCACTTCTATTATCTCTAAATCTTTTCCCGTTTCCTGCTTAATTACCTCAAAATTAATTGGTAAGACATCATTTGAACACACAAAATTTAAATAACTAATTTCTTCGGAATTAAGTGGCCTATTATCTATTGGAAAACGAGACAACGAATCCGCACAATTTTCCCTAGATTTAACATATTCAATAGAGTAATCAAATGCTGAAGCGGTTTATGGTCCGTTACCAATACAAAATGTCTTCCAATTAAGTATTGAAAAAATTTCTTTGTGCCTAAAATAATAGCGAGTGCTTCCTTTTCAATTGTTCCATAGTTTCTTTCACTATTTGAAAGCGTTCTCGATGCAAATTCAATTGGCCTTTCTATTCCACCCTCAAATCTATGTGATAGTACTACTCATATTCCCATATTCGATGCATCACAAGTAAGTACCAGTTCTTGTTGAGGATCGTATTTTACCAACACTTTATCCGATATTATTTCGTCCTTAATCTCACAGAACACTTAATTACATTTTTCACTCCATTCAATACCTTCTCCAAGGTAACCGACCAAAGTAATTCACCAGTCCACAAAACGACCTAACCTCGGTAATAGTCTTCGGAATTGGAAAATCACTAATAGTATACTTCTTACTACTTCTATTTATACCCTTATCCGAAATTACATATCATAAATATCCAATTTTATTTTTACCAAACTCACACTTCGATGCATTAACTCTAATCCCAGCATTTGACAATCTACCAAAAACATTATTCAACGCTATATTATGACTTTCTAAATCTTTCGCAAACACTAACACATCGTCCAAGAAACACACTACCCCGTTAATACCTTTTAACACTCTTTCAATCTCTCGCTGAAAAATCCCAGACGCTGGTTTGATCCCAAATGGTAAACGATTAATTCTATAGTTTCCCATATGTCTACTCCACGAAACCAACTCTTTAGACTCCTCATCCAACTCCCACTGATAATACGCACGATCTAAGTCTAATTTTGAACAAATTCAATGTTTCATTCCCACAAAAGTTTAGCAATGCCGCTTTCTTTTGCTCGTCATCATCCATTTTGAACACTGTGATAAACTGTTCAAAGCGACCCTTGTATATCTTCCATTTATCTATTTTATAATTGAAAGGCGGCATGTGCCCCAAAGTGCTTTTTGCTTATCACTCATTTTATCAATTTTTTTTGCCTTTTTTTTATAATTAATCACACTAATATATTATTTAACACTTTCCTTATTAATTTTCCTCGTCGCCAATGTTATATTTTGTGCGAGATGACCAATAAAACATATAAATATTTATGATTATTAATTATTCTTTATTTTATTTATACTTATTACTAACATGTCTTTTCACTATGACATCCGGAAGAAGAGAGTGAAAATATTCTCCTTTCATTATATGTTCCCCTAGGTACCATATTATACATTTCAGGTCCCTACGTACCATATCAAGAAAGAAAATTGAATTTGTGATCAACTTTTAAAAGCCCTTTACTATTTATGTAAGCTTTTAGACTAGCGCCAGCAAAATTAATAATAATGACGCAATTGAACACAAAACGCGTAGGGAGAACAACGAAGTTCGGAAAAATCACCGAGTTCAGTAAATTCACAAGCTGGTTCCTGACCTAAAAATATGTCACAAATGCATTAATGACTTTTTGCTATCTCTATCCATTATGGGATGACGTTATTTTAAATTTCACAGTTCCGCTAATCAACCGTTTGTCCCATATAGAAAAAGAAAATTCCGTACCATGTTTTAACTTGTGTAGTGATTTTGATTATTCACAGTGAGTGAAATGGTAAATGGAGTTTATCTCTATTATTAAGATAGTTGTCCGTGTGCCATGATCTCGGATTGCTAAAATAATCTCTCATTAAGTTTCAAATATCATTTTTCTGTGCATAACTAATTCAATTTGTCAATTTGTTTTGGCAAAAGACCAAAAAAATCCACTGTTTGACCCATGTAAATATACTATTTGTTTCTAACAATTTTTATTACATATTAACCTGTGTAGAGATTTTGATATTTACCGGGAGTGGAATGGTAAGTGGAGTTTATCGATATTTGGAAGATAATTGTCCATAATTGGAGTATTGTAAAATGAAGAAGGTGAAAAATTTGAAGGTTAAATTTCTTGCGTTTTTAAAAATTGTTCAAGTTTGCTGACTTCAGGTTTGAAAGTTTTTGGAAAAATTTTAGACAAAGAATTAATTATCAGAGGAAATTGTAAAATTTCACGACGAACTGAAGATTCAATGTTGAAATAAGCTAAATTAGAAAATCCGTCGTACGCCCGACAAGGGAAACTTAAAAATCTTTGAAATGCGGTATCAGATCAACAATAAAAGAGGTTTTTAATGAACTAGTGGTATGATATTGTGAAACCAACTAATAAAATTTTACCTAGTGCGAATTTCTAAAACTACACACATACATACAAACATTGCCTGAAAATAGCACTCAATTAATTATTTTAAAAATAATCAATCACATCCCATAATGAATCGATCTGTGAAACCAATCGGTTTATTTTATACTTAGCATATGCCTATGTATGTATATAGCTAATTATAGATTATTCAAAGATTAAATATCCTTTTGAGTAATAATAACAGTAATAGTAATAATGATAATAAACATAAACTATTAATTAATGAAATATATTTTGAAAAATTTAATTTATTATTCTGCTTAAGGGAATTTATATCCTGTCTTTTATTTTACAGCCCAAACAGTATACACACGCACGCTTATAGCTCTCAAAATCATGAATGTATTATACGTATATCTCTACCAAACTAAATGATGAATATTGACTACCCATTTTTGATACAGTTCAATAAATTTTTCAATAAAACAAACAACATCTTCATTCCTGGAAATTTCTAATTTGCATTTTTTTTTTTTTTGCTTTTCCTTATTTTCAGAAGGACAAATTGATAAAAGTTTCAAGTGTGACTCAGAAGGATATAAAATTGTACCGGAAAATTGTACGATATTCTATCGATGCGTTGACATTGGTGACAATCGATTTAATGCGTATAAATTTACATGTGGCCCGGGGACTGTTTTCTCAATGCATTCGAATGTTTGTGAACATCCAGAACATGCTGGCCGAGAGGAATGCCTAACACAAATGCAACATGAAAATGATATTGATTCGGAAAATAATGCGAGTGGAGGGAATGACAATGGATATTATCAATCTAGTACGCCAGCAAATGGACCACCAACAGTGTGCACAGAGGATGGCTTTATCGGGGATGATAACGATTGTACGATTTTCTATCGATGCGTTTCAGATCAAAGTAATGGCTTTACGCAACATCGATTCTTTTGTAGTTTGGGAACAGTTTGGGACCAAGATATTCTAGCGTGTAATCATAGATGGCGCGTCCAAGGAAAATGTGGTATGTCACTGCAACAATTTTCGGTAGCTCATGATGATGCACATTCAACACAACAATCTAGTTCAAGCAGTCATAAAAATGAGACGCACAGTAGCAGTCAACAATCGTCGGCGTCACAAAGCTCAATGTCGAGCAGTCAAGCGTCGTGGTCAAATAATACAGCAGCTAATAATAATATGTCATCGAGTAGTAGCAATAGCAGTAGCAGTAATCAAATGTCATCGACAGCATCGTCAAGTTCGAGCAGCAGTCAATCTAGTCAAAATTCAACGTCGTCGTCGACGACATCGGGTTCCAATAATAACCAAGGATCATCGTCGTCAAATCAAAATCAAGGTTCATCCTCTTCTAACAATAATCAGAGTTCAGGCTCATCCTCAAGTAATAATAACCAAGGCTCATCGTCTTCTAACAATAATCAGGGTTCAAGCTCATCTTCCTCCAATAACAATAACCAAGGATCATCGTCATCGAATCAAAATCAAGGTTCATCATCTTCCAACAGTACTCAGGGTACAGGCTCAACTTCGTCAAATAACAATAATCAAGGGTCTTCATCGACAAACAACAACCAGGGCTCGACATCTTCAAACAATAATCAATCAACAGGCTCATCGTCGACGAATAATAACCAAAGCTCTTCCTCCAATAACAATAATCAAAGTTCGGGCACATCATCCTCAAATAACAACCAGAGCTCGGGATCAAATCAAAGCACAACAGAAGGTTCATCCTCCTCCTCGAATAACAATCAAGGAGAATCATCCTCGAATCAAAATCAGGGTTCATCGTCTTCTAACAATAATCAGAGTTCAGGCTCATCTTCCTCCAATAACAATAATCAAGGATCTTCGTCGACAGAGAGCAACCAAGGCTCTACGTCTTCAAACAATAATCAGTCATCAGGTTCATCGTCCTCAAATAATAACCAAGGCTCCTCATCGACAAATAATAATCAAAGCTCTAGTTCGACATCATCAAATAACAACCAGAGTTCAGGATCAAATCAAAGCACAACCGAAGGTTCATCCTCCTCTTCGAATAACAACCAAGCGACATCAACGACGGACAACAATCAAGGCTCAGGTTCATCGTCCTCCAACGAAAATCAAGGTTCATCGTCTTCCAACAATAATCAGGGCTCAGGCTCATCTTCCTCCAATAACAATAACCAAGGCTCATCCTCGTCAAACAACAACCAGAGTTCAGGATCAAATCAAAACACAACCGAAGGTTCATCCTCCTCTTCGAATAACAACCAAGCGACATCAACGACGGACAACAATCAAGGCTCAGGCTCATCGTCCTCAAACAATAATAATCAAGCAGGTTCATCGTCCTCCAACCAAAATCAAGGTTCATCGTCTAGCAACAATAATCAGAGCTCAGGCTCATCTTCCTCCAATAACAATAACCAAGGCTCATCCTCGTCAAACAACAACCAGAGTTCAGGATCAAATCAAAGCACAACAGAAGGTTCATCTTCATCCTCCTCGAATAACAACCAAGGATCGACATCAACGAATAACAATCAAAGCTCTGGAACAAATAACCAAGAATCATCATCTACATCTAATAATAATCAAGGTTCAACTAATCAGGAATCATCTACATCGAGCAATAATCAAAATTCTGGATCAAATCAAAGTTCAACATCCAGCTCAAATAATAATCAAGGTACAAGTTCAAACAACAACAATCAAGAAACTTCAAACAATCAAAATTCAGGTTCAAACCAAAGCTCATCATCATCTGGTGCGACAGAAAATTCGACCTCATCATCCGGTTCTAACAATCAACAAGGTTCGTCCGGTTCGAATAACACAAATTCCGAGAGTACGACAAGCTCAAACAATAACCAAGCACAAGCATCAGGATCTAACACTGATTCCACATCCTCCAACAATAATCAAAATGCAGGATCTGCTAGCTCGGGCACAACTGACAGCTCCTCAGGCTCAAATAACAATCAAGGAACAGATCAAAATGGATCGTCCTCTAACAATAATAATAATAATCAAAGTTCTGGATCAAACAATCAAGGTTCAAGCACCACTGATAACACGTCAGGGGGATCAAGCTCAACTGATAGTTTAAATAATAACCAAAGCTCAGGATCATCGACTGATAGCTCAAATAACAATCAAAACCAAGAAACTCAAAGCACTGAAGAATGTAAGACTGATGGTTTTATGGCCGATAGTATCAATTGCAAAAAATTCTATCGTTGCGTTGATAATGGTAAAGGCGGTTACACCAAATATGATTTCTCGTGCTCAGGCGATACAGTTTGGGATCAAAGTATTGAAAGTTGTAACTATCCGTGGGCTGTAGAAAATCCAAAATGTCGTCAAGAAAGACCTAATGAATCAGGTGGATCAGATGGTTCAAGCGGATCAGGTGGATCAGATAGTTCTAACGAAACAACCACTACATCAGCAACAACCACAAGTCAAAACTATGTAACGCAAGCTCCAACTACACAAGCAACAACACCATCAAGTGCTGGTCATACCGAATCAGCAGTGGTTTTAGAAACAACCACGACCACAACACCATCACCAACAATGACCGTAACACCAAGTGGTGAAAATGAAGTTGTCCAAATGACTACCGAAATGATTGATCAATCTGTTGGAAGCCAACCGGCGGGCACCGTTTGTGGAACCAGTGGATATATGGCCGATCCAAATAATTGTACCAAATTTTATCGCTGTGTCGAAAATGATGAAGGAGGATTTATTCGTTATGACTTGGATTGTACTAATGGAACGGCATGGAATGAAAATACTTTAGCTTGTGATTACCGATACAATGTACCAAGATGCGGTGAAACATCATCGAGTACAAGCGAACCGATCTCAAGTTCAACTACTACGACTACAGTACGTCCACAAACGGCATCACCTCCAGAATGTCGTAAAGATGGTTATTTAGCCGATCCAAATAATTGCCAGAAGTTTTATCAGTGTGTCGATAATGGAAAAGGTGGATACACCAGATATGAATTCCAATGCGGAAGTGGTACAGCATGGGATGAAAGAATTTCAGCATGTAATCATCAACATGAAGTGCCCGGATGTGGCTCAAAACCGATAGGTTCTGGTCCAAATCAACCAAGCACTGGTGGTACCGGTCCAGGTGGTCCCGCCGGTACAGGAGGGTCAGGCGGTCCAGACGGCCCAGATGGTCCTGGTGGTACAGGGGGTACTGGTGGTACTGGCGGTACTGGAGGTACTGGTGGTACCGGTGGTACTGGTGGTACAGGTGGTACTGGCCCAGATGGCCCCGGTGGCCCAGGAGGTCCAGGTGGTCCAGATGGTCCAGGCGGTTCAGGCGGTCCAAGCGGTCCTGCTGGTCCAGGTGGCCCAGGAGGTCCAGGTGGTCCAGATGGTCCAGGTGGTCCAGATGGTCCAGGTGGTCCAAATGGCCCAGCCGGTCCAAGCAGTCCTGGTGGTCCAGGTGGTCCAGGAGGTCCAGGTGGTCCTGGAGGTCCTGGTGGTTCCGACGGCTCAGGAGGGTCAAGTGGTCCAGACGGTCCAGACGGTCCAGGTGGTACTGGCGGTACTGGTGGTAATGGTCCAAATGGGCCAGAAGGTGCAGGCGGTCCAGGTAGTCCCGGCGGTTCAGGTGGTCAAGGCGGTACTGGTGGTAATGGTCCAGTAGGCCCAGACGGTTCAAGCGGTCCAGGTGGTCCAGGAGGTCCAGGTGGTCCAGCAGGCCCAGATGGTCCAGATGGTCCGGGCGGCACTGGTGGTAATAATCCAGACGGTCCCGGTGGTCCTGGTGGTCCAGGTGGTCCCGACGGTTCAGGAGGGTCAGGCGGTCCAGGCGGTCCAGATGGTCCTGATGGTCCAGATGGTCCTGGTGGTCCAGGAGGAGCAGGTAGCCCAAATGGCCCTGACGGTTCAGGTAGCCCAGGTGGTCCAGGCGGTTCAGATGGCCCAGGCGGTTCAAGCGGTCCAGGCGGTCCAAGTGGTCCAGTAGGTCCAGGCGGCCCAGCAGGTCCAGGTGGTCCAGATGGTCCGGGCGGTACTGGTGGTAATAATCCAGACGGTCCCGGTGGTCCTGGTGGTCCAGGTGGTCCCGACGGTTCAGGAGGGTCAGGCGGTCCAGGTGGGCCAGATGGTCCTGGTGGTCCAGATGGTCCTGGTGGTCCAGGAGGATCAGGTGGCCCAAATGGCCCCGACGGTTCAGGTAGCCCAGGTGGTCCAGGCGGTTCAGATGGTCCAGGTGGGCCAAGTGGTCCAGGTGGCCCAGGCGGTTCAGGTAGCCCTAGCGGTCCGGATGGTTCAGAAGGGTCAACCGCAGAACAAACAACGACACCACAATCAACAACGTCCGTTTTAAGTACTACAACTCCTTCAACATCGAGTAGTACAGCTAGACCTCCTTCAACAATGGGAACTGAGTGCAAAACAGACGGATACATGGCCGATCCAGAAAATTGTCGCAAATTCTATCAATGCGTTGATAACAGCAAAGGTGGCTATACAAAATACTCTTACCAATGTGGCGATGGGACAGCATGGGACATAGATACATCAACATGTAATCATATTGCTAGTGTGCCAAGATGTGGTAACAATGGTAGTGGTCCGTCAGATGGAGAAGCTAGTACGACCAAAAAACCTGAAAGTGAATCACAAATAGGATCAATGGGAGGTGGAAGTGAGCCCACTAAGGCTCCAGATAATACAACAACCACTGCGCCAGCAACAACTCCACAAGGAACCACACAGAACCCAACGACGACGGCTGCAACCACGACTGTTTCTCAAGCTACAACACAGAGCCCAACCGCAGAAAGTACAACCACGACAACATCAGCTGCGACAACAACCCAAGCTACAACTCAACGTCCAACCACAACCACGGAAAGCTCAACTGCAGGAACTCCAACTACTCAAGCAACTACCGGTTCATCCACTACTACCACGTCGTCGCAATCAACAACTCCAACGCCAGCTGCAATTGGAACCGAATGTAAAGAAGTCGGATATTTGGCTGATCCAGATGATTGTCGAAAATTCTATCAGTGCGCAGATAATGGAAAAGGCGGATACACAAGACATGCGCATCAATGTGGCGATGGAACAGCGTTCGATGAGAAGATATCCACGTGTAATTATATTAGTGAAGTACCAAGATGTGGAAACATGCCAAGTACAACGTCAAGCCCAGGAGAAAGTACTAAAGATCCAGAAAATACAACCTCTGGTGAACAATCTAGTACCACACAAGCAACGACCACTCAAGCAGCACCTGCCACAAATACTGAAGCAACTACTACACAGGGTACTACCAGTGACGCAAGCCCTAGTCAAGAAACAACAACTGAAGCTGGAACCACTCAAGGTATGTCAACCCAATCAACTACAACTCAAGGTACCACAACTCAAATGGCGACAACTGCGGGTACCACACAAGGCATTACAACAGAAAATACCACTCCCCAAGGTACAACGGGTGGAACTGCGACTACACAAGCTAGCACAGCTCAACCTACTACCTCACAAGCAACTACAACTCAAGCTACATCTACTCAAGCGACAACAACACAAGGAGTATCCGAAAACACCACACAAGTAGGCACAACTGGAGCAGTAACTACTCAATCACCGTCAACCACAACAATCGGTGAATCTACAACCGCCGGCTCAACAAAAGGCCCCAATTGTACGGAACAAGGATTTTTAGCTGACCCTAATGATTGTCGTAAATTCTATCAATGTGTTGATAATGGTAAAGGTGGTTTTACACAGTACAGTCAGCGATGTGGAGATGGTACAGCTTGGGATGATTCAAAACAGACTTGTAATCATATTAATGATGTACCAAGTTGTGGATCAATGTCGTCAGGATCTTCGGGTTCAACAAGTATCCCAGGTGACAGTACTAAAGGCCCAGAGAGCACAACTTCAGGTGAACAATCGGGTACCACACAAGCAACAACCACCCAAGGTACAACAAGCCAATTGACCACAACCCAATCTGCCACAACTACTGAAGCTGCTACTACACAATCTAGCACAACGGTAGGCAGCACTAGTGAAGCATCTACAAGTCAAGGAACAACAACACAAGCTGGTGAAACAAATGGTCAAGAAACCACAACTCAGTCACCCACAACTACTGAAGCAACTACCACGCTGGGAACTACAACACAAGCAACTACAATAACAGCAGCTACTACGACTCAAGGTACCACCCAAGCATCAACAACCGCTGATACAACAACTCAAAGTACGACCAGCCAAGTAACTACCACCGAAGGTACCACCTCTCAAGGTACAACAACACAAGCTACTACGACTCAAGCTACCACGACTCAAGCTACCACGACTCAAGCTACCACGACTCAAGCTACTACGGCTCAAGCAACAACGGTTCAAGGCAGTACAACTCAAGCGACAACAACACAAGGAGTAACCGAAAGCACCACACAAGGTGCACAGACCGGTGACACCACTACACAATCAACCACACCTGCCACTGCAACAACAGGTCCTGATTGTGTAGAAGCAGGATTTTTAGCAGATCCTGACGATTGTCGCAAATTCTATCAATGTGCCGATAATGGTAAAGGTGGATTTATAAAATATAGTCAAAGATGTGGAGATGGTACTGCATGGGATGACGCAAAACAGACATGTAATCATATTAGTGAAGTACCAAGTTGTGGATCAATGCCTTCTGGAGGTAGTTCAACAAGTGCATCAAATGAAAAAGAAAACGAAAGTACAACGACAAGTCAAACGACTATTCAGACAACAACAACAACGACCCCAGCTTCGTCAGAAACATCTGAACAAACTACAGCTACAACGGCTGGTCAGAGTACTACAACAATTTCTGCCGAAAGTACTGCTAGCGAGCCACCAACAACAGCACAACCAACTACATCTGAAACAACCCCAGCGACCACTTCTACACAAGGTTCAAATCAATCGACGACCACAGAAATAACTACCACAGCAGCGACTACCTCAGTGCCTGAAACCACGACGATTCAAAGTTCAAGTCAAACTACTACCACTGAATCGCCAACTGTCGGAACTACGACAACAGCAGCTACCACTACTCCGGCGGCTGAAAGTTCAACGACACAAAGTTCAAGTCAAGCGACTACCACTGAATCGACAACAGTCGGAACTACGACAGCAGCAGCTACTACTACTCCGGCGGCTGAAAGTACAACGACACAAAGTTCAAGTCAAGCGACAACCACAGTTCAAACTACCACACAAAGCACAACAACACAAGGTACAACCAGTAAACCTGCATCCACAGTTGGTACAGAATGTAAGGAAGAAGGTTACTTAGCTGATCCCGATGATTGTAAAAAATTCTATCAATGTGTCGATAATGGCAAAGGTGGACTTACCAAATATTCGTATAAATGCGGAGAAGGCACGGCTTGGGATGAAAATTTAGCCACCTGTGATCACATGCATAATATACCAAGATGTGGAAATACTACAACAACACCAGCATCAACAACTGGAGAAAGTACGACAAGTAGCCCAAGTGAGACGACTTCTGGTTCACAAACAACACCATCACAACCAGCAACAGCAACCACATCGCCGACAGACGCAACAACAGTGACTCAAACAACAACCGAAGCTGTAACAACTGAAGCAACAACATCACAAGCTACCACAACTGACGGTACGACACCAACCCAAGCAACAACAACCGAAGGTACGCAGGCTACAACAACACAGGGTACTACGACCCAAGTAACAACAACTGAAGGTACTACTCAGGCTACAACAACCCAGGGTACTACAACTGAAGGTACTACTCAGGCTACAACAACCCAGGGTACTACAACTGAAGGAACTACACAGGCTACAACAACACAGGGTACTACGACCCAAGTAACAACAACCGAAGGTACTACTCAGGCTACAACAACCCAGGGTACTACAACTGAAGTTACTACACAGGCTACAACAACCCAGGGTACTACGACTCAAGTAACAACAACCGAAGGTACTACTCAGGCTACAACAACCCAGGGTACCACAACCGAAGGTACTACTCAGGCTACAACAACACAGGGTACTATGACCCAAGTAACAACAACCGAAGGTACTACTCAGGCTACAACAACCCAGGGTACTACGACCCAAGTAACAACAACCGAAGGTACTACACAGGCTACAACAACCCAGGGTACTACAACTGAAGGTACTACTCAGGCTACAACAACCCAGGGTATTTCGACTCAAGTAACAACAACCGAAGGTAATACTCAGGCTACAACAACCCAGGGCAGCACAACTATTACTGGCACCCAGGCCACAACTACTGAAGGTACTACAACTCAGACCGCAACAACAGAAAACACTACAACCCAGCAAATAAATTCTGAATTAATCAAAATATTTTTTTCGTAGGTACAACAGCATCAGGTACCACAGTACAACCACAAAGTTCCACTACGCCATCGCCTTCTTCACCCGCTGGCACGGAATGTAAACAAGAAGGTTATATGGCTGATCCAGATGATTGTCGAAAATTCTATCAGTGTGTAGATAATGGCAAGGGCGGTTTCACAAGATATACTCAACGCTGTGGAGATGGTACTGCTTGGGATGAAACTATTTCAACATGTAATCATATTGATCAGGTTTCAAGATGTAGCGGTGCAACTCAAACGCAGGGGACAACCATTGAGAGTTCACAAACTACATCGCAATCCACTACTGAAGGACTACAAACCACAACACAGGCAACAACAGACAATTCTGAGAGCCCCCAAACTTCAACTCAGATTACTACAGAATCTTCACAAACAACTACCGATACTGCACAAACGACAACAAGCCCGACTACAACCGATAATCCACAGACAATAACAACTTCTTCGGGTACCAGCACTACAGAGTCTACAATAGGAACAACATCACTTTCCCCTGATACTACGACAACAATTCAAGAAAGCACAACAGATTCTGGAACAACTCCACAAAGTACGGTCACTGAAAGTTCGATCACAACAGAAACTACAACTGGCTCACAGGAAACAACAACAACATCAACGACTCAACCAGAAACAGCGGCAACCAAACCCGAAGAACCAACAACGGCCAGTTCAATATCGACTCAAGAAACTACAACGACAGAAAATCCAGAAGTTACATCGACCGAACAGCCATCAGCAACAGAAGAGGGTAAAGAAGAAACGACTACACCAAATCCATCCGCCACAACTGCGGCATCTTCAACAAGTTCAACAACGACCACACCAAAACCATCATCACCAGCTGGAACTGAGTGTAAACAAGAGGGATATATGGCCGATCCAGAAGACTGCCGAAAATTCTATCAATGCGTCGACAATGGTAAAGGTGGATACACCAAATATACGCAACGTTGCGGTGATGGTACAGCGTGGGACGAAAATATCTCAACTTGTAATCATATCGATCAAGTTGCAAGATGTAATGGTCAAACGACAACTCCAAGGCCAGTTGATAGTACCAAGGCTCCAGAAGTTGGTACAACAACCACAAGCGTATCTTCGACAATCCAAGGTGAGTGCCAAAACGAAGGTTTTATGGCGGATTCCGCGAATTGTAAAATTTTCTATCGCTGTGTTCGTAACGGCGATGGATTTACTAAATATAAATTTGAATGTGGTAATGGTACAGCATGGGATCAAACGTTACAAACGTGTAACTATGATTATCAAGTGGAAAATTGTAAGTCACAAGAAATGTCTTCGGAAAATACCCCTAGTGGCCCAAATCAAAATGAAATCCGTTGTACTGAGGCTGGTTACTTCCCTAATCCGAATGATTGTACTAAATTTTATCGTTGCGTTGATTATCAGGGAGCGGGAGAACATTTTACAATATTTCATTTTGATTGTGCCCCGGGTACAATATGGGACGCTTCAGTTGATACTTGCAACCATCCTGATATGGTTGATAGCGCATCGAGAAATGGCTGCCAGCAATCAGGTAAAATGTTTTAAAAAACAAAAATTTTTGATTTATTTCCTTCCTAATATGAGGAAAACCAACACCTGATACATTTACCTGACCTACCTAGTTATTATGGATATGGGATTTTCAGTAACACAATTACACATAAATACAGACACTTCATATATTAGAATTTAATGAATTTCGAGTAATCCCCTATATACATGATCCTGTTCAATTCAGATACATTATCATTTTGTTCATTATTAGATGATCCGTTTGTAGTGACATTCCATCTTGTGTTTCACCATTTCGCACAATCAATCGTAGAATCCTTTTTAACGTTTTTTTTTTTATTTAATTTTTTGTTATTTAGGTTCAAGCGGATCAAACGAAACCACAACTGGTACCACAAGTGGTACAACGATTGAAACTACCACAAGCGGTTCTAGTCAAATTACTACCACTGGATCAAGCGAAACCACGACAGGTGGATCGACTCAAACGACTACCGGAGGAAGCGAAACAACTACAGGTGGAACCACTAGTGAAACTACGACAAGTGGGTCAACACAAACGACAACCGGATCAAGTGAGACAACCACAGGAGGAACGACAAGTGAAACCACAACAAGTGGGTCGACACAAACGACAACCGGATCAAGTGAGACAACCACAGGAGGAACGACAAGTGAAACGACGACAAGTGGCTCGACACAAACGACAACCGGATCAAGTGAGACAACCACAGGAGGAACCACAAGTGAAACCACGACAAGTGGCTCGACACAAACGACAACCGGATCAAGTGAAACGACCACAGGAGGAACGACAAGTGAAACCACAACAAGTGGGTCGACAGAAACAACGACCGGTACGAGCGAAACAACCACAGGAGGAACCACAAGTGAAACCACGACAAGTGGGTCAACACAAACAACAACAGGATCAAGTGAGACAACCACAGGAGGAACCACAAGTGAAACGACGACAAGTGGATCAACACAAACAACAACCGGATCAAGTGAAACAACCACAGGAGGAACCACAAGTGAAACCACAACAAGTGGGTCAACACAAACAACAACCGGATCAAGTGAAACAACCACAGGAGGAACCACAAGTGAAACGACAACAAGTGGGTCGACACAGACGACAACCGGATCAAGTGAGACAACCACAGGAGGAACCACAAGTGAAACCACAACAAGTGGCTCGACACAAACAACAACCGGATCAAGTGAAACAACCACAGGAGGAACCACAAGTGAAACCACAACAAGTGGGTCGACACAAACGACAACCGGATCAAGTGAAACAACCACAGGAGGAACCACAAGTGAAACCACAACAATTGGGTCAACACAAACAACAACCGGATCAAGTGAGACAACCACAGGAGGAACCACAAGTGAAACGACGACAATTGGGTCGACACAAACAACAACCGGATCAAGTGAAACAACCACAGGAGGAACCACAAGTGAAACCACAACAAGTGGGTCGACACAAACGACAACCGGATCAAGTGAAACAACTACAGCAGGTGCAAGTGAAACTACTACAAGTGAATCTAGTCAAACAACCACAGGAAGCACTAGTGAAACGACAACCGGAGAATCTAGTCAAACCACTACCACAGGGTCAAGTGAAACAACAACTGGAAGCACAAGTGAATCAAGTACAAGTACATCTTCCACAAGTACTTCATGTCCTCCTACCAGTAGTAGCTCATCTACTTGCAACACAGATTGCCCGACAACAACCTCGGACCAAGGGCTCTTTGTATGTCCAACTGGATTTAGGCAGCATCCCAAAGATTGTCAATTATTTTACCAATGTACCGAGAATCCGGATAGCTATAATCTAAATATTGTCGTATTTAGCTGTCCAAATGGCACAACCTATCATGATGGCAAAATCCAATGTGTGGCCGAAGACAAAAACGAACAATGTAAGCGATCAAACTCGTTACGAGGACTACCCCGAACGAAATACGATGAAAATCGAATGGTAAGTACACGAATTTAATGTCCCGTCCCCAAAAGTGAACACGTCTAGATAAATTAATTTTTTTTTTTTTATATGTACTTAAAGATAAAATTAACATCGGACGAAACCCTCTGCCCCGAGGAAGGTCACTTCCCTTACGACAATCAACCGTGCACACCACTCTTTGTAAAATGTATAAAATCGTTGCAAACTAAACAAATAACTGGCACAATGATGAAATGTCCAGCTGGTTATGCTTACTGGAAGACGAGCAGACGTTGTGAACGTATGACTAATCTAGTATCGTGTATGTCACCGAAATTCGGCGATCTAAACGCATTCCCAATTGAAATGAGTAATTATGCACATAGGCGTAGCTTAAGAATTTAATTTTAACAACAACAAAATTTAGTCATAATTTAATGTATAATATTTAAAACACAAAACATTATTAAATATTAATTCGAACTGAAATTTAATTTTAATTTAATTAATTTGTAAAATGTACAAGAAATATTTTAAATTATTTTTTATTTATTAAATATAAAATGTTAACTTTAATTAAAAATTAATTTTAACATTTTGATAAATAAAAAATAATTTAAAATTATTATGTACTTAAAAAATAATTTGGGGGCTTAATAAACAAATTCATTTAAATGGTGTATGGGCTTTATTATTAATTAATTATTTAAATTTAATAAAATATTTTAATATAAAATATTAACGCCATAATAAAAATGTTTGTATAGGAAGACATTTTTTATTTTAATGTAAATTATTAATTTAGTAGTTAAATTTTAATTATATAAAATATTTTACGAAATACGTAAATATAGTAAGTTAAAAATATTATAATAAATAAAAATTAATTACGACTTAATGTGTGATAAATTAAATTTTTTATTAATTTTTTTATAATAAAATTTTTGATTTAATTATTTTGAAAATATGTTACCTGTTTTTATTAATTTATGGTAAACGTTGTATTATAGCCTCCTCCTAGTTAATGGCATGGTAATAAGTATACGTGTGCCCATCCATATCTGCATTTGAAAATAACGAAGAATGGACCACGGCCAACAAAAGGGGTAGAGGCACGAGTAGTTTATCTACACGATTTCATAGTTTGCCCGTGGAAATCGAAGTACCGCCCTAACCAAAAAATTTGTGAGAGGCATAGAAACGAACATTGTTAAACGAACTGGCTAAAGGTAATTTCGATTTAAAAGTAATTGGAACTAACCATGCCGAGGTATACTCATTGATGATTAAAACTCTGACGAAGTGAAATACCGAATTCCATTCGTTCCAACAGACAACGCACAAAAACTACCAGGTGGTCATACAAAACTTCATTCAGTTGCACAAGTTGAAAAGAGCGAGAAATGGTACAATGTACTACTTGTCAAAGATACGGACACACCAAATCTTATTGCAATCACAGACCCAGATGAGTGAAATGGACCTTACAAATCAATGTGAAAAGAAAACGTGTAGTACAGAGGTAACATGCATGCTCTGTAGCGGTAGCTATACAGCCAACTATAGAGGTTGCATTGTTTACAAAAAAGTTCAAACTCGCAGATTTCCCCTCTCAGAGAAAAAATAGTGGAAAAATCGCAGCCCGCTACATAACCCAAATCTATCTTATCAGTTAGTTACTGGAATAACATATGGACAGAAACTCAAAGATTCATTTAAAGGTCAAACTTCGGAAGGATATCGTATCAAAGAAAACCATTCAACGAACAATTCTAAAAATCAAGAACAACTGCCCGAGCAATCTTCTACACAACAAACAGCAAAAGGTACCTAAAAATACCCAGATACGGAGCACCTCATGGTGACACTACAGTTATAATCAAAAACATAATTAAACACTAGTAATAGAAGATTGGATAGGTCCTATAAACATTTCGGCCATATACTTACTGCCCACCATTAGTATAGTTCTTTGGGTCATCACTTTATAGCAGGGGTTTATTATAATGCAAAACACCAAGAGTGGGGATCAAGGTTGGCAATAAAAAAGGTCAGCCTTTCAGTCGGCATATTGGAAGTCCAAACCATTACAAAATGAGAAAGAAAACAAAGGCGAATGTTCGAATGTTGTCAAGAAAATGATTAAGGAGAAAACAAAGATAAAACAGTAATGGCAATGAACAGTTGAATGAACTGCTTCTCAATTAAAGAAACCAATCAATTCAAAAATATTTATCACGACTCGCACTAACAAAACACACAGATCACTGTGGAAGGCCAATAACGAGTCATGATATACGTAAAAGTGAATATCACTGAGCGAGAAATAATAAAGAAACGCCTGAAGTGTTTGCAGACCATTTTGAAAGGTCATTTCAACCATTTACATCAGAAGTATGAACGAGGAGAAGAGCACAATTGCAGATTTTGGATTTTTTGGCTCAGAATTTCGAGATTAAGGTGATTTTCAGAAAAATCGAATTTTCTAAGAAATGTCTGGAAATAATCAAGCAATCTAAATGCGCGTGGTGGCATAACAATTGTAGGTCCCGAAACCAATTTTTAGAAATATCAAGAACCGCAATCATTGAATTTGTTGGCTCTGAATTTCGCGTTTTTCAGAAAAATCGAATTTTCTATGAAATGTCTGGAAATAATCATTCAAATTTTGGATTAGCAAAATTATTAAGACTAAGAGGGCTTGGGCACGTTCTTCCTTCGCAGAAAGATGCCTTGAAGTTGACACCAACGAAAGTGAGACCTCGTAGTAGACCGCCTACCCAATTTATGAATGACGTTGAAAAGAACCTAAACACGCTTGGTCACCGTCTCTACTGTCGTGCTTTTGCAGTGGATGGAACTATTTGGAAGGGCATCATTGAGGCGGCCAAATCCCTTCATGGAATGTAGCGCCAGCGGAAGGAAGGGAGGAACAAACAAAGTTCAACAGAAAATGTCTACTAGGCTCAATCTTGATCACAAAATTTTATTTCAAAAATTTTTGTTGTAACAAGCTGATTGCTTTATCGTTACTCGAAAGCAGAAAATTAGTAGATGTTAAATAATCAAAACACATTTTTTGCTCCACCGTTCTATATTTGACAATATTTTGATAATTTCTCCGGTTACCGTTAAACTGTGGCGACCCTATAACACGTCATAGTAAAGAATCAATAGTTCACGGTATCGCCGCCATAAAACGCACCAAAATCTACTACAAAAGAATATTTAAGAAAAAGAAAAAAGGTAGTAGGCAAAGCACACCAATAAATAAAAGATAGTAAATTTTCGTCGCATTTAGATATTCATTGTTTTTCGTCGACACCAGGTCGAAAATAAAAAGCTAAAATAAAATACATTCCAATAAAGGGCGTAATAATTTTATTTAGTGAACCGCGTGGTTAAAGTGGGTAAAGGGCCTTAAGCAGCAAACGTTGAGCCCGCAACATTCCCCACATTGATGACCCCGACGTGATCCGAAAGGATCTAAAATAGCCAAATTTTCAAATATTCAACACGATATTCCAGCGTCATACGCGTTATATTGCGGCGCAACTATTACAACCACGTGCCGGCCACAAAACAAAGAACACCAAACACGGGCATAAGCCCGAAGCTCGAGCTTTCAAGCCAAACAACGTCGATACAACAGTGTTTCAAGTCAAGCAACGAGAACGAAGCAGCAGCAAGGCGATACGACATCAACGGACACAACCACCGCGGGAAGTAATGCGCCGTACCCCACTGTACACCGCAATTTGAAATTTTTCTTTTTTTTTTTTGCTCGAACGAGGGAGCATTTGCATTATATAAATTTAATTAAAGTTAACTAACGTAAAATTCATTTGGTGTAACAGTGTGCGGGCGCCCGGGGTAAGCGAAATTTTATTATATTTTATTTGTTGGTGTGCGATATTATTCAACATACAACACCTAAGTCAAAAATTCATTTCACTGCCACGTTTTAACTAATTTTTATCGGCGCGTGTTAAAATGAGCGAAGGCGAAAACGAACCTTCGACGTCCGGAACGACGCAAGTGTATAAATTGTCGGTGAAATACGCGCTATTCAATCGCGACGATCCAGAAATCTGGTTCACGCAGTTGGAGGCACAGTTCGGAATTGGGGGTATCACGGGCGATGCTACCAAATATGGGCATCTCATCGCAGCGCTGGATCCATATACAGTCAAATGTGTACGGGACCAGATCCTCTCTCCTCCCAAAGCGAATAAATACGAAACTCTAAAAAAAGTGATAATTGAACGGTTATGCGAGTCGGCGAAAATTAAACTCGACCGATTACTGTCCGGACTGCAGCTGGGCGACAAAAAACCTTCACAACTTCTACGAGAAATGGAAACGTTGTCCGTGGATCAAGTAACCGAGCCAGTATTGCGGAATTTATGGTTACAGCGACTCCCAAAACATGCACAGGAAATCTTATCCTGTATGGACGATGCCAACCTACAAAAATTAGCCAACGCTGCAGACAAAATAATTGACGTGCAGAAACCAGCCGGTATCTACAATATAAAGGTTACTCCAGACGAAGCACAAGGACCGCAATCAAACAATCTGGCCGCTCAAATCAGCATCCTTTCACAACGCGTAGAGGAATTATTCGGGTGGTTCAACAAAACTGGAGACAAGTTCAATCGTGGATGATCTCCCAGCCCTAAGTTCGCCAATTTCTCTGGTCAGCGCAGTAGTTCACGTTCAAAAGAACAGGTCGAGAAACACCCAAATTGTTGGTATCATCACCAATTCGGCAGCCGAGCACGGAAATGCATAAAACCATGCAACTTCAACAGTAGCAGTTCGGAATCCAACAAGCCGGAAAACCAATAGGCACCTCACTTCACGCGGCAAGTGATGGCAGCCATAACACAATAAGCCGTCTAATTATCATCGACTCACAAAACAAACTGCAATTCCTAATCGACACAGGCGCCGAGGTTTCAGTCATACCACCATCAAATCTCGAAAAATCAAATCCAACTACATTTAAATTGTACGCAGCCAACTCGACAGTCATCGATACATTCGGACACAAAAACATCACACTCAACATAGGTCTTCGCAGATCCCTAACATGGAAATTCATGGTCGCTGCAGTCGACCGATGCATTTTACGCGCCGATTTTTTAGCACACTTCGGTTTATTGGTCGACATCAAGAACAAAAAACTCATCGATCCAACCACGAATCTCAACGTCCAAGGAGTATCCATTCAAATCCCGTCGTATGGCATCACCACGATCAAATACGGGTCAGAACAAGCCGAGATACTGGAACTGTTACAAGAATTTAAAACAGTTACCCGCGAGACGACCAGTTTGAACGTAGTAAAGCATAACGTAACCCATTGCATCGAAACAACGGGCAACCCTATCACGCAAAAGTACGACGCTTAAACGCGGACAAGCTAAAAATAGCGAAGGATGAGATCGAGGCGTGGACAGCACAAGGGGTTTGTCGACCCTCCAAAAGTAATTGGGCGAGTCCACTACATATTGTAAAGAAAAAGGATGGCAACTGGCGGTTATGCGGGGACTACAGAAACCTTAACTCGGTAACAAAACCCGACCGTTATCCAATACCATTCGTGACAGATTTCACGCATCAACTCGAATCGCGCAGAATATTCACAAAGATTGACCTCGTTCGCGCCTATCACCAAGTACCTATCGACGAAAAGGACATCGAGAAAACTGCAATCATCACTCCATTCGGATTGTTCGAGTTTCCACGTATGACATTTGGGCTACGCAACGCCGCCCAAACTTTCCAAAGGTTGATTCATTCGGTGTTCCGAGAATTAGCGTTCGTATTCCCATATATCGACGATCTGTTGATCGCCTCATCAAGCATGGAAGAACACCTCAAACACCTACGTATAGTTTTTCAACGGTTAAAGGATGCGGGTTTAGTAATCAACCTGAACAAATGCGAGTTCGCCAGGGACCAAATATCCTTCCTCGGATTTCACATAACAGCCGACGGTATGTCACCCGACAAACAGCGAGTGGAAGCCATTCAGAATTTTCCACGACCAGCTACAACCGACGGTATTCTCCGTTTCTTGGGGATGATAAACTACTATCGTATTTTCCTACCCAAGGCGGCACACGACCAGGCAATTCTATACGATTTCATCAAAGGAAAGAAGAAAAAGGACAAGTCACCGATAAATTGGACCGACGAATCCAACAAGGCGTTCGAAACATGTAAAATAAAACTAGCTGAATGCACTCAATTGACTTATCCAGTTCCTAACGCTAAATTCGCTATTCTCGTCGACGCATCAAGCACAGCAATAGGAGCGGTACTGCAACAATTCACAAAACAAGGCTGGCAACCACTTTTCTTTCATTCGCGAAAACTGAGTGACACCGAGACTCGCTACAGCACATACGACAGAGAATTATTAGCCGCTTATTCGGCCATAAAACCTTTCAAAAATTTCGTGGAAGGCCGAGAATTCATTCTATTCTCCGACCATAAACCATTAACATACGCACTGCAGCAAAATCCCGAAAAGGCATCACCAAGGCAACGACGCCACTTGGATTTCATAGCACAATACACGTCAGACATTCGGCACATACCTGGAGACAACAATGTGGTAGCAGACACGTTATCACGGATCGACCAAATCCACCTCGGAGGCAGTATCGACTACGCAGCAATCGCTGACGAACAAACAACCGACGCGGAACTCGCAAGACTAGTGGAAACAAACACGTCTCTAAAATTCGAGAAAACGCCACTATTCGGGACAGACAAAGAAATCACATGTGACGTTTTAACCGGCACACAGCGTCCGTTCATCCCAAAACCATTTCGGCGACAGGTATATGAATCGTTCCACAATGTGTCACACCCAGGCATACGCTCCACGGCAAAACTAATCAAGAGAAAAGTCATATGGCCAACGATGAATCAGGAAATACGCGCTTGGGCTAAACAATGCATTCAGTGTCAAAAATGCAAAATTTCGAGACATGTGCACAGCAAAATTGGAAATTATCCTCCAACAAGTAAACGATTCGACGAAATAAGCATCGACATCGTCGGACCTCTACCACCATCAGAGGGCAAATCATACTGCCTAACAATGATCGATCGCTACACCCGTTGGCCTGAGGCTACCCCAATCGCGGATATTCGAGCGAGCGCTATAGCAGAGGCATTAATCAGAACGTGGATCAGCCGATTCGGCATACCATCAACCATTGTGACCGATAGAGGAGCACAATTCGAGTCAAGTCTATTCGACGAGCTCTCAAAATTACTGGGATTCCAGCGCAAACGTACCACAGCCTATAACCCGGCTTGCAATGGTATTATAGAACGGTGGCATCGAAGTTTTAAAGCCACAATAATGTGCGTAGCAGATAAACAGTGGACAAAATCCCTACCAATAATACTGCTCGGTTTAAGAACAACCGTGCGAGAAGACTCTCAAAGCACAGCAGCCGAACTCGTCTACGGAGAAACCATACGACTACCAGCGGAGTTCATTCAAACAGGAAAATTTAGACCGCAATCCGAATTCGTCAACACTCTACGCAAGCAATTCACAGACATAAAACCCGCTTCGGCGTCTCGAAACGCACAAGAGCAAATTTTTGTCTTTAAAGAATTGGCAACATGTAAACATGTGTTGGTACGAACAGATGCAGTCCGGCAGTCACTCCAACCTCCATACGAGGGACCATTCCCGGTGATCAGACGCAGCGAAAAACACTTTACGGTAATGATCAAGGGCAACGAGTCAACGATCTCCATAAATAGACTGAAGCCATGTTTCGTAGAAGCGCAGGAGCAACCTCCAATTGCATCGAACGAGATACCTTCCAGTTCAGACTGTGCGCAACCACCAATGCAGACAACACTACCCACCAATATCAACCACTCAATACCCAAGGAGAAAAAAAAGAGTAACGTTCAATCTCGCGGAGCAACCAAAGTCTAGAGTGGGTCGTTCCATCGTCAAACCGGTTCGGTTCCGCTAACTCGTGTATCGTTCACTAGTTCACTGGGGGTGGAATAGTGTGGCGACCCTATAACACGACATAGTAAAGAATCAATAGTTCACGGTATCGCCGCCATAAAACGCACCAAAATCTACTACAAAAGAATATTCCCAGTAGGAAAGTTGTCAACATGCATATGAATTAAATGTTTAGTATGGAAATACGCACCACGTTCTTTTGTTTTCTTTTAAATGTATGTGAAAAAGACAAAAAATATTTGCATTTCGTAGATTGACAGCATGTTGACTAATGGACTAATTTATGACATGTCATTGATTCTTCTCACATCACATATCAACTAATTCTACAATTCCTGATAATTCATATAAGATTCATTTACGACAAGTCCATAATCATTCTCCTTTGATTGTTCGACGCATTTACTCGAAAAAACATTCGCGTAATTTTTCTTTTGTTCTTGTATTATTTGCTAAGGGCACGCAGTTACATTATTTTTATTATTTAAGTGTTTGGAGTTTTAATATTTTTAAAAATTATTTAAATCTAAAATATTGTGGTGATACGGATTGTTTTACCAAAGCACTAATCTAAAAACTGTTTTGTTAGCTGAGATATTAAACGTCATTTTTTATTCATAATATTTTGTAAGTGCATAAAAATTTTTTAAATTAAAATTAAGAACTAATTTAAGAGTAGTGTAAATAGATAAGCCATAATTATAATTAGAATAGTTGTAAATAATAATTTAATATGAATAAATTAAAAGGATTTTCTAAAAGTAATTTTCATAGAAAATTAAGAAAATCTGAAAGTGAAATTTTAATGCAATGGCAAGAAACCGAAGCTGAATTTTTTGAAAACCGAAACAGTAATTGTCATATAAATAATGTGGGAAATGAAGAAAGAAGTGAAGAAACAAATAGTGAGCAGTGTGGCGTAACAACAGGAAATTTGCTGGTTAATGAACAGGATACGTCCTCACTCCAATTGGAATCTACCCAAAATTTGTTTGAACTATTAGGTGCTTGGGCTGTAAAGCACAACATTTCGAGAGTGGCATTTGATGAGTTAATCACAATCTTGCACGATTCAAATGTAATCATCAAAAGAAAATCATCGAAAACTATTTTAAAATGTACTGGAGATACACCACTAATTAAAGTAATTCCTGGGGGCAACTACATGCATTTTGGAATTCAACAAACAATTTCAAAAATAAACATACCACTGACACTTTTAAATGGTATTCCTGAAATTGTGATTGATGTGGGTGTTGATGGGATTCCTCTCTTCAAGAGTAGTTCTACTACATTGTGGCCTATTTTGGGATCTTTAGTTGATTTCCCAAATTTAAACCCATTTGTTATTGGATGCTTCGTAGGGCCAGGAAAACCTTTGTGCCTTAATAGTTTTCTGGAGGATTTTGCGGCAGATATTACGCTGTTAACCGTAGATGGTATTAAAATCAATCAACATGCACCAAGCAAACCATTTTCTGTACGCCTTTTTTCCTGCGATGCACCCGCGAGGTCTTTTTTGACTGGTACACGAGGGCACACTTCTTTCGATGGATGCAGTAAATGCTGCCAAAAGGGATTACAAATTAATGGACGAGTTAGCTTTTCAAAAGTAATTTGTGAAAAAAGAACTGACAAATCTTTTGTGAATAGGCAGCATAAAGAACACCACAACAGCGAATTTCGCAATGAAGCAAGTATATTGGAAAACAAAATTGGTATGGTGTCACAGTTTCCCGTGGAGCCAATGCATCTATTGGATTTAGGCGTAATGAAAAAATTGCTGCTTATTTGGACAGACACAAAGTTCGGCTCAAAACACAAAATATCTAAGATAAATTTATTACGAATGTCAAACCAACTTGTAAAATTAAAACAATATATTCCAAAGGAATTTCAACGCAAACCGAGATCGCTGAAAGAACTACCTAGATGGAAAGCTACGGAATTTAGGCAGTTTGCACTGTACACTGGAGTCGTCGTACTAAAAGATTTTATTGATCCGCAACAATACCAACATTTTCTTTACTTTTTTTGTGCATATCGTTTGTTATCACATCCGAGCAATAGTAAAGAAAATACATCTTCAGCTCAGAAATTATTTGAAAATTTCGTCACCGATTTTGCTGCAATTTATGGAGATGACTTAGTTTCTTACAATATACATAATTTGCTCCATTTAAGTGAATGTGTCCAACAGTTTGGCTGTTTGACATCATTTTCATCGTATAAATTTGAAAATTACCTTCAAATATTAAAAAAAAAAATTAGAAAACCCACGCACATTTTACAGCAACTTTATAACCGAACTGCAGAAATGAATATTTTTACAGAGTTTGAAGATTCAGATAGTTTCACCAAATTTTATATTGGAAGCACAACAGCTAATTGTTATTGTGTGATTAAAACAAATATTTTTTTTAAAATTTTGCATGTGGACAACTCAACCATCACCGGGTATCGATTCAAAACCATAAAAGATTTTTTTACTTATCCATTCCTCTCTTCGTTTCTTGGAGTTTATGAAGTCAGTAATTTAAGTGAAGAAGTAGAATCCTTTAATATTGTCGACATTGATTATAAGACTGTTGCCCTGCCTTATAAGAATGTTCAAATTTTTATACCTTTGCTTCATTTAAAAAATTAAAATAATTGGAATAATTTATTTACATTCAATTAGGGGTTATCGAAGCAATATAATGGAAGGTTTACCCCAAGTATTTACACTAGACCAGTTGGTAGATGATCCAAAGTTTGAAGAGGGATTGATTCCTGAATGTTCAATTTGTAAGTAAATATGTTATTATATTTTTTATTAAATTCGAAGCGGAACAATGTAAGCTTAATTTTATAATACTTATTCAGATTCCAAAAATGAAGCCTGCCCGCCACATCCCGGTTCAAAGCCACAATCAACAACCACAAAATCGACAACACCTGCGAAAAGACCAAATGTATCATTAAGTAAATCCTCGCCACCTCATAAAAAAATTCAAATTAGTTCAATAATTGCACCAGTTAGAGGATTTACACTAAAAAATTCCGTTCAGTCCATCACAAAAACAGCTATTCCTCAACCTTCTTCATGCCCACCAAAAAAATTTGCCAATGCGAGCTCGCAAACAGACCACGACAAAGCGGAAAGTTCAATAAGTACAGGTAAATTATTTAAATTAATTAATTAGTTGTAGTTTAGTTTATCTACTGAAACGAATTTAAATTTGTCACATTAATACATTAATTAAATTAAAACTTTTAATGTTTTTTATATTTTTTCTTTAGTTGTTTTACAAAATTTCTTGGCTAAGCAGTTTTCTTCCATAAGTATGAGGCTGGAGAAAATAGAAAAAACGCTGAATTCAAATAAACACTTGGATTTAGGAATCCCACTCCCTATAACAACAATCGCCGAATTGGAGGACCTAGAAATGAAGTTAGCGGATGAGAGTTTTAATAATAAATTTGTTAGTATTATATTTCTGTTTTATATTCATTCGACTACCTAATTATTTCTATTCCGAATTATCTATATATTATAAACAGAAGGCATATGTATCAAAAATTCACGGCAAGGAGATTGAATATGACCGTGTAATTCAACATTTATTTTCGGACGACGTACTGTTCCAATTTAACTGGCATGGAGAAAAAGGAAAGCGAGGTTTAAAATTGTTATCCCTTTTTTCTAAAATTTTATTTGGTAAGTCTTTGCAATTATATCTCTTATGTATTAATATACAATAATTTAAATAACCAATACATTATGTTTTTGTTAGACGCAATAGGCGGAGAAGCATTAGCTGTATATGAAAAAAAAATTAAAATGGTTATAAGGCGATCGCACCAAAGAAAACTGAAAAGATCTAGTCGCGAAAATAATTTATTATTATAAGAATTTTTTAATTATACTTTTTTTATTTTAATTTGAATTATTTTTTGAATTTTTATACTGAATTTATTAAATGGAATTTACTATAAATTAAATTTTGTGATAATTTTAATAAAATTAATTTAAATTTTTGTTAAAGATTATGTTAATTTCTAATTTTTGAATTTTAAGTTAATTTAGATGATTACTCAAAGTGAATATGTACAAATTTTTTGATAATAATATAATCCCCTAATTTAAGATTAACGACTTATCGTAGGCTGTATTAAATTATTAAAGGCTTATATGTACAAATGATAAATTAAACAATTTTTGAATTCAGATTTTGTGATAACTGAAATGTACCTAACATAAATATATGATGATATGAATTAAGTACTGTTTTATTGAATTAATTCCTAAAATTGACTTTTAAATTAAGAGAGACGAGTCCTTAAATAATCATCACGACCATGTCGTATATGATTCGTTTAATAACTGTCTTTGAATTGTCACAAATGTCGATTCACTGACTATTCGATTTAGACATGTCACACACATTTCGCATATGACTGTCACATTACTGTCAATGATGACGAGTCATTTAATAAGTGTCTCAGGCATGTCACACATTTTTCTTATATGATTGTCTTACTATTGTCAATGATGACGAGTCATACGATAAGCGTCTCAGACATGTCACACACGAAATCGAGTCCCGCTTTGTGATAAAATTCTATATACGTGTCATGCATGTAAATCATTGACGAATCATTAGTGTGTCTCTAATGACTTTCCTACTGGGTTTAAGAAAAAGAAAAAAGGTAGTAGGCAAAGCACACCAATAAATAAAAGATAGTAAATTTTCGTCGCATTTAGATATTCATTGTTTTTCGTCGACACCAGGGCCTGAATTCCGGTTCGGTGACAAATGATAATGAGAAATGACTTGATTTTTTATTTCAACTAGTCGGTTGCATTTTTATTTAGAGTAGGCGAAATAAAACATAAAGTCATTTCTCATTCTCATTTGTCATTGATCCGGAATTCGGGCCCAGGTCGAAAATAAAAAGCTAAAATAAAATACATTCCAATAAAGGGCGTAATAATTTTATTTAGTGAACCGCGTGGTTAAAGTGGGTAAAGGGCCTTAAGCAGCAAACGTTGAGCCCGCAACATTCCCCACAAAACATTTAATACCGTTAAATATTTTAGTTAAAATAATTTAATAAAATTGCGTTTTTCTTAAAACGGTGCGGGAAGCCTTCCAAAGAGAAACTCCAAACCAGCATTGAAAAGAGAAGTATTGGCTGAACGAGATACATAATTTAAAAAATTGTTGGCTGCTTTTGAGTTATGTTTTGCCTGTTATAACAAAAATATTTCATATGGAATTTTCTCATCAAAAATATGTTAAACTCAATTTAAATTTTCTTTTTTAACAGGCACTCGAAAATTTAATTTGAAATTTTAGTTTTGTACCAGACAAACAGAATATGATCTCTCATTGCGAAAAAAAACCGATGTATGGTACTTTTCAACGGTGTGCTGCTAGATTCTGTTTGCCTGTTGCAAAACCAAAATTTCAAATTAAATTTTCGACTTCATGTTAAAAAAGTTAAATCGGATTTAACAGAGGAGCTGAATTTAAAAGAAAACAGATTTCTATTCTTCTCAGATCTGTATTGTCAGTATTTCAGTGATTATTATCCATAATTTCACAAGCGACTTGCTTCCCACTTGCCGGTCGAATTTTCTTGAAAGGAGTTGTTCGTATCTTCGTAATTTTGTGGTTGTTCACCTTTTAACGAACCGTACGACCAATCTTCGTCTTTCCAGATTCATTATACATTTTCACTGTCCAATATCATCATTCTTTAAGGGAATTTAACGCCAGTAAGTAGACTATCACAGCCTGTTTGCACCAAATCCAATTAAGTGGCCAACAGAAGCTGACAAATAAGAAAAAGAAGCTACAAATTGAACTTCCTATTTAAGCTTCAAATTTCAAACCATTCTTAATAGTTTCCGAAAACTATCGCGACACATTTAAAAAATTTTGAAATTGGCTATAATAATGCGGAATGCCGAATTTGATTATGATGGTACATCATACCCGATCGATCGACGATGTTGAAAGGGGCTTAATTACACTCGGTCATCTTGTGGGGCTTTCTCTAGTCGTGGATCGAACTATTTGCATCCACATTCCCTTAGTCGTGTCACTTACACCGACAATCAAATTTTGATATTATCTTAGTCAATTGAAGATACAATTGTCGTTTAACGTGACAAGCATCGTTTGAAGGGTGCAAGGACAAGATGGCGGGAATATTTTGATCTCGTTGAATTTTTCTCACAAATCGGACTGTTATTATACCGTCAGAGGGAAGTAAATAGAAATTTCGGTCGATTTGTGTTTCACGGGATTTATATAAACTGTAATTACCATTATAATACGTGTAACGTGTATAACACTCTCACATATCTACTGCTGACAATTCATGTTAAAAAGTTGGGGGATTCTCCAAACGTTAACTGTGCAACTAATTTTAGTAGAGGCACAAACCACTGTGAATAAATGGAATCCGTTAAAGAAACGCAACTTAGCAAGCAGACCATTTAGTGCGTTTTTTATTCTATATCCGGAGCTGCTACCGAGATAGACCTAAATATTTTGTGAATCAAGTTTTCCCTGACGGATTGAATTAAAAATTATATAGTTTGACGCTAAATAAATTTAAATTATCAATAAATAGCGCATAAAAGTTAAATTTAGGAATAGAAATTTGCTGCTCCGCATAGAACCTATCCGGCGCAAATAAAAAAACGCACTAATTAGTGGATATAAATCCATTTGTGGTTCATATCTTTGCTAAATTAACTACTTACTCGAAACTGTTCTACCTATTTTTCACCAAGTGTAAAATGCTACAAGTTTGTCAACATTCTCTGCCGGGCCATATGTGATATTAATTTACAACAATAAAGGTAAAATAAATATATTTCTTAAATATTTATTTTAAAAAGTAAAAAATGGAGAGGTTATGCGGTGATCGATTGAAAAGCCTCTATTTACAATATGTCAGGCCGCGAAAGCTACCTTAATCCAAAACATATTCAATGAAAATTATTTCAAATCATTTTGAAATTACAATATTCATTTATTTTATTTTAATTTAAACCACTTCCACATTGCAAATAACACACATCTATTAAAATCCTAAAATATAATTTTAGTTTTTAATTATTTCTTAATTATTTCAATTAATTTCTAAAATATTTATTTATTAATTAATTTCTAAATTAGGTAAGTAATTTGCTTATTCCGTTTCTTTTTGTTGTTGTTTAACGATTTTAAAGTAAATGTGCTTGTTAATTAACTATTAAATTTATTAAATTTAATTAAAATAAAATTCTATTGAGTAAAATTAAAATAAAAATGTAATACACAACAAATAGATTGATTAATTTTTTTTTTTTTTTGTTGTTATTATAGTTAATTATTTATTTAAACCTTATTTATAGCCTAAAGTAAAAAAATTTTACAATTATTTTGTATTTTTCATGTTTCTAATAAATGGAATCATATATATTCTGCTTTTTTTGTTTTTTAATTAATTTGTTTTTTTTAATCTTAAATAAAATAAAAAATTAATATTATTAATTAATTAATTATATATACATTAATATAATAAATTATTCTATAAAATTTGTTTAATTTTTCTCTTCTTCATTTCTGTGTTATAAAAAATTATTCTTAAAGCGATTTAAATTTTTAATGCAGTTCAGAAAAAATCATTAAATTAAAAAAAAAAGGGGTGAAGAGGGAAGTATGTACTTCATTATAACAGAAGTTGTGAAAAGTTAGAAATTTTTGTAATGTATATGTAGTAAGGAACTTTTAGGATCCTATCCCCAAAATTTAAAATCGCTTACGACGATTATCTTTTGAATTCAGAAATAATTCAATATAACGATTGCCCATTTTTTCTTTGTGCCGTAACATTGCCTGATTAGCATCGTTTGATGACTGGAAGTATGCATCTGCCTCACCACTATGACGACCGCGATTATTATAGATTACATTGCAATTTGTAACTTTGATTGGTGCGAAAAACTGTAAATAAATTAAAAATTTAAGGCAAACGTATTTAATCATACAAAAACAATTGACACTTACTTTCATAATATCCTTCTCATCGCAATCATATGGCATTCCTCTTAAATGTACACAATAAGAGTCATTCCAGTTTGGCCCGTTTTCGTCGCCAAATCGTCCAAAACTGCCTCCTCTGCCCCCACCCCCACCACCAAAATTACCAGAACAAAAATTATTTCCGCTGAAATTATCGTCCCGATTGAATCCATTATTTCCGAAAGAATTAAAACCTCCGCCATTATTAAAACCACTGTTACTATTAAACGTTTCATTGTTTCCGAATCCACCAAAATTGCTGAATCCATTTCCACCACCAAAATTATCATTTCCAAATCCGCCTCCACCTCCATTACCAAAACCATTATTAAAATTGTCTCTATCATCTAGGGACCATGGATTTCCACCACCTGAAATAATAAAAATTAAATTTCTTAGATTTACCAAAAATTGTAAATTACCAACCTGTACCATTACGCATATTTCCTCCAGTTCGAATTCGATTGCCACTACCACCACCGCCGCCGCCGCCGCTACCACCACCATTATTGTTGCTACCCCGATCATTACGATTATATGGTCCAGGTCGACTAAAGAATCGATTGCGCCTTACTTCAGCCGCTGTGCTTCTAAATATTTCTATGTATCTAATAAAAATAAAAAATTAATAAAATTTAATTAAATCTTTTGCAGAGAGCGGGAGAGCATTCCACTAAATGTGTGTTTTGATATTGAATCGAAATTGAGAGATTAAAGAGAATTTTGTGATATCACGGTGTGCGTTGATCCAGAGCCGGCGAACATTCAAACGATTTGTTATTTCAAATTCCTTCAACAAAACTAAATTATTAGGTATGCATAAAATGAGCGGTTTACAGAATCCTCTATCTAACGTTGAATTCGTAATAACGAATATTTGTGAGTACGTATTGAAACGCGATTGGTTTATCCGGATTGGTCTGTTAGTAAGTTTTTAACAAAAAAAAAAAAAACTAATGTCAGAAAACCACGCAAGATTCTTAATAACCGATATTTCCTATAAGTCGTAGGATGTAGAAGAATTTGAATTGCCTTTTCAAGTAATCGAATGTCCATCAGCTTGAATCACCCTTCCACGAGGTATAGTGTATATTACAAAAAAAAAAAAAATGTAAGCCGTCACTGATAAACTGATCATTTCATTTTTCTTAAAAACCTCTTGCATTAATAATATAAAGCTTTATTACAGATTAAGACAGTTTAAAAACATTATCGTTGATAAAACCCAGAGCTATATTCCAAATCAATCCATTTTATGTCCAGAGTCATGTTCTTATATCTATTTAAATAAGCGAAACAAGATGATCAGTATAATAAAAACATTATTTTGGACTTTTTTGTCGAAGGTGTGGTGGACATGTAAAAAAAAAAAATATTTTGTGGCAAGCCCAAATATTTCATGCAGTATAATATAAATTTATGTGGTTTGTAATAAAGAGTTGTTATCCGCAGAGAAAGTTAAAAAATCGATCGATTTCTACTTTTAATAACATAAAAACATAATTAGCCAAATACATTATTTTAAAGACCATCATTCCAAAACCGTAAATTGCCCAAGATAATTTTTATTAACTTTTTGTTTTTTTTTTATATTTGTTTTAAAGTAAAAAAAAAAAATAATTAAAAAGTAAAAAATTATAAAATTATGAGATTTGTACTTTTTTCAAAAAAAAAATTCTTTTTTTTTTTTTTTATTTTTTTAAAATCCCAAACCCACCTGTGCCCAATTTTTTCTCGATTTTTCTTCAACGCCTTCTCAGTATCAGCCGGACTAACAAATTGTACAAATGCTTCACCCGTTGCACGTCCCCGGTTGTCCATGATTATTTGAATACTGTCTTTGTCCGATCTAAGCTCCAACCCTGTTTTTACACCCATTTCATATATATATACATACATATTACAAGAATTTTTTTTTAATTATGTGATAGATAGAGTAAGTAAACTAATTAAGAAATAGAGTTTTGCTTTGAAATACTTATTTGAAAAAAAAAAAAACATAAATGCATAAATAAAATCCCATTTTTTTGTTGTTAAATACAAAGAAAAAACTAATAAAATATTTTTTTTTTTTTAATTAAATCCAACTAAATATTTTGCTAGTTTGAAAAGACGTCGAACTTTAACAATATATCATAACGATTTGTATTCTGTCTATGTTGTAAGTTTGTGATGTATATGACTATTTTTCCCCATTTTATTTGATTGCAACGAATTATTATTGTAAAGGAGATTTTTTTTTTTTTTTTTTTTAGATATATACATAAAACACAAAAGTAATTGGGATTTAACTCAAAATAAAATAAACTAAAAAACCAAAATCTAACTAAAGATACCACCAAATTTTACCTTTGAAAAAATTTTCAATGTCATCATTAGTCACCGTGTATGGTAAACCACGCAACTTAACATATGTATCGTGCTGTACCACATTCTGCTTTTTCATTATGTAATCGAATTCATCCTGTTTCGCGCCAAATACTACATTAAAATATATTCAAAATAAAAAAAATTAATAAATAATTACTAAATTAATTAGATTCGTGAGTTATAAATTAACTCACTCTCAATATAGCGATGTTCCATTGTCTTTTTATGAAAATCGAATGCCTTGTTGTAGTCATTTTCTGAGGCACACTCAACAAATGCCTCACCATTTGGTCGACCATCTCTGGAGGATGTAATCAAATGGATCCCGTTTTCGTCGCCCATTATTTCGACCTCTTTCAAAAAATCGATTATATCGCGTGCACAAACATTCCATGGCAAACCACGCAATTTGATTATGTGGCAGTTACCCTTTTCATTTTCAGAGATACTCATAATGTTTTTCGCTGGAAATATATAAAAAATAAAATATTTAAAATTATTAACTTAATGACAAATTCAATTTTAGAAACCGATCATTTCAAATCTACAATCAAAGCCATGTTGTTCAAAGTAAAATTCTTGATGTAACTGACAAGTTAAATTTTAGGATGTTTATAGAAGGCTGTTATTGCCAGACAGATCTTCGAGAAGTTGTTACAGTAAAGACAAAGCCGTTTTGCAAATCTACTCGTTTAAGACGAAAACTGGGTTGCACACCGACACCAGTAAAGTCGGTCTTGGTGCTGTCAAAATGCACTGGGTAGAAGTTCAGGCTATGCATCCTGTATTTTGTTACAGCTGTATTACATATTTGTAAGAGAAATTCTTGAGAAAAATTGGGAAACATGAATGGAATTGGAAGTTGGAATGGAAATCTACCAGGATTTGGTTATTCCGATCAATAACGTCAATTATTGGGCCCGACATTTAAAATTAATTTTATGATCTTTCAGCAAAGCACAGACATGAGTTTACCGGCAAAACTCATTGCGCAATACCATACCATAACGAATTCACAATTGGACAACCGCCTTAATATTTTACCATGCTATTCTAATAAGATTTATGATTGACCAGCATAAATTTAGGCGATTTTTATTTTAATTTTTTTATTATAAATATTCCAGTCAACAGTATCACAAAACATTTCGTGACAGTGAAATTCTAAACAAATTACCAACAATTCATAATTGTTTGCATTAAACTGGCCACACCACATAAACATTGTTTTTATTGAACAAGCACCGAATGAAAACAAATCCGCCATATTTAGACAAATCGATTGCCACCAAAAATAATTTTAAAAAGAAGATAATCGACATTGAATATCGTAACCATTTTTATAAAAACTGGATAATTCATGTTGAGTAATAGTTTTATATAATCCGAAAGTTAATTCAGTCATTTTACCATAAATGTACATAGAATGCAATCGATTTTTTTTTTGTTTGGTTTTTTTTTTGCAGGTGCTATTTCGTTTTTAAGTTTAAACACAATTTTCACGTAATTAAAATTAAATTCTTACCAATTATATCAAAACGATTTTAAAGTTTATAGATTTGTAGAAAAGATTTCACTTTAAACTCAATTTTCCTTTAAATTAAATAACTTTTTTTGGCCCGTTCAAATGAAAACAAATAAAAATTATACAAACATAGAAAAAAACGTCTGAAGGCGGTAGAGAAGCCGTCAATTAATTTTTTTTTTTTTTTTTTTTTTGTTTTGCAAAATTCAGAAATAGTACTAGATTTTACAAATAATTTTAAAAATTGGGGTTGCCTGATGTCACGCTTGTTAACGTTGCCGCGCGCTAATAAAAATTCAATACAGTGTATGATGACTTATGTACATAAATATATATTCATTTTCATTTATTTGCTATCTATTTGGTATGTTTGTGACATTGAACTAATTTTTATATTGTCCATGCTTATCCTTGATCACCCAGAATTCATCGATTGCCTGGCCAGCTTTATCCATTGAAATTTGTTCAAAATGTAAATGCGTTGAGTTATGCGCCTTTAGCCTAGTATATCCATAATCATGGCTTTGGAATGCACTCCATTCTGGTAGATCCCGAATAAAATTATCTCGTCCTTCTTTACATCCTGCTGATCCAGTAACGACATGAACGGGTGCGTTAGGATTAGTGTACGGTGCCAAACGAGATCCATTATACACTTTGTAATTATAAATAGGCCAGAGTCGTTCGTATGAATGTTCATGAGCCCAAATTTCAACGTCGACCCCATACTTGTAGAAAAGATCTTCCAGACCAAAGAAATGTGTAAACGGTAATCCAACACGGACAAGTGTTTCACTATGCGTACAATCATCATGATCATCGTTACTGCAATACATTGGACGATGGCCATACGTTATAATCCATGGACGAAGTTTACGATTTTCTGGTTGGGTTGCTTTTTTCAAATCTTTCTCCAACCATTCATACTGTTTCACCAAAGTTTTAATCCCGTAGTTCATGAAATAGTACACCTCGGTAGAGAATCCTATGAAATGCACCGGCCCTAAATCAAAACTGTACATAAGATTTTCGGTATCACCCGGCATACTAAATCGTGCTCGATAATTTGAGAAATTGCTGAAAAAGATATTGAGATAATTTAACTGTGAATTAACTAAATTTTTATATTTGCGATTTACTATGCTTCCTCGTGATTTCCGGGGCACACCATGTAAGGAACATATGCAGCCACCGACTGTATTTGATTCATAAACATATCGCCCACCTTTGCGTCATCTGAGTTCATGTCATAGGCAAAATCGCCAACGTGTATTATAGCGTCGTACCAACCGCGTTGAGTTTCCTGTTGTAAATAGGCAAGCGATTGAGCATTTTCGTTGCCCATGTCGCCAAACAATGCAATATGTGGCGACCAGTTGGATCCATTTTTCGGTGTTTTAAAGAAAAATTCAGCCGACCATCCTAAATCTCCACCACAATGATATGTATATTTGGTATCAGGTTCTAAATCAGGTAACGTCACTTTATGTATGTACTGGGAATGTTTAGCTCGACCGCCATCCACAAATAACTTGGAGTTTCCTTCTGCCTTTAAAATAAAGCCGTTAATCCCATATTCCACAATCGATTGGCCTGCATCATCGAATGTGGTCCAAGTTACAACAATATCGTTAGTGGACTTTCCAAACGCCAAATGAATTTGTTCCGGTTGATATTGGTAAACATGGCCATAGCCGCCATTAATGTGGAATATTATAAAAATGTAAAATAAGAATTTGTATTCCATTCTGTTCACATTAAAACAAAGAACTCTGAACTAGTTGCTAAATAAATAATTTCTAGAGATTAATCTTTCTAATTATCACAAAATTATGTCGCTGTGACGTAGACTCTTTTGTTTATTAATTTTCGTATCGTTTTCACTCTCACCCTGACAAAATATAAATACAATGCAAAAATAAACTTTGAAAACTATAAAATTTATGTGTATAAATAATATTAACTAGTGTTATTTTATTATTGCTTTGTTATAAAATAATCTAATTTTTGCAGCCCCTATTTCGAATGTCATTGCTATGCTAGACAACAAAACAAACAAAACCCGATGAACCGTAAATTCTGACTACAGATTATGATGCACCCTCTAAACAAAAAAAGCGATTCATAAGTGTATTGCCACAGAAGAAAGATTAACCAGAATAGACATTGCGTGAACACAATTTTTTTTTCATCTTACCTTCTTTTTTGGACATTGAAGTATAATTATTTTTGAATATTATAGTAATTAATACAAATTATGCTGTCAAAACAAAACTTGTCAAATAATTTCACTAAATACACTGTTAAGGATTCTCAATTTTTATTATTTCAAATCAAAACCAGTAAACCAAAGAATACATAACCCAAATTTCTCTTACCTTCGGCAGATCAAGGTCAAAAAAATGAGTTCAAATTTTCCATACAAAAACAGCGTTATGTCTCTTCTGGTTGTTTTCTGTAGTATTGCTTTCAACCAAAATGAGTTAGGTATTTTATTTGGTTAACGGCTGATCAAAGCAACAGCAAAAATTAACCAAATGTTGGTCTAATTTTTTTTCATATATTTTCTTGTCAATTCCCCTCTTGTGGCAGGTATTGAAACTAAAAATTTGGTTAAGATTTATTTAACCACAAATTTTTTTTGGGTTAGCTAAACCATTTTTTGGTCTATCCAGTACGATTGTTGTTGTAATTTTTTTATTTTTGGTGAAAGCAATACAACTAAATTACGATACGATTAGGATAAACGATATATGTATTATGTATGTATGTATATTTTTTTGACACACGTATACACATTTACTTTTCTAGTATTATATCTACACCCTCCTTCTTGCCATTTCAATTTAAGTTTCATCTGAATCAAAAGCGGATGGAAATATTTAAGTAAAAAGAAAATTTAATAAAAAATATTTTGTGTTGTGAGGTTCGCAAAGTCTGCATTCCTACATATTAATGATAAGTTTATTATACAATATATCAATACATATATTTTGGCACGGATTGGTTTCAGCTGTCTCACTTGACAGGCGACGATGGCAAATTTTGGAAAAAGGAAGATTTAATTAATAGGAATTTACTAATGTTTATTCAATTGTGTATTATGTTTGCAAATTTTAGAAAAGGAAGATTTAATGTTTTTTTAATTAAATAAACAGCGATTTTTAGTTATTAATATTTCCACACCAAGAAATAAATGGCTCAACTTTGACTGAGACAGCTAAAACTAATGCTAGCCAATATTTTATATATTTTACGATGTGTCCATGATAATCTATGAGCAGAAAAAAATAAACAAGCAAATTTATGTAAAATAGGTAAAATTTGTATTGTTGCTGAATTATTCATCTACTTATTTAAATAAATAGAAAAATTTAATCATATTTTAAAAGATATGGTATAAAAGACGCTTTTTATTTTTGTAAATAACCATCGCAATCGACACGAAAAATACGATTTGTAAGCATATCGCATAATTAGGTTTGTTTCCGATATGAAAAATAAGCCATATGAATCGGAAACGTTTCGTAAAAATCGGTATATTCCGTTTCGTAAAAAATTCTAATTATCATGGGACGTTGGATTCGTAAACGTATCGATTTCGAATCGCAAAAACGATTCGTAAATGTTACAACAACAAACATCATTTTCGTATCGTAAACGAATCGCTTTGTTAGTTTCAGTTTGCATCAACCAAAAAGTTTACAATCAGCGTGTTCCATTGGCATTAGCAAACTACTCACAAGTATTTGTATCTACTCGCAGAGGCAATATGGTGGGTTATCTAGAAATCGTTAAGGAATACCATAGGAATGCTTTCCAACTGTATGCCAGCTAAACTGGACTTCTACAAACCATTCTGTGTTAGGTTACCTGACCGGGATGTGTGGAGTGCAGGTGGACCATCCTTTGAGCGAGGGTTCATGGTATGGTTTACAAATGGATAAAAAACGGGAGATGGGGCGGGGATAGGAATACACGGGAGTGGCACTACCCTCTCGAAGTCCTTGGTTACCAATGCTACCGTTTTTCAAGCAGAAGTACATGCTATAGAACTTTGCGCTAGGATAGGCATAGCAAATGGCCTAAACGATGCAAAGATTTATATTGTATCAGATAGCCAATCGGCCTTAAAGGCTCTTAGGTCTTATACCGTTGAGTCAAAGCTGGTATGGGATTGTCTGAAGGTTATTAAACATCTGCCAGGCTCAAATAAGGTAACAAAACTTATGTGGGTGCCAGGTCATACTGGAATCGAAGGAAACGAGGCAGCTGATGGCCTCGCCCGTGAGGGTTCTGCCTCTCCATTTATTGGACCAGAACCCTTCTGCGGCGTCACTAAGGGACACCTCAGAGCAGCGGTAAAACGCTGGGAGGATGTTCAAAAGTCCTCTTACTTGCGCAGAATCGCAGGTTTACGACAGGCGAAGAAATGTATATCACCTTCGTCTGTCAGGGTTAAGGAGTATCTTGAACTTAGGAAACCTGAGTTGAGGCTGCTTACTGGCTTCCTCACAGGTCATGTCCCCTTAAGGTATCACCTTAAAAAGATGGGCCTAAGTACGACGGATGGATGCCGCTTTTGCCATCTGGAAGCAGAATCAGCGGAACATGTTCTGTGCCAATGCCCAGCCATTTTCCAGCAAAGACTGCAATATCTAGGAGGGAGAACAATGAACCCGGATAGTATGTATGTATCTTATATCGGCCAGTAGTATTATCAGATTCATTAAGAGCCTTAATATTGACTGGACGGATAATTCAGTAGGGTCCAGCACAATAGATATTTTCGGTCGCAGTGTGAGGTGGCTTATCGCCCACATGGCCCTTCAATCAATAATAATAATAATGGAGTACATAGTTGTTAGAAGTAGTTACGCATATATGTAATTAACGATAGTGTGAAATATTTGGGAAATGTTGCGCTGCTCTTGGTGTGTTTTAGCCTTAATCCAACTAAGGTGTGCCTTTTTGGCTCATTTGATAAATGCATCGATTTTCAAAATAATGTTAATTTAGTTATAAACTTGTATGTGTTTTATTTTGAAACATTTCCATACAACGTACTTCACATCTACTCATTCTCTGCAAAAATTTAGTAAATTATTTGATTAGAATTTGAATTTACTGACATAACAAAAATATTTTGATTCGATTAGGGTTAAAAACAAATAATTTTTGTTTATTTTTGTGATACGACGAACGATTGTTAAATCGTAAAAATATTTTAATTATTTTGTTGTTTAATGTTTTATTACTTATTATTATTAATAGAACAACGCATTTTTTTATTAAAACCTAGCAGTATTATATCCACCGCCTTGTATACAGCACCCAAAGCATAACCCAAAAATGCTTGATAAATTTCCGATACCAAAAACAGGTTTGTAAAAAGGTGCGAACCTATGATAGGTTTACCGGTGGAGTCATGTCCAAAATCGCAGACACATTGTTTGGTTCGGTTTCTATTCTATCGTGAATTATAACGTGCCCTAGAAACTAGATACTCAGGCGAAAAAAATTACAGTTCCCCCTGTTTGCTCGCAAGTTAAATAGCAGTAACCGTTGGAAAACCAATTCAAGGTCGCGTAAATGTTGGTTAAAACTATTGGAAACTACAATTATATCATCGAGGTATGCTGGGATGGTAATGTTCGTCAATCCAATTCGCGCCGTCACATTCTTCTAGCCGAAAGGCATTCGTTCGAACCGGTAGTATAGACCAAATGGCCTGATGAACGCTGTTTTACGGGCAAGTAAGTCAATCGTTAACATGAATGGACTAGTTGGCCAAATGCAAAAGCTCGTCATTTCTAGATAACGGATAGCAATACGTCACTGTAACCGAATTTAAACGCCTATAATCCATACACATGCGAACTTCGTTATTCTTTTTAGATTCCTCAAACACAGGCGAAGTCCAAAGTGTTTCACACTCTTCGATGACGTCGCTGTCAAGCATCTTACCAATTTCTTGTTTTAAAATTGCTTTGTGATGCCTAAACATGAGGAATGGCGAAGTAGGGGCTATATCTCCGGAGTCGAAAACAATTCCAGCATCCATGATAAAATCGTTCCCCAGAATTGTATTTTATACTTCATCATCCCGGAAACTAATCGGCATCGAAACGTCGCACTTGGTACAGGATACACGTTTCCCTTTCTAGCATGACCCATCCGCCATCTTAATATCAACAGGCATTTCATTTTCAAATCATTTTCTTTAAGAATTTTAACTAATGAAACACTTATTGAAGTTACATGTAGAACTGAAATGTTGACCGACTGAAACTTAAAGAAAAGTCTGTAACAAGTAAACTGCAACCAAACCGAAATTGTGACTGAAATGATGACCGGTTAATACTTGGTTGGTTGAGTCGGTTTTAAATTTCGGTGTAAAGCCGCTATTCAAGTGAAATGAAATTTTCACTGGTCTCCAAAAATAGGAAGATACCTCTGAAGGGGAGCACCCCGAAATCTTGCATTACAAAATCTTGCAAGTACAAAATCTTGCATTTTTTAAAAATCATGCTAATCAAAATCTTGCCAAACCAAAATCTTGCAGTTATAAAATCTTGCAAGTACAAAATCTTGCTAGTACAAAATCTTGCATTCCAAAATTTTGCAGTTTTAGTATCTGTACCTGTCTTTAGTATCTAACATAATATTGCGTATTCATAAATGTCAATTGAAAATTTAAATAAGTCAGTTTTGAGTTTATATTAAATTATAACAATTTTATTCACAAAAAAAAACAGAAGAAAAGTTATAATTGTATAATATAATTAAAAAGAAATAAAATAAAATAAATTGTACAGCAATTAAAAGAGGATAATATTATGCCCGATTCTTTTTAAAAAATCAGTTTTACTGAGTCTTTCCCTTTTTTTAATGATACGTTTTATTTTTCTATTTTTGATTATTGCCTTTTTTCTTTGAAAGGCGTTCTCCGGATTTCACCTTATCAATTTGAGCTTTTGCCACAATTAGTTCCTTTGATAAATTTTCAATGATTCGGTATACTCCAGCATGCCGTTGTCCAACCACAACTTTAAGGCGTCGGTGCCAAGCTTCGACACTGTATGATTGAGGCCCCCAATATAATTTTTGTGGAACCACCGTCCAATTAATTTCGCTCCGCTGTTCTCATCAAATTGTTCATATAAATATTGATAATATCCTGGTATTTCGTTTGGTGGAACGAAAGACAAACTTTTCAGCATCCGAATTTGGATTGAAAAATCCTCAGAACTGGCGTATCTAGCCACAAACCGTTGCTTTTGTATCCTTCGCCAAATTATTTGCCCGAAGTGGAAAAGGCAACCTTTAATCGTTGGTTCGGGGAAAAATGTTGAAGCTGATGACACAATTGGCTTTTTGAAATCTGTTATGACTCTCCTTGGATTAAAATTAATACCCAGTTCCAAGCTGACTTTCTTTAAGTTTAAAAAAAATCTGTCATAAACCTTCAGAGATTTTTTGCTCATTAAGCAAAATATTAAAGGTACAATTTGCCCCTCAACACACCCGTGAATTGAAAAGAGTTGCCGCATGATGGATGGAACTACGTCGATAATTCCATCCATGATCCAGCAACTCGATTCCGCTAGTAACGCTAACGATGATTGCAATAAAAAAGGCAACTTTAATTTCATTTTATTTTTTTTTTTTTTTTTTTTTTTTTAAATTATTTTATTTTTATTTTACAATCTTTGGTTACATAATTCGAGGGTTCGATAAAATCTTACAACTCTAATATCTTTTAAATGCCATAAAAAAAAAAATATTACTTTTATAAATATTATTTATTGAGGGGGAAAATTGACAAAACCCTCTAGGAAATGACTATATAAAATACGAGAATGAACGAAACCTGGGTTAAGTTCAGCTTAGTGCATTTATTAATGGATTGTCATGAAATGAAATGTTATTATTGAATTTATTATTAATTTTATTAATGAATTCAGATATATATTCGATATCGCTAATTTGGTGTATGCTTTGTGTCCTGTAATACCAAGGTTTATTATGTATCATTTTAAGCAGTTTATTTTCACAAACCTGTAACTTATTTCGATGTGTCAATGCGCAATTACTCCAAATTGGACAACCGTAAGATAGGATTGATCTAAATATCGATTTATATAAAATTAATTTGATTTTAGTCGAAAGTTTTGAGCTTCGATTAATAAAAGAGTACATGATTCTGGTGTATTTGTTAACCTTTTTAATGCTATAACTTATATGTTTAGAATATGTAAGCTTACTATCCAATATTATACCGAGATATTTAATATCATTTTCAAATGGGACCTTATCAACGCCCAGTTTCAATGGTCTGTTTGGTAAAAATGAATGGCTGCGTCTTTTAGTGAAGAAACACGCTTGTGTTTTGTTTGCATTAAGTTTAATTCTCCATTTGTTATAATATTTAAGTAAAGTTTTGAATGCAGATTCCAATCTAAACATAATTAATTTTGGGTTTATACCATGAGACATTACTGCAAGATCATCAGCGTATAAATAAATTTTGCAATTACGAAATTGGGGTATGTCATGTGTAAAAATGTTGAATAATAGGGGACTTAACACTGCACCCTGTGGGACTCCCGCTGGGATTGAGAACTTTTCAGAATAATGATTTCCTATCTTAACCTTAAAGAATCGATCAGCTAAATAAGATTGCAATATTTTAATAAGATAAATGGGAAAATTTAGCTGCATAAGTTTATAAATTAATCCCTGATGCCATACACTATCAAACGCTTTCTCGATGTCAAATAAAATTACACCGGAAGAATGTTTCTTTTGCAAGTTTTGAGAAATATCATTAGTTAAACGTTTCACTTGATGATTGGTAGAATAGCCCCATCTGAAGCCAAATTGCTCATCAGGAAGAAAATTATTTATTTGGCAGAATTTTTCTAACCGCTTTAGTAATACAATTTCAAAAACTTTACTCAATGTGCATAGGAGACTAATTGGCCTATAGTTAGTAGGCATAGAGTGGTCTTTTCCAGGCTTAGGTACAGGCACAACTATACCAGTCTTCCAAGCTTTAGGGTAGTAGTTAATTTTAAGGCATGCATTTATTAAATATGTCAAAAAGACAAAACATTTTATAGGGCATTTTTTAAGTAATATGTTGCTAATCTGATCTTCACCCGGGCTTTTACTATTTTTGAACTTTTTGACAATAAATTTTAACTCTCGGGGCGATGTATACGGTACTTCATTAACAATAAAATTACGGCTACTGAGAATTTCAAGTGCGTCCTCAACATCATGAGAAGTGCTAGAGTCACTAAGTAGATTTGATATATTGTGAGATTTATGTAGTTCTTCAGCAATAACTTTTACCTTTTCGTTATTTGTAATTAGCATACGGCCATTACTAACAATAGGCGGTAAAGAGGGAGTTTGGTTCTTGACAACCTTACTTAATCTCCAAAATGACTTAGTACTATAATCAAAGGTTTCCAGATACTGGTTCCATTTCTTACTACGATGTTCAACAATTTTCATATTCACATATACTTTTAACTGCAAATACATTGTTTTCTGGAATGGTCTTCTTTCACGTTGAAATTTCCGACGCCAAATATTTTTGATTCTTATAGCTTTTAATATATCATCTGGTAATGATAAGTCAGTATGTTTCGAAGTTTTAATTCTAGGAATTGATTGATTTTTTGCGAAATCTATAATGTCTGTTAAAAGTTTAACACCAGAATCTATTTGATTGGATGATTCAAAAGCATTAGATATAGAAGAGTTCAAAGCTATGCGGCTATTGACAATTTGTTGAAATTTAGGCCAATTTGCTTTAGAGAAACATGGAAAATTATTTTCACTATCAAATTTAACTGTGTTAGTTTTAATGTTAAATATAACTGCAAGATGATCGGATGCTAAATCATTGGAAGCGTGTACTTCATCAATTATATGGTCTATGTTAGTTAAGATTAAATCGAGCATGGAGGAGCAACCTTTACCGGAGGCAGGATAAAATGTATGTGTGGAAGGAAATTTTACTTTAAAATATTGCTTCAAGAGCTCCTGATATAAAATTTTTCCAGTTGAATTAGCCCTAACACAGCCCCAATGAGTATGCCTTGCATTGAAATCCCCGCAGACAACAAAATCACCAGAATCATGTGCACATATCTTTCTAATATCACTTCTAAAATAAGACTGTATGACCTTATTAGTTCTTTTACTCGAGAAGTAGCAGCAGTATAGAGTAAAAGGCGACACATCTGAATAAATTTTAATACTAACCGCCTCAATGACCCTTGTATTAACGTAAGGCAACAACTGATGTTTAATTTTTTTGTTAACAAAGATAGCAACTCCACCACCACCTCTATCTAACCTATCCAATCTATATAATTTAAAATTTGAATTCGATAGTATTTTATCAGATGGTTTGAGCCAGGTTTCATTCACCATTAGTATGTTAATTTTTTGTTTTTCTAAAAAATTATAAGTTTCGATTAATTTATTCTGAAGATGTCTGGCATTCCAAAAACATACTTTTAAATTATTTACCTCTTCCATAAAGATACTTAAAGGACATCTCAATAATTATTCGTAGTTGATCCTCCGGCTTTGTACACTTTGCAACCTCAGAAAGAACATCAACAATGATAACCGTTAATTCTTCACTATTAAATAGGTTCGATGAGCTAGAATCCTTTGATTGCATCATTGTAGACTGGCTTGTAAAATTTGAATAAAATTGTTTACTCCTTTCCGACGGTTTGTATCGAAGTTCAGGAAAATTTTGTTTGGTTGCATTCACTGTTGAAAATGGCAGACCACGTTCACGCATTATTGGTTTACGTTGTTGAGCTTTACTGATATATTCAATATAAGTCTTCCTGCTGGGACAGTTAATACTGTTGGATACATGTTCTTCCCCACAATTTGCACACTTAAAAGGTTTCTTATCCACATTATCCTTATTACTAGCAATAGGGCATGAGTTACTACTATGTTGCTCGCCACAATTCAAACATTTGATGTCCAAGTAACAATGACTACTTCCATGGCCATACATTTGGCATTTCCTACATTGGGTTGGGACACGTCTGTTAGGAGAGTACGTATTCCAATTAACAATGATGTAATTTATAGATTTGAATTTTTTAAGTTCATTAATGTTGGTGGCTTTTTGTTTGAAATATAACAGGTAATTAGTGTAATAAATCGTATTTGACTTTTTGATGGTAATTTTTTTGATGTCATACGGTATAGGTATTTTCTCATTTACTAATTCTTGACGAAATTCATCAACTTCCACATTTGGATAACCTTTGACGATTATTTTATATGGTTTACTATCGTGAGTAGCATGGCTAAAAAATTTCACAACAGCTGATTTTAATACATTTAACAACTCATTGTACGTTACAAGGTTATCACAAAAAACTTTTACACCAATAGATATTATTTTGGTTTTGAAATCTTTTATCTTTTTGGATGATAACAATCCTATTACTTCTTTAATTGATAAATTAATTATCGTTACAGGTGGTATGTGCTGTTTTATGCTATTTTTATTATTATTACTGTTTTTATTTATTATTATTTCATCTTCACATTCAATGTCATTTAGATTTTGATCCACTTGTAGCGGTGAGAACGAGTTTTGTGATAATACGTTCAAACCACTAGTATTATAACAGGTATCAAAACTCATAGTTTTAATTAGTTTAGAACTTTTAGTATTAGATTCACTATCACCTAAAGGCGGCCCATCCGGGGCCACCCTCTTATTTCCACTAGATGCACTCAGAGTTAAACTGAATTCACTTAAAAATGATTACGGCGTTTACACTCAGTATTTATTATTTAATATTAAATTTTTATTGTTTGCAGATAACACAATGATAGGTCTTCACTGTTCGACTGAACATTTAAGAATGAATTTCATTTTATTATTGTTACTATATGATTGCAATTATCATTATACAGTAGAATTTTGTCAATGCGATTTGTTATCTTGCATAACAATTTCCTGTACATTTATAGAATCGCGCGCGCGATTCTATAAATGTACGGGAAATTGTTATGCAAGATTTTGTAATGCAAGATTTTGTAATGCAAGATTTTGTAATGCAAGATTTTGTAATGCAAGATTTTGTAATGCAAGATTTTGTAATGCAAGATTTTGAAATGCAAGATTTTGTAATGCAAGATTTTGTAATGCAAGATTAAGGGGCTAACCCCTCTGAAGATAAATCTGACGTGAAAAATTTGTTTGTCGATTCTCGTAAAATTTTATGTTAGATAACTTCAATTTGGTATTTAAAAACAAAATTAAAATTGAATGCAATATCGTCCGGGAGACCGGGGGCCCTATTCTCGAATTCCACAACCATTCTCCACATGTGGACATTTGTCAAAATTCATAAAAACTATGGAATTTTTTCGGTACTCCTTCGCTATGGAATTTTTTCAGTGCTAAGGAAATATTTCCGAATGGGTATAAGCAGGTAAAAAAAATTCTCCATACACGAAAATGTCAAGGGGTTTACAGAGATTTTGACAGATATCCACATGTGGAAAATGGTTGTGGTATTCGAGAATAGGTCCCCGGGAAGATAAAAATGAAGCGAAAAATGTGTAGAGGTCACATAGAGACATCTGTATTCTAATACGAAAACCCCCATTTCGCCAGCTAAACTGCATACTGTGTGAAACTGCGTACAAAGTGAAATTCAGCGGTGAAATTTTAATTTTCGTTCTCGCTTTTTTATATGAGAAATTTTGGCCATCTTACTTTGGTCACTGGAATAGTTATTGATATAAAACTAAAAATGCAAATTATGCTCAAAATAAAATAATTTTCTTTTTACTTTTATCAATTGACATTAAAAATTAACTAAAAAAAAAACAAAAAAAAAATTCAAAATTATTACTAGAATAATTCTACACCAACAAAAACTTGGTTTGAAACTATTCATTCCGGAATGAAAATACATGGCATTTTTGTTATAAAATTCCCAAAGTAATACATACCACAGAAGAAAGATTAACCAGAATAGACATTGCGTGGACCATAATTTTTTTTCATCTTACCTTATTTTTTGGACATTGAAGTATAATTATTTTTGAATATTATAGTAGTTAATACAAATTATGCTGTAAAAACCAAATTTGTCAAATAATTTCACTAACTACACTGTTAAGGATTCTCAATTTTTATTATTTCAAATCAAAACCAGTAAGCCAAAGGAAACAAAACCCAACTTTCTCTTACCTTCGGCAAATCAAGATCAAAAAATGAGTCCAAATTTTTCCACACAAAAATAGTGTTATGTCTATTCTGGTTGTATTCTGTGGTAATACCCCAAACACATTGACGGAGCGAACAGCGGCGCTAAATTAGAATACATACATGTATTTCCATAAGAGCGAACACATAGAGCGGCTTCAAACCAGCAGTTTGTATTTTTTGAGGTGATGAATGACATTTATATTTACTGTTGTTTTTAAAGTAAATGCTTGGGAACCTCTTAGCTGAATATGAGTACGTTTATGCTTAGGGTTCAACCTGGTTTGAACCTAGGTTATCTTTTACTATAAACGGAGTCGAGTCATCTTGTAGTTAACTCAACTCGACCTAAAAAATTTCTAGGGTCGAGTCGAGTTAACTCTAAAAACATTTACTATAAACGGAGTCGAGTTGAAAAATAAAAACAACAAAAAATAATAATAAATTGCCACCATTTTGATTTCTTAATTCGTGTGCGCGTCTTCGATTTTTGTGTGGCAATAAAACTTTGTTATTTTGTTTTTATAAAATTCAGAGAATAATACAAGAAAAACATATAAACATAAGATAGTAAATGATTTTTTTTGACGTTTCTGACTCGGTTTCAACCTAGTTTCGACTCGACTACGATTTGACTCTGCAGTATAAACGCTAAAAAAGATAACTACAAGATGATCCAAAGTTAACTAAAAGATGACTCGACGCTGAGCATAAACATACTCTATAATATCCAAATGGGCATAAGAGAAAGACAATTGTAAAAAAAAACTCGAAGACTAAATTCATAAAGAGGTAAGACGAAGAGAAGCCAAGGCAAGCGTAGAGCGCCGCTTATGTGTTTGGGGTATAACATAACATTGAATCATTTCAGTTCAGCAGCGTACCGGCCTTAGGGTAGAAAATCTAGTACAATTTTTTGTGTCAAAAATCAAAATAATTAAATGAGATATAACTGTTACTTCAATATTTTTTTTTGTGGTTTTAATAACATTTTAATTATTTATTATCAAAATGTTAACAAATTATAGAGATATAAATTACGAGTTAACACGACAGAATCAACAAATGCGAATAGAATTAAGTAAATATCGCAATGAAATTATAAAAATGCGTGAAGATCTTATGAAACAACGAGAGGAGAATGCTTTGCTGAAGAATAACTTGACGTCAGAATTCTTAAAAGTTAGTCAATCGTTCAATGTAATCTTTCAACTATTAGAGAATGCAAATGATGAAACATTAAATGAAACTATAAAGGATCTAAGTAATTCGATAAACAACATAAATAATACAAGTTATGCATATGAAAAGTCAAACAAGATCAATACAACTATCACATCACATAAGCGGGAAAATATGGGACAGATGTCGGTTACCGGAAAAAATTCTAGTATCAATGATACCAGTTTATCTAATTTCAGTTTCGAAGTTGAAAATGAGGAAACAACAAGTGAGATTATTTAAATTTATTCTTCAGGTGAGTGCCAAAAATTATGGTTCATTTTATTATTATATTACAGTTACCGAACCAGCCGAAATGCAAATTTCAATACAAGAAGGCGAACCAGAATTTGTTCAAAATAACGTGTCCGACGAATCGATTATAGAACAAAATGGCATGTCCATAATCGAAGAGGAAACTCATTCCGAATCCAAAATAGAACAATCCATTCGTTGTAACAACAACGAAGTTCAAGAAGCCATCTCCCCCAACGATTCATCAATAGAAGAAGAAAGTTTTATGTCGTTGAAACCGGGCCTTTTCAGAAGTACATCTATTAATCCAAACCGAACAACTGATATATTATCGCCTAGTAAAATTCCACTTCGAAATTGTTCCGTTCTTTTGACAAGATCGACCCTCAGTAATATAATGGTAACATCTATAACTTTAGAAGATGAAAAAGTAGCGATATGCTCAAAGGAAAATGTGGAAAATATAAATTCTGTGAAACACGAAAATATTGAAGATGAACTGGAGCCCGACAAAAAAATATCGCGAACTACTACAGTTGCCAAATCACCTGCTGAAAGACGACCACGCAGGAAGGCGGCACCAACAGTTCTGGCCGAACAAAGTGTTCGGGTCAAATTAAGGCGAAACTAAGATTTATTTTATGTTTTGGTCAATGTAATATTAAGATAAAATCAATAAGTTTACCTAAATTTATTTTTTAATTATTTAAAAACTGATTTTTATTCCAAAATAAACATAACTTTTTATAATGTACATGCTATCAGCAAAATCGGTTGGTTTTGGTTCTGTTTTTGAATAAAATAATCCGCGAAAGCCACAAATCTACTACATAAACTACAAAAAAAAAAAAAAAATGCCAAGCGCTGTACATATACTACACATGGGTGCCGATACAATCAATTTGTCATTTTCCAAACAGTTTGAGAATTTCCCTTTCAATCTATTTGTGTTTTGTGTTGTTTGTATGATAAAACTTTAATTAAATTAAAATAGAAAATATATATAGTGTAATTTATACAATAACCTAACGTTAATTATATAAAAAAATGGAACCAACCACAGTGAATTCAGTTAGCGGTGGTAATAAATTACGTGTACTATGCGTCCATGGATATCGACAAAATGAGCTTGCATTCAAATCGAAATTAGGCTCGTTTCGTAAATTCCTTAGTAAATATGCTGAATTTGAATTTGTAAATGCTCCACATGTGGCACCAGCTTTAATCGAACTAGATGGAAATGGTGGGAGCGTAGATAAATCAAAGGAGGAACAAAGAAGTTGGTGGTTTAATAAAGATGATGGAACGTTTAAGGGAACGAATCGAAGTGGTCCCGCGGTTGGATTCGAAACAAGTTTGCAACTTATTGAAAAGGAATGGATTGAAAAGGGACCGTTTCAGGGTTTACTTGGTTTTTCACAAGGCGGTTGTTTAGCAGGATTGATATGCCATTTGAGTGCTGCCGGAAGTAAGGATATAAAAAATGATTAATGATTTTAACCTAAAAAAATATTTTAATTTTTTTTTTGTTTTTGTCTTCTAGAAACGCGAGTCAAACCAGATTTTGCTATACTAGCATCGGGATTCAGATCCGGCAGCCTAGTACACCTAAATTTCTATGACAGTAAAATTACGATACCCACCTTACATATTTATGGGCAGAATGATGAAATTATTACCAAAGGTAAGTGTAAAATAAACATTCCCAGAAATAAACCCATCTAATCGGTTGCATCAATTTTCAACCCATTCGCATTGCTAATGAATTATCGCACTTCGAAAAACCGATTTTGACAGTGTTTTAGTCCCAAAAACACGCTGAGAGGATGTACAAAAGTTCTTCTACTGGTGCAGAATTCAGGGTTAAGGAGTGTCTTGAACTTAGGAAACCTGAGTTGTGGCTGCTTACTGGCTTCCTCACGGGTTACATCCCCTTAAGAAAATGGCCCTAAGTACGACCGACGGATGCAACATCTAGTGGGGAGAATAATGAGCCCAGATAGTATGCACCATATACCGGCCGGTATTATTATTAGGTTCATTAAGAGCCTCAATATTGATTGGTCGGCTAATTGAGCAGGGTCCGTGCACAAAAGATCTTTTAGGTCGCAGTGCAAGGTGGCTTGAATGTCCGCATGACCCTTCAGTAATAATAATAATACATAGTCCCAAAACAATCTTGTCCTTCGGTAGCTATATTTGCATTCGTTCGGTAGAACACTGTTCTGCTTTGACTAATTCATCTCACATAATTACCTGTACCAAACTAGTCCAATTTCTAACTCACGACATAATGTTAAAATTACGTTTAGCTTCGTGGCATCTCGTTAAATTTTCAGCCTGTGTTAAGGCATTGTCCCATGCACAAACGGCAAACCGGCATTTCAAACCGTCAATTTCAATTATTGACAAAATTGTTTGATTTTCAATATCAAAATTATTAAAAAATAGTTCGCATTTTTCCTTAAATTAAATTAAATTCATTTTAATAAAATTTTCCTAGAATAAGGTGGTGGAAGTTATAGATTTGAACTATTTGTTAATAATTTTCATATTGTAAAGTGAAACAACTTAGCCAAAAATTGGATTTGACGTTTCCGTTTTGCATGGGGCAATGCCTTAAGGGTAGAAGAAAGTAAGTGACTGAGGAAGAAGTTGTACTTTGACTAATTGCTCTATAAAATTAATTTAGGTACTCAATTTAGAATATGATCGGGGCGAGTATTATATTTGTTTTTTGTTTTTTTTTTCAGACATGAGTGAGCTACTCGCCTCCTCATTCCAAAACAAAGAGGTTGTCGTTCACGAAGGAGGTCATTATTTTCCAGCAACAGCTCAACTAAAACAAACTTATATAAATTTCTTTCAAGATCGTTTGCAAGAGTTTCTCGAAGCGAAGGAGATAGAAAATGCCAATGAAAATAATACGGTAGAGCTGAAGGGGGGCATATCGAGCGATTCAGAATAGCCGAATAGTAATCGTGTATTATTATGTATTTGTAAACTTAAAGAAACTCAAATATTATTAATGAAATACATTAAAAACGTTTCGTTAATATAAAATTGTATTTTTGTTGTTTTATTTTAGTTTTTTAATAATTTGGTTTCGAATTGTGAAATTCAATTGCCACAATTTTATTTTAATTTTCTGAAGAAATTTTATTGAGCATAAAAACTATAAATCTTAATAAATATTTTTCAAAATTGTTTTTATAATAAATAAGAAAGCATTAGGTATATTGTTTTAAATAATTACAAGTCGAAAATCTATATGAGAGCAGGTACCCAAAAAGCTGAACGGAAATAAAATTGTAAAATCAGAAAAATCCACACCACGGTTTTCAATCTAGGTAATAACTACATACATATCTAATTCAATAAAAGAATTAAGTAACATATTGTGAATTTTTTTCTTATCAATTTCCACTTGTAATTTATAGTAGTAGTTATGTATGAATTAATTAAACTAAACACAAAATAACAAAAGTAATTTGTTTTTATTAATAATTATAAAAAAAAAACAGGATTTGTAATGTTTTTTGTTTTTTTTTTTTTGATTTTTGTTTTTGTTCTTAATAATTTTTTATTATTTTCTAGTTAATTTAATTATATAAAATATCCATTCTTAAAAAAAATGAAAAAAACAAACAAAATTTTAGCAAATTGCGATTTTATATAGCAGCGCGCTATTTTTTTTTTTTTTTTTTTTTTTTTTTAAATTATTTATATAGTTTTTGTTGAAGTCTCGTTTAATATAAATTAATTTAGTAAATTAATTAATTTTTATATTTTGCAATAATTTATTTTTATTTTATTGTGTAGACATTGTGTATGTTGTTGATTGTTGCATCTCTCATCAATTTATTGAATATGTAAATTTATGAATTTTCTGTTTTTTTGTTTTTTATTTTTTTGAATAAAAAAAAATAATTTTATTTTTTATGAAAAAAATATTTAATAATTAAGCCACTAATTCTTGCCCATTTGCTGCTTCTTGGTTCTTCATTACGTCTGGCAAATCAGGCGGTGAGGAGTATGGTGTAATTTCCAATTGTTCCATATCGCCATTTTCCGTCCTATAAAAAGAGACAAAATAAGCACAAAAATGGAATTAAAATTTGAATTTTTGTTTTAATTTATTTTACATTAAATTAATTTTTATTTTTTTGTGATCTATCAAGCTTGATAATCTTTGAATGATGAATCTTTTGTTGAAAGTCTAGCGTTCCAGTGTCATTCAGCCTATTTAAACGTTTAAGCACTCCAACATGTCGCTATGAAAATATTTTCATATTTCATGTAAGAAACGAGGAAATGACCGAATGTAGTGCAAACACGTCTAAATAGGCTGATTCGTTAATTAGTATTGCATATTATGCACGACACAATACTTTTTAATAATAAAAACGACGTGAAAAATGTAATTTCGTCGAAAACTACTTCATACAGCTAAACTAGAATTTATAGTCACATTCATACCGCAGTGGTTACATTCATTTAAAAATTTTATGATATCGAAAAATTCGGTATTCGCTGCAGATTTAAAAAATTAAGATTTGCCTCAAAAATGCCAATTATGTCTGTTCGTTGTGGTGTGTGGACGTGTTCAAATCGTGATCGGATCAATTGGAAATCTATCAGAATATAATGAGGATTGGTAAATTAAATATAGTGTGGGATAGCTGTGTGGTATTTGAATCCAACAGTGTTAAGATGTCTTAAATGTTTGGGGCATAACCACAAGGCAAAAGACTGCAACATTGGTGCGTGTTGTTACAAGTGTTGAAAAAAATCATTTGTCTAGTCAGTGTGCAACGCGACTGATGTAGTGTGCTTGAATTGTAATAGAGGAAAAACCAAATTAGGTTTAAATTGTTATTAGCAAACCAGTTCACTGAATATACACACAATAAACGACACGGTTATCTATCCTTGTTTATGGTTTTTATTCTTCTAAAGCAAAACCTTATTTAGGAAACACGCGACTATTAGACTCCAGAGCAGGGACGAATTATTTCAACACTCTCCCTCGTTCCAAGCACAGCTTACTTCGTAATTCTTCAAATGTATTCCTTGTTAAAGGTTTTTGTTAAAATATCTGTTATCTGTTTCTTTATAGATATAGTTCAGGCAAATTTCATTGTTCCATACCATGTCTCTTACATAATGATATTTAATATCTATATGGTTCGTTCAGCAAAAGAAGAGAGCAAAACTCTGAACATTTTGAATTTTCTCTCTGAATTTTTTGCAATTTTGAAACATCCATGAATGTTCTGTTGCAGATCCCTTAATATTTTCTTAAGCCACATAGATTCAGAGTTTGACAATGAAACCGGTAGGTATCGTAAGTAACAGTCGTTTCAAACTAGTCCAATGACTAAAGTAACTCACTGTGTAACAGAGATCAGGACGAGTATCCAGCATCAAATTCATTAAAGGCATTGCCCCATGCAAAACGGAAAACTGGCATTTAAAACCGTCAAACCCAATTTTTTGCTAAATTGCTTCACTTTGAAATATAAACATTATTAACAAATAGCTCAAATCTGTAAGTATTATCTTATTCTAAGAAAACTTTACTAAAATTGATTTAATTTCATTCAAAAAACCTCAATTTTATGTTTTGCCGGCCGTCAAGCAAAAATCCGTCCGTCAAAATATAAAATTGCGGTTTTTTGAATGAAATTAAATCAATTTTAATAAAATTTTCTACAAATAGGGTGTAACTTATAGATTCGAACCATTTCTTAATAATTTTAATATTGAAAATCAAACAATTTTGTCAAAAATTGGATTTGACGTTTTGAAATGCCGGTTTGCCGTTTGTACATGGGGTAATGCCTTAAGGCTGTCTATTTATTCTCGATATGGCCGATTACAATTTTTAACTTCATGTACGCGTGTTAACATCAATCAGCTTTATTAATTTTATGTTGAATGTTAATTAATTCATGTAATTTCTAATATGCTACCGGTGATTAGACCATTTTAAGTGTGTTTCGATTAACTCGAGAAGTATATTAGTATTTACGAACAGTAATTCAACGAAACCGAATAATACACAGAATTCTATTTATTTAATTATACGATTTTAATATGTTCCGAAGATTGTAAGAGAATTCAATCCAGTTTCGAACTGATGAGCTTATGCTATCGGTGATTAGACCATTTTTATTGTAAAGAAGAAAAATTGTAAGAGATTTGATCTATATTAGTACGATTCGCTAGTACTTAACGCACAGCACATTCTGTATATATAGAATGTAAATTGTGGTATAATCAGTCCAGTCGCCGCGGCCTGATGAGAAGATTGATTTTTTCAAAATCATAAGCTCATCAGTTAGAAACTGGATTGAATTCTCTTACAATCTTCGGAACATATTAAAATCATATAATATCAATCAACTTTCTGATTAACGGTTATTGTGACATACCCATAAAATGCTTAATTGGTCCCAAATCAGTCATTTCGAATTTTTCTGCCAGTTGATTTTTTAAATCCCAAGCTTACAATATAATTGTCAAAACAAATATTCCAACACCTCGGCACGACAATTGTTTCAGTCAATATAATGATTTATTTAGTTTAAACACTCGATCATTTATATTACTCCAGCAACAATCTTATAGTGGTGAGCTTTCCGAGCCGGGCGTTATATCTTTCAACATTACTACTAGACGGTCGTGCTACTAGATTCCCAGTATTGTTTCGCTCCAAAGATTTCAATTCATCATTTACGGCGTCTTCCCAAAGTTGTTCATCATATCTCTCATATATTTCTCTCGAAGCATCATTAGTTAAAGCTTCGACAAACATGGCAGTAGGATCAATTTCATAATCATTATGCCAAACTGTAATCCAGTTTCGAACTGATGAGCTTATGCTATCGGTGATTAGACCATTTTTATTGTAAAGAAGAAAAATTGTAAGAGATTTGATCTATATTAGTACGATTCGCTAGTACTTAACGCACAGCACATTCTGTATATATAGAATGTAAATTGTGGTATAATCAGTCCAGTCGCCGCGGCCTGATGAGAAGATTGATTTTTTCAAAATCATAAGCTCATCAGTTAGAAACTGGATTGAATTCTCTTACAATCTTCGGAACATATTAAAATCATATAATATCAATCAACTTTCTGATTAACGGTTATTGTGACATACCCATAAAATGCTTAATTGGTCCCAAATCAGTCATTTCGAATTTTTCTGCCAGTTGATTTTTTAAATCCCAAGCTTACAATATAATTGTCAAAACAAATATTCCAACACCTCGGCACGACAATTGTTTCAGTCAATATAATGATTTATTTAGTTTAAACACTCGATCATTTATATTACTCCAGCAACAATCTTATAGTGGTGAGCTTTCCGAGCCGGGCGTTATATCTTTCAACATTACTACTAGACGGTCGTGCTACTAGATTCCCAGTATTGTTTCGCTCCAAAGATTTCAATTCATCATTTACGGCGTCTTCCCAAAGTTGTTCATCATATCTCTCATATATTTCTCTCGAAGCATCATTAGTTAAAGCTTCGACAAACATGGCAGTAGGATCAATTTCATAATCATTATGCCAAACTGTAATCCAGTTTCGAACTGATGAGCTTATGCTATCGGTGATTAGACCATTTTTATTGTAAAGAAGAAAAATTGTAAGAGATTTGATCTATATTAGTACGATTCGCTAGTACTTAACGCACAGCACATTCTGTATATATAGAATGTAAATTGTGGTATAATCAGTCCAGTCGCCGCGGCCTGATGAGAAGATTGATTTTTTCAAAATCATAAGCTCATCAGTTAGAAACTGGATTGAATTCTCTTACAATCTTCGGAACATATTAAAATCATATAATATCAATCAACTTTCTGATTAACGGTTATTGTGACATACCCATAAAATGCTTAATTGGTCCCAAATCAGTCATTTCGAATTTTTCTGCCAGTTGATTTTTTAAATCCCAAGCTTACAATATAATTGTCAAAACAAATATTCCAACACCTCGGCACGACAATTGTTTCAGTCAATATAATGATTTATTTAGTTTAAACACTCGATCATTTATATTACTCCAGCAACAATCTTATAGTGGTGAGCTTTCCGAGCCGGGCGTTATATCTTTCAACATTACTACTAGACGGTCGTGCTACTAGATTCCCAGTATTGTTTCGCTCCAAAGATTTCAATTCATCATTTACGGCGTCTTCCCAAAGTTGTTCATCATATCTCTCATATATTTCTCTCGAAGCATCATTAGTTAAAGCTTCGACAAACATGGCAGTAGGATCCACTTCATAATCATTATGCCAAACTGGTTTAAGTCGCTCTCTCGTCAAAGTTCTTCCAGTCGATTAAATCTCATATACTACTTCTTCAATTATTTCAACCACCGGATCCAAGAGTGTGTTTGAATGCACGTCATTATAGTGTTTTTAATTATCTTGCCTGTAAATCTTAGTTTTGTCAAATATTACATCAAGGGACAACAAGATTTTTTATTCTTTTACATTCGATAAAGTAGCATTTTTCATTCTTTTCATCGATTTTTCGTCGTTTAATTTTTGGTATATGAACATAAACTACATTTCCAAAAATTCTTAAATGGTTTACATTAGGAATTAAACCATACCATTTTTCTTTGAAGTTGGACTGCGATTTATTAAATATGTTGCACTAAAAACAGCTTCGTTCCACATGTCTTTCGAAAAATCACTAACAAAAATCATACACCGGGCTCTATCCAATATTATTCCGTTCATTCTTTTATTGCTCCGGCGTATAGGCCATTATTTTCTCACATTTTCTAGACAGTAGCTTTTCATATTATTTGAAATATATTCTCCACCACAGTCACATCTTAATTTCAATAATTTCAAATTAAACTGTGCTGTTGCCATTGAAAGATAATTCACAAATTTTGTTAAAACTTCATCTTTAGATTTCATCATATAAATCACAGTAAAATGTGTATTAAAATATTTTTCTTTATTCCATGATTTAGGTGTAATTGGGCCACAAACGTCAGTGTGCACTCGTTCCGAAGGTCTCACTGCGAAATGTTCTCGTTGATTAAATGATGTTCGACAATGTTTTCTAATGACATAACTTTCACAAACGTTCAGTTTCTGTGTTGAGATATCCATGCCAATAACCATTTGTAACTTTTACAATTTAAACACTTTTGCATACCTAGACGTCCAAATCTTCGATGCCACAACAAATCTGTGGTACACATCGCAACATTTGATTGATCGCAACATTTGATTGATTTAATTTCAGCTTAAATGTCATTTGGTACAAACCATTCTGCTGTGTGCCGCTTGCAATGACACCTTCACCTGTTTTCAAAATAACTTGTTGTTTTGTAAATATTACAGTAACGCTATTCTTTGCTATCTTTAAACAAAAATGTTACTCCCTTAATCCCTACGGCGCTGATGACACTTATATCTCCAACTCTTTTTGGAGAAATTGCAACATTTTTTCCAACCAATCTTTTTTGCACTGATTCATCAATTGGTGTTGATGTAGTGTATATATTTTCATCATTGCTCATGTGATCAGTTCTGAATCTACATACCATTTGCATAACGAACGGTTTGAGTCCTAATAACCAAAGATTTATTTTCATAAAACAATTCAAGCACTTCGGGCTTTTTCCCTTCACAAATCGGGCTAAGAAATGTGAAGAAATATAAAAATCGAGCCACATTTTGATCGTTTCACACCGGCGGGTTTAATTTCGAATTTTGCTATTGGTGATGGTCACTGTGTTTCTCAGCTCTGCCCTCTGGCAATGTTGAAGTGTATGAATGTGAATATTTGTGTATGTGAGAACTTACTGCCACGTGTGACCACCAGATTTATGACAGATTTGACTGATTTACCTGTGGCTATACTATAATAGAAATGATTTTACCTATATATCAGTTTAAAAGTTAAATACTCCTGGGTCAGCCATGTAATCCCTTTTTCCAAAATCCGTCTAGTCTTGACCATTGAAAACTAACACCAATGTCTTTCTTCTTAAAAATGGAATTTGAACTTTTAAAACTTTATTTTTCCTTTCTTTTCTATCAACCTTTTCCGCAGCTTATCAACTACTTTATGTTTTGACTAAGCTCTTCAACATTTTTAACATATTTGAAATAAGACAATTTCAAAGGAAAATTCAGTACCGCTGTAATCCGAGGATAAAATAGAAAGGAGATGAAGTAATAATAATGATTCCCGTAATTATATCTATTTGGCCAAAACCAATTTAGTTACAATTGACGTAATCGTTTATATCCTCAAAACTCGATACAAAGCAACTACTCAATGTTCATTTTAGTAATCTTTTTCTCTCAGCTGGTTGTTTTTCCTAACATTCCGCCTCTATCTGATTAGCCTGAACTAGCTACAAATAGCTCACGACGAAAGTCGTGAATTGTAAATGCATAAAGCAAATATCGTGAGAAAATGAGACGTTACTTTCATTTACCTACTAGCTACCTAATTATTACTTAATCTTGCACAATCTGCGATGAATGATCTTTAGCTCAAAGTGGATTGTTTAATTGGATGGACGGAAGTAAATGAAAACCGCTATTTTAGGATTAAACTCGATGCCTGATCACACATTTAAAAAGTTCTGATGTGCCCATTTTTCAAATAAATTGGCTATTCGCAAGTACGTGCGAGTAAAAATGTAAAAATAGTACAGTCGCTTATTTAACTACTAAGTAGTTCTAAGTAGAAACAAGATTTACATTCTAAAAATGTGAATAACTTACGCATATTTGAAACGACTAACGTATCCAAAACTAAAATATGACCACACTTAATCGAAAATAATAAATTATTTAATTTTTAATATATAACATTGTAAGATAAGAAACTAACACTAGATTAGAAGATAAAATATGTAGCAATTCAGTTGCGATTAGAAAGTTGTACCGATTGTGTCAATTAGCCTTTTTCTTATCACTAAGAGGCATAATTTTAAACGTGCTGCTACTACCTTACGTACATATCAATAAAATATTGCTAACTCATAAACCAGAAACACACTTGTAGATATTTTTAAACAAAAATTGAATATCACTTGTTTTATTATGAATATGAAATAACTCCTAATTAACATCGATGATTAGAATTAAAAATAAATTTCTAACAAAAAAGATTTTATAGAACACAATCCACGACAGGAACTCATTACTGTGTACCGACCAGAAGTATTGTGACTGGATTACAATTTTTTTTTTGCAGAACCAGTTCTAATCTAAATTACTTTCAAGATTAATAATAATGTTTACCAAGGAAATATGTCCGTAAGAGGTTATCACATTTAACACGTTAAGACCTTATCTGAATTTCTTTTTAGTTCTAATCATTTTTAATTTCAATGGAGGGAAAATCAAATTAAGTAAAATGTACTAAAGCTCTAGTCAAACTAGTTTCTTCAGTAAATGGGCTGCAGATCATAAATATCAAAGAAATGTAAAACTTCCAAAGTAATAAATCAAGTTATGACCTTAAATCAGAAACTTAAGTTTAATAAAGATTAGAAATCGTAGTCTTCTGTTGAATAAATTATAGTTCAACGCTCGTTTCAAAACAAGATTTGACTAGGGACTGGTTATATTAAACTGAAATGTGTGATAAATTTATAACTCTACAAACCGCGTTTGGACAATCATCATAATTACAAAATATTTTTTGCTAGCTCCCGATTATCTCAGACCATTTTACTATATTTCCCTCATATTAGCCACTACTTTAGGTAATAATTCTCCAATGTACTCGAATATTGAACAAAATTATGTTTTTAAAAATGATATTCGCGCCCGGTATTTAGGACTTTGAACCATAATAAATGATACAATAGATAGAAAGAATCTCATCATAAATATTATTTGTTTGCAATAATTGTTGAATATTTACCTAATCGCCAGACCTAATTGTGCCGGAGCCTGTGCTTTAGCTGTTGCCACTGTAATACCATAGTCCTGTAGAGGTTTATCGTCTTCCATCAAAATATTATCTTTATTAAAAACATATTGATCCCGTGGATGTACTTTTATTATACCTGCGTCGAAGAAATTTATTAATAAAATTACATAATTCCATCATAATGCGCCTGTAGCCTGAGGCTAAACAAACCTTCTATCATTTTCTTTAGATCGTGCACTGTAGTATTATCTTTGGCGTCTGTGAAAATTGTGGTTTTCTTCCTCCTAATCATCAAATACACATCCTGTGGAAAATTGAGAAAATGTTAAGATTAAGCTCGACTGACATTATTTTCCCGTCACAACAACACAATAATAATCAAATGTTTAATTTTTTTTTTTTTTTTTTTTTTTTTTGTCCAAAATTATTATAATTTTGTGGTTATGTTGCCGTGTCATTTTTGTTTTGTAGGACAAAGTTCATCCGCTCACTGTATGTACGGAAAAATTACTCACCATTTTTTTTTCGTTTGCTTTTTTTTTAACTTAATCAAATTTATTGTATTATATTAATATTTAGTTCAATTAGACTAGAGAGCACCCACTTTTCACTATTTAAAAAAAAAATCTGTAATAATAAACTAAACCCTAATTTAAATATACAAAAAAAAAAATCTCGATTTTTTTCAGAATTTTTTCTTTCTCCTGCGACGATGACTTTTTCGATTTCGTTTATTTTTTTTTTTTGACTTCAATATTTTTGTTGTCAGATGAAGTCGTCATTTTCATTAAAAATTAATGTACTTGATCGGTAAATGGTCGAAAATATAATGGTCGAATCTTTAAATAATTTTTCATTTTTCATCTAAACTATAACATTGAATATCAATTATTACTACAAAAACGAATAAAGTAGTATATTTTAAATAAGTTAAATGAATAGCCAATGAAATTCTAATTACTAATTAAAAAAAATTTATAAATAAACATTACGGGCGCAAAACACGAACGCATCCAAGAAATTCACTCTAGTACAATATATTCATCGTCGACGTCGTACTGATAAAAAAAAAAACAACATGTCGATTTACAACGCTGTCAATTTTTATTCATAAATTTGCAGATTATTTAATTACACGTATGAAAATTTAGTTTTCTAGTTTTATAATAAATAAATAATTATTGTAAAGTATAGTTAAAATACCAAAAGTTGTTTGTATTAAACTACAGAGTATTGAAAATTGTAATTTATTTTTGTGGGTGTTGTGAATACCAGCTTCGATTTCGATCGAATTTATCGCGTGATTTTTATAAAATCGCGTCCCGTTAAGATAAAATGACGGTATCCGAGACGGAATTCGGGGGTCAACAAGTACGATGTTACTTTGATGTATCACTGGGTGGTTTGCAGCTTGGTCGTATTGTATTTGAGCTTCATGGAGATGTAGCACCAAAGACAGTGGAAAATTTTCGTTCGCTATGCACGGGGGAACGTGGATTGGGTAAAGGAACTGGAAAACCATTACATTATAAAGTAATTGTATTATATTTATTTAAACTTTCTAATATCTAGCGTCAAATGGGTATTTTAAACCGGCGTTTCACTAGTATTGCTGGAGTCGACCTATCATTCCAAACATGAATTTCATGCTCGAACCTGGTTAAACTTAATTTCCCAAATCTTCACATCCAATGCTTTATTTTTGATTATTATTGTATCACAATTTTATCAATATTTAAATCGTTCCCACTTGTAATTTGAAAGTTACAGTATTCTAGAATCTATATATAACATTCATTTCCAGTGCTACACCACTGCTTCTTACATACGTTTGGCACTCAGAAATTATATTAGGTTCTGTTAACTAAAAATTTCCGATTATTCCAGGGATGTATATTTCATCGCGTAGTGAAAGATTTTATGATACAGGCAGGAGATTTTTCGAACGGAAATGGAACTGGCGGTGAATCTATATATGGTGGAACATTTGATGGTAAATAATTAGTAGATAATATTCTAATTATTACAAATATACAAATATTTTGATTTATATACTTTAAGATGAAAATTTCACCATTAAACATGATAAACCATTTCTACTATCAATGGCAAATCGAGGAAAAAACACAAATGGGTCACAATTTTTTATGTAAGTCTATTAGTAAACAGCACAAGTTGTTTAAATAGAAAACTGATTCGAAGAGGTTTTATATTAACATAATATAGCTAAAAAAAAAAAAATTAATTTAATCATCGTAAAAATACGTTAATTATGAATTTAAATTGTGTGGAGATTTGAAAATACACCCATCAATATAAATTACTTTCATTTAGCTGTGCGCGAGATTCGAAGTTTTCGTATAATCTAAGCGAATACTTTGTTTGACCTACGTTTGAGACAACTGTATTCGACCGAAACCATATACACAAACAAAATGTCAAATGTTATATCCTAAATAAATAGCTCGATATGATCGCTGATCAAAATGTTCTTGTTTTTTCTTATAGTACTACACAGCCTGCACCTCATCTAGACAAGTAAGTTTATATCATAATTTTGTATCTAGTCGATTTGCTAACTATGTTGTCGTTTTCTATTGTTACAGTATTCATGTTGTTTTCGGTAATGTGGTATCTGGCCATGATCTTGTACGTCAGTTAGAAGGGCTCGCTGTCGATCGAAATTCAAGACCACTTGAAGATGTTGTAATTACAAATTGTGGTGAACTGATTAGACAAGTTAAACGTAATCAATTCAAATTAATTAAAAAAAATTGCATTGATACAAGATAAATTTTATTTTCAGTTAAACGTGATAAGAAAAAGAAAAAAGTTAGTGAATCTGAGGAATCAGATTTGGAGGCGGAGGAAAAACGACGCAAAAAAGAAAAAAAGAAGAAAAAGGATAAGAAACGACCTAAATCGGAAGAGTAAGTTTCTAAATGGTTGTTTACGAAATGCTTACTTAAAAAATTGTTTACATTAAATTCCACAGAAAAGAAGTTATATCCAAAAAGAATGAAGACGATATTGAAGAAGGTGAAATCCATCCATTGGTGACAATATCAAAAATTGATCCCGATGAAATTCCGGAGGTATAAATAATTTTTTGTTTAACTAAATGTTAATTATAACTATTGTTATACATTTAGGTCACAAATAAGTTCTTAATGCGCCATGTAAAAGATAAAAGTGATGAGGAGGGAAAACAGGCCAAAGACCGGAAGCGAACTGACGATCGAAGCAGAGAGCGACAAGATACAAAGAAAAAGTACGTACAAATTCGATCTCGTTTATTTTTATTCAGGTAATTGAATTTTTTCTTTTGATTTTTAGTAGCTTTGGTTGGTCAAAAACCAGATTTTCAACCACACGAAGTGGCCGGGTAGTTAAAGGACGGGGAGTATTTGTAAATTTAATGAATATCGATATTTTTGAATTGTATCAAATAATTTCTTTTTTTTTTTTTGTATTTAGCGATATCGAACACCATCAAAATCACGTAGTCGTTCACGCAGCTACACACCACCTCACTGGAAGCAAGCCCAAAAGCGTACAATAAAATTATCAGATTTCGAAAAAATCGAAGAAGAGAAAAGGCAACGTGATGCTGAGATTAAAAGGCGTGAAGTTGAACGGAAAAAACGGCATGAAGAATTAGCTCGTGATTCAAAGAAATCGTTTTACGAGCTACAATCACTGAATTATGAAAAAGGTGGCCCAGAAGAAAAAGGCCGTAAATCGCAGCATCACGATTCGGAAAGAGAGGAAGGTGAGTTGGATGATAGTATGGTACCAATGCCGCGAGAACGGCACCGATCAAATTCGATCGATATGAATGCACTGGACTATGAGGATCAGGCTAGTGAGCACGATGAAAGAGAAGTTGTGTTAAAAAATGGCGCGCATAAAAGTAAGGATAAATCAGAATCAATGGCGCTTGCACTAGGCGTCGAGGTAAAAGCACACGAGCGTCTAAACAAAGGCGATCGAAATAGTAATAAAGAAAAATCGCGATTACATATGGATCAAGTACAAAAACGAGGTGATCAAAATGATCGCCGCGGGGATCGTGATCGTCGTTTACGTAGGTCACGATCACGCATACGTCGCAATGATCGTGAAACTTATCGTGCCGCAGACAATCGAAAGCGTTACAATCAACGATATTCACCAGCGCCTAGAAATTACGGTGCCAATAAGTCAACACGTCGCCGTTCGCCTAGTGGTGATCGGTCACGCCGTCGAGATGATTCACGACGCCGATCACATGGTCGCCGTCGATCACGTTCTCGTCAAAATCGTAGATCACAATCGCGATCAAATTCACGGTCCCGATCGAAACGTCGTGAATTAGAGATTCGTGATAAATTGGTAAAACAAAAATCTTTATCGCCGCTACTCAAAGTGAAAGCGCTCAAAAAGAGTGATTCCGATGATGAAGCGGAAAAGGCACGTCTTCAAAAGGAAAAAATGCTAAAGCGGGCCGAAGCGTTGTTACTACTTAAAAGCCATATGGAGAAAAAAATTGAGGAACACACGCTTATGGAATTTGAGAAACGTGAACGTGAGGAGCGCGAAAAAGAGGAGCGGGCAAAACAAAATCGTATCCTTGAACTAATCCGTTTACGGCAGCCATCAACAAAGAAATCACATGAGGAACTCATCCCACTCGAAGCTATAAAACGAAATGTTGAGACCGCTGCGAATAGTAGCAGTAAAGTAAGGCGGAGAAAACCAAATTCACGTGGTCGTGCATCATCGAGTAGCTCTAGCGCGGATAGTGAATACGAGAGGCGCCAGAGGAAGAAGAAAAAATATGTTCACTAATTTTCACAAACGGTTTTGGGTTTTTCTTCGCGTTTCTTTTTTTTTTTTTTTTTTTATTTAGCTAGATTTATATTCATAATTGTTTATTATGTATTCTGTGTTGATGAATGTAAAATTTAAATAAAAATAATAATTACCTAATTAAAATAAAATTACATAACGTGGAGAAGTTTTATTTAATAAATAAATCTCATAATTAAGTGTTGGGAAGTCAAAAATTGTAAAAACCCACCAGTTTGTTGATTTGAGTTCTTCCTAAAGTAATCAAAGATAGATTCTTATCGCTGCACTGTTAGGCTGTCGAAAATTCAAATTTCGACCGTTTGGGGCCAAAGTATAGAAGGACATTGCGACCAGATCAAATTGACCACACAAATTACAAAGTATCTTTGATGTAAACGCGCAGCCACTGGTGACATTAAAATCTCACTGAACATTTTAAGTCAACATCAAAATATCCGAGCCGATTAGCGTTGATAAGACCAGTTATCACCTTTGGTTGGGAGACTTGGACATTAACAGCATAAAACGCAGAGGATGTGGATGAATCACGAGATCTCAAACTATCTCGATAAAGAGGACATCATGATGGCTTACTAGGACGCCTTTAAAACATTAAAAGTTTCCTGTTTTCTAAATAAATCTTGAATGTGGTACTGAAATTCTTACCTAACTCGAAGACCAGAAACAACTTTCGCTGTCGCTCCACTATCGACCTAATTTTAGGTTAATAACTCCGTGAGATTTCTACTGGAAACGGGAAAATAGAAATTTGAAAAGAACTTCAAAATTTTTAAACTTTTCAAAATGTCTCGAAATTCAAGTGTACATATAGAATGTAAAAGTGGAACTACTATCACCGGAGAAAAGAACATCTTAAGGCAATTGGGAGCTTTGAATAGTTGTAGATTTTTATTTATTTTTCATGCATTTCCAAAGGTAATGATTCTATCGCAAGTGAATATCCCGCACACGCCTTCGTTCTTCCCACCATAGAACCATAGATTTGATATGGTCGTTTTCGATGAATAAATCAGCCGAGCTCGATAAGATTAACTAAATTAATGTGAAAAAGCGGTGCGGGGTAACGGGGTGGTTTCCCGCAAACAAAATGACAAAAAATATTCTATTTTGAGTGAAATTAAAATGTAAAGTTAAAAGTAAAATGAGTGGAATTCGATTTTCTGTTTAACACATATTGAGTGGTTTTTGTTGGCACTTAAAATTAACACTGAACAAACTTACTTCTAAAATTCGATTATTTTATTCCTACGGATGGGCCAATTCTTAGATAAATCGTTTGCTACTGCTAAATTGACTTTTTTAGGGTTCCTGTTTTTTAAACGTGAGACAGGTAGTTTTTTTTATTCCTTTTACCCATCTTTTGAAAACAGTGAACGTATTTATTACAGAATTTAGTATATTTATACTGAGAATTGACCTGCAACCTACGTAATATTGTGTTACAATTGGAACAAGAATTTGTTTGAAATTTGGCTAAATATTCATGGGATTTTAACTAAAACCAATCACTCGAAATAAGAGACGAAGGCCAACATTTATTCAAACCGTCATTTTAGAAATTAGGACAAACCCAATGAGGGAATTTTCTTTTAAATTCACTTGAGCACAAATCATTTTAATCTGATATGCGAGAGACCCCTTTTTATTTACAATCCAAAACTGATTAATATCCAAACCATTCTTTAGATTAAAATTTTATACACATACAATATTTTCCAAAATACAAACCAACAACAAATAAAAAAAAATAAAACAATTAAGTAAGAAATAGATCATATGTATTTTGTAAGTGAAAAGACAAGGCGATATTCAATTTGCTTTTAAAGTACATATACAAAAAAAAAACATTTCGCTTTAATAAATGCGAAACCTGAAATTTGAAACTAGAATTTAGTGTCTGATTTAATTTTTTGCGCGAATTTCTTAATAAATAGGTAAGTATATTTCATTCCCCTAAAACTTGGAACGACAAAAAAAAAAAAAAATCGGTACCATATTTAAGATTATTACAAAAGAATAAAAATAATAATGCTAAACTGGAAATCATGAATATAGAATAGCAAATTTTGTGTTTTTAATTTTTTCTTAGTTTCCTAAAAGGTAAATTCTTTAATCATTTTCAAGAGGGTATTACTGTACACGGAATGTAAATTTACCAGCCAAATTGATCGTTGGGAATTTTAGACCTCAGAATTTAATCAAAAACCGAGATGATCACAAATTAATTAGGTATACGTTCCTTAGAAATATATTCATAATCCCGGGCTCTTAATTCCCGACAGGTTTTTTGATTAGCTATTTTTAATACTCTGCCAAAACTACAAGTCTTTGTTTGTCAGTAATCTGTAAACAACGGTAACTAATTAACAGGTATGTGTACTTATGTGTAATTTAAATTGCTTGATAAATCTCGACTTTACAAAACTCTCCCACTCTCTCTATAAATTATTTTACCGTCATCATTTTGCCATCGTACCAGTCAAAAACATTACAGTCAAAAAACGAAAGCGTCTCAGCCCAAAAACTGCTAATACAAATTTTATGACTAAAATTCATTTAAACAAGGAACTTCAGTCCAAAAAAAAAAAAGAAAAAGAATTTTCGGTCAGAAAACTGTTTGACTGGAATGCCTTTTGAGTATTTGGACTAAACAAATTTTTTGAAAATATTTTCAGTAACAAATTTTTGAAGAATCCCTGTCAAAAAGGTTTGACTTGAATGCCTTATAATGATCTTATAGCGAGCGCTAACTGTTTGGCACAGCCAATAACATGGATAAACTGATGAAATTGGCGTCGGTTTCGTTATCCATATCGACAATTTGTGACTGACTTTGATGAACGTTACTTTAACATCACATTTGTGAACGTTCATGCCTCCACCGAGGAGAAGGCTGATCCAATCAAAGCCGCTTTACTATCAGCCCAAAATCATCCTGATCCAAATTCCTCAATATATGATATTACAATTATTTTGGGCGACTTCAATGCTCAAATTGGCAATACTGGCAGTACATATCGCAGCACCATCGGCCCAAACTCCGAGCTAGCGTTACTCTATAACTTGGTAGTCGCAAGCACATACTCCCCACAAAAGCTTATTCAAAAAGCCACATGAAAATTACACGACGGGACAACTGTCAACCAAATCAGTCACATCTTCTTGCCCAAAAAACATTTAGCTAAAATCGATTCAGACCACTTCCTGATAGTTGCTGGATTAAAATTTCACCTATCCACCACACACAATCATGAGCAACCAAGTTACCCGGACTAATTTCGAGATTGCTGTTTCAGGAACCTTGGAGAATAAGCCACTGTCTGACTCCTTTGAACAACAGTGGGACAAACGGCAGATCAAAAAGGTGGTAACCGATGGCTCAACGTCCGCCATAGATCAAAACCTATACAGGCCTAAAAATTTCTTCTCCATCACATGAGATGGCAGATGAAAAATTACAATACTCCCGGTGAGGATCAATAATTTGGTCTAAAGAAGACGTTCCACAAGAGTGGAATAACGGCTCTTATATGTCCACTTTATAAAAACGGAGATCGGTTAAACTTCAAAAACTACTGCGGCAAAGTTATCAACCTAAGCGAGAGGATCTTGGTTGATTATCAATGTGGTTTTCATCCAAATCAACAGCCGATCAAACTTTTAAGCTGAATATGGTGGTGGAGAATTGCTGTGAAAAGAGCATCCCTATTTGTGAACAGTCTATTGGTGGAATTCCAACAGGCGTATGACAGCATTAACGTTACGGAACACTTACCTGGGCATAACGTCAAAATTTGTTGTGTCAACTTTTAATGGATGAACGCAAAATTTCTGATGCCATCGGGATGCACCTGGAGTGCAGCAAGGAGACCCAATAGCTCAAAATCTTTTCAAACTATCATCGGAATATGTTATTCATCAGCTAAATGTAGCACAACGCAGCTGCATATATTAAATCGACCTAGCTATTAACAGACGCTGACGACAGGGTCCAGTAATTGGAAACTAACCGATAGTTTTGTATGACCACGTCTTAAGTCAGTCGCAACTCGCTGTATAGGTGAAAACAAAATCAAGACCTTTGACCACTTCATTTATGAAGCGTTAAAATGTTTGAGTAAACTTAAATAAACCAAATGGGGTGTTTGACTGGATGCAAATGTTGTGGTCTTGCAAAAGGAAGCCGATCCTGTGTAAAAATGTGATGTACCTCGTCATAATTAACTGGACGATTATAATCTGGTGGCGCTAAAAGAGATGGAAACATGGTGCTGTCATGGTTTGAACAGCTAAGTTAGTTGTTGAGTCCAGGAGTCGTCTTCTCTTTTGACTGACGAGATGACCGTATTTAGTTAAGAACTCAGCACCAATAATTGGCTTGTCAACTAACGCTAATATGAAAACCATGTGGAAATTGTCAGCAGCCGACAACATTAATTCAGGGTTAGAACGAGATAAATTTCCTTTGAAATTTTGAAATGGCACTACTGAGACATCCGCGTTATGTCTAACGAAAAGGCGGCGATTTCAAAGTCTCCGATGATTCGCCGCACTGACGTTCGGAAAATTAATTTTTTCGAATTTGAATCGTTACTAGATACGATATTTCTGCGGTGTTGAACACATGGAAACTGTGTAACACTTTCTCCCTTCCTCAAAACGATGTCTGCTAGTAATCCGGGGTCTCCGTGAAAATTGATTGGGTTGATTCCGGAATGTTGAATTTGAGGGGCTCTGTCTTCGTACAACTAGTTGAGACAGCAGGCTTTCTGCTCGTGCGAGTCTCGATTCTAAACTGGTTGTATAATCTGTCTCGTAAATTCTGTCGGAAATGGGCAAGAGTTTGTCGATTGGTTTTTTACCAATAGCTTGAATCGTGATGTAGACCGGTTCGGGTAATTTGTGAAACCAAAGCATGCCAATAAATTTCTTGTCGATAGATGTATCGCAGGTTAACCATAGACCAGTACACCTCACTTGGATTTCTGTTGCCAAAATCATGCCCATCCAAGTACTTTTTGAGGCGGGTTTATTCGGATTGGTCGTGCCGCTTTGTCAAATACCTTGCCATGTCGGATTTGATAGAGCAGTGACATTGAAAGTGACCTAAACACACTCGGTTACCGTATATCGCGTTCTCTTGCAGTGGATCGAACTATTTGGAGGAACACTGTTGATACGACCAAATCCCTTCATATGATGTAGCGCCACCGGCAGAACATAAACAAATTGATAGCACGTAAAATGTGTGAGGCCTTCTCACTGCGCTGGATGCGCCCAATAGTCGTTATGTTTTGCAAACATTTTCGCAGTTTGCCTTTAATTAGTTGTAATAAGCCGATTTATACTGTATAGCTTAACTACTGTACAGGCTTACCACTATTACTTCACTCACGTAATGTCATAAGGCGTCGCAAATTGTGCAACTGTGAAAGCTTAACAGTAAAAATGGATTGAACAATTGCTTAAAAGGATTTAGGATACAAATAATTTGGTATCCATGGATTCTCTTCTAAATTTTTTAAAGATTATATTTCATAATTAAATTATTCTTCTCAATGACAATAAATAAAGTCCAAGGGTAAAAATGGCACGAGGCGGGATAAAAGGGCGAGGAGTGTTTTTGCTATAGGTACCCTTTTTCTATTTATACTTTTTCGCATACTATGAAGAAAACGCACTCTGGAGTTCTGTGCGCCAGCGAATTTTACCGGCATGCGGCAATTTAATATGCAATTAAACTGTAGGTTTAACTGTAGCCACATTTATTTAACAAAAAAAAAAAAAAAAATCCATTAGAGGTGGATTATGATAATCCAGTGAAATAAATTTTCATCATTATTCATTTCTACACTTTTTTTGTGTAATTGCTCAGTGCTCACGTTCATGCAAAACAAAACCAAAACAAAACAGAAAAGTGCACAGCAAAAGAATCAAAAAAAAAAAAAAAATTTATATAAACACCAAATCGGAAATCTTCGTGGACATCTTCGGTTGTTTTTATTTTCATTTTCTAAAAAAATCTTGTAATTTGTGTAAAACCAAAAATTTACTCAGTAGTTTTTCAATGGCGTATGTTGTGTTAAGAATACTTTTATGAAACAAAAAAATTAAAAAAAAAAAAAAGTTTATTAAGAAAATAAAGTGTTATATATTTGTATAAATAAATAATAATAATAAAAAAGAAAATCCTGTCTTATATTATAATGTATTATAGTTTTGATAATTTTATAGTTTTTTATTTAATTGATAAAATTTATATTCGGCATAAAGTGAATAATAATCTATTATTGCAAATAATAAGAAATATAATATGTGTAAAATATAAAAAATAATATATCTATCCTCTTGTATATTATTTATATTGTGTGTGGTGTACATATTATATAAAACATAAATATATAATATAAAAAAATAGTTTGTGTATATAAAAAAAAAGTACATATAATTTTGTTTTCTTAGTGTATTGTTTATTTTTGTGTAGCATTTATTTAATAATAATTTTTTTGTTATTTTATCTATTATTATAAAATAGTGTGTTATATATTATTTATATAAATCTCTATATAAATTGTGCTAGTGTTTGTGGCACTGTATTAATCCGAAATCGCCTCTCAAATGATTAACGATTTTTTATGGCGCTGTTATTATTCCGTTTTGGTATTGTAGTTACCATTGGATTATGTGCTTTTAATGGACCACTTTCAGGTGATTTTCTAAAATATGTTTCTTACATTTTTTTTTTTGCTAAATTATATTATATCATTTTCTACATTATATAGAGTATGTAGGTATATAAGAAATCCTACATCACATTTTATTTTTCTTCATTATATGGATATACAATTTCGTTTTGTGAGTTTGTGTTGAAATATATACATACAAATAAAAAGAGAATTTTTTATGGCTGTGTTCGACTTGAATTTGTGTAGTTTAGTGTAGTGTAGCGCAATAAATATGTATGGAAACATGGATACGAAATAATATTATGAAATAAAAATGGTATAAAAAAAGACTCTGTTTTTTTGGATATCTATATTTGTTGCAAGTGGTCGTATTTATGATTTTGGTTTTAATTTGCATGTCACCAAGGCTATGTAGTGATGCTTTTGTAGAAAATATGCACAGGGTGTACCAACATTCGCAGATACCATTAGATTCCCTTGATCAGAATTAAGTTGATTTTAGAAATACCACTTCGCATTTGCAATTTTGGAGGACATAATGAAAAGTTATAAATTTTAAAGAGAAGCCTTCTGAGTTCGATATAATACAAGATGACCAAAATCCAGAAAGTCGAAAGCAGTACACATGGTATGCCTTGCTTCTACCACGCGAGGCAAGAACGTTTTTTTGCAAAGCAGTACGGTATCACATTGTATATGTATACCACCTCTGTATTTATGCAAGCAACTGGTTTTAAAATTTCAGTTTCTTCAACACAGGGTCCTAGGCAAAGTGGTGGAACTAAAATCAGCTTCGTTTTAATCAAGGAATCTAACAGTACTTATCACCTGCGACACCAATATTGGGATAACCCGAATGCATAATTAGCAAAATTACAAGTATAACACAGCTAAGTAATGTAAAGTTGGGGAGCAGTCCATAATTCAGATTTCCCGACACGAAAAAATCCCGACTTTTCTAAATACGGACATCACAAAGTTCAGGCAAAACAAAATACGGACAAGACGAAATCCCGACAGGGCAAAATCTAGATATAATAATAATAATTATCATTGTATACGATCGTCTAAAATATAACGGCACGCCATACTTTTTTTTACAAAAGAGCGCACGACATAAAATACAACCTTTCTTTTGTGAATAATTTTCTGTTTCGTGTGACTCCTACAGCATTCAAGTGGATTTCGAAAATTGTTTTTCATCATATAAAAGGAAACATATTTTTAGTAAAGAGTGAAAAGAAGGAGAAGGATGTAACGTTCTGTTGTTTTTCCTGAACTGAATAAATCTTAAAACTGCAGAAAACGTAAGTTGCGGATGAACAGTAAGCGATAAATTGATGGAGAGCACAAGTTTCTGAACAAGTTCGGCGAACAATATAAATACAAAAAGCTTAAGAAAAACGTTCATCATTTTTGACGGGTTATTACTAGTTCGTTTATAAAAACTAAATAATTCACAGAAATTATTTTATTTCATTTGTTCATTTTTATATAACCTAATTTAAGAACTTAAACGAAAATAACATTAATAATTCAAAAAAATGCCTTTTTGGCCTTGAAAAAAAAAAAAATCAGCCTTCTAATTAACAAAAAAAAATAGGAATAATTTAAAAAATTTGCCTATGTTAGAGACAGATGTGTGGCTATGTTTTTCAAAAAGTCTTTAGACAAATTTTTTCTTTCACCAATTATTATTTTAATGCATTCCTCCTTCTTTGCGTAACAGCGCCTTTTTGGTTTTCTATTAAAGATGATATTCTTCTATGTTAGGTTTCGACTTTATTTTGTATGCGTGGAAGGTTAAACATGATATTATCATATACTGACCAGAAAGAAGGTGAGAATACATGGGATCTCGGTTTCCAGTTTTGATGGCTTCATAGTATTCACATATCTTATTAGCTGGTACAAAAGCAAGAGCTTTCAGTTTTTTTTATCTGTAGTGAAGATTCTTCATTGGTACCATATTTTTTTTTCGAGTTTTTCCTTTTAAATCCTTCACCATATAATTTGGCCGAAATGAAAGAAGCACCCCTTAAATTGCGTTTGTGGAAAATACGGTTTAAATAAATTGTGCTTGCTTTTTCGAAATCTGACGTAATATGATTATGGTTTAAACAGATTTCATTATCACAAGCAATTCTCATAAGTTCATATACAAATTCATTATAGCAGTGCTCGCTTTTTTCGGACATTAAGCAATAAACAAGAGGAATTATTTCATTGCAAGCATCTGTTCCTACACGACCGTGTATACTAAAAAGTTGTCGTAGTAATGATGCTACTACTTTGAACGTACCATCCATAATCCAAAACTTGGACTTTGATAACAGGCAGATATTCTCAACGATGCCTAGAATAATATTACATATATATTGACTTTCAAATTTTTTAATAGAAAGCCCTATGATGTACATATTGCAATTGTTGGGCTGTCTATATATTTTTTTTCTGCTGTGCAGATGAAGAAGGCAAATATTTTCTACAAAGAGGATTACATTTAGCAGTCACAGAGGATATTATTTGGCATGGTTTTAATATGGCTTCTGTTGCCTTTTTCTTAATGGAGGTATTAGCTTTAACGATGTGCGCATCTGAAGCAAATGGCTCGTGATTGGGCTCAGTATTGTGTTGTCCATTTTCTTCGATTAAAGTTGTAACACTTCCTTTGCAGTAGTGCAATTTACGTTTTTCACAAATCCAATTCACTCTTATGTATCTCCTTTTATCTACATGATAAAAAAATCCATTTAAATTTAGTTTCAATCCACTTTTGTTAGATTTCAATATTTGTATGTCCATATTCATATCCATATTTATACTGAAATGTAATCTTTTCGTGTATAATTTTGCCCTAATCTATATTGATGTTTGTCACTTAATTTTAAAAAATATTATTCCTAGATATACACTGTATCAAAAAATTGTCCGTACAGCACTCGGTTAAGAAAACATTGATAAATAAAACAATTACAAATCAAACAAAAAATTCAGTTTTTATTTTTTTAAAACTCAAATTACATTTAAGAACCTGAAAAAAATAATAATCATGATATAAATTAAGTTACTTTCACATTTGAAAAGATTTACTATTTAAACTGCCTAAAACGATCTCAAATAATTGTCCGTACAGACAAAGAAGTTGAGGGAATTTGGTAAAAAAGTTAGGTCTAATATTTCGTTTTGTAACCTATTCATGAAATTACACTTTGCAATTTTCTTTTCATTGAGAAAGCCAACTTCCGAGTTATTTCGGGGGGAAATTTTGGCCCATTCCTCCATAACGACCCGTTTTAATTGTTCGTTGCCGCTAATTTGGTGTTCACGGATCTTTCGCTACAAATTATGGCATAGATTAGCAATGGGGTTGAGATCTGGTGGCTGGGGAGGATGAGAAAGTGTTGACTTTACATTGTACAATAACCATTCCTTTATCAGCTTTGACGAATGCTTCGGGTCATTGTCATGTGCGGAGCGAAAATCTTGCCAAGTCCCATTTTCTCAGCACTTATTAACAAATTTCCCTTCAAAATATCCAATTAATTAAACCGGTTCATTATGGAGGTCAAATGTCCTACACCCCTTCAGCTAAAAGCTCTTCAAACCATTATACTTCTGCCACCATGTTTTACTTAGGTTCAGTGTTGGGTTTCCGCCACACCATAACTCGCCCATCTGAACCAAAAATGTTAGATTTCCTTCCGTCTGAGGGAATAACATTTTCACAGAACTCTTCGGGCTCACTCACATATCCCAATGCATATTCCAAGCGCTTTTTAATTTTTTTTTTGTCGATAAATACATTTCTTGCGTGTCGCACATCACCGATACTCTTGTTTATGCAGAATATTGCGTATTGTCTGAGGTTCTACCGCTCCTTTTTTGCGTTAATAAACTTTGGCTGCGATCGTTGGAGCGCTAAGCTTTCGATTCGGTTTTATTGCCTTCTCTATTAGATGTATTTGAGGTGTGTTCAGCTTTCGGTTGCGACCACGCTCAACAACCATCTCTAGTGATTTGGTTTTTTGGGAGTTCTGGATGATATATTGAATCGAAGGTCGCGGGCAATTAGTTATTTTGGAAATTTCTGTAAACTTTTACCTTCACTCTCCAATTTAATGATCAATTTTTTAATTTCTACACGATTTTTGGTACGAGAATAACAAATTTTTAATTAACTGGACAATATTTAATTCCCCATGAAAAAAGTACGACTAATTAACTTTTACGCAAAAACGAAGTTCTTAATTTACGGTTAGTTAAAAATTGGAGTACAACAAATAATAAATTATTAATGTGCTAGTGTTAATTTTCACAAAAGTGCAAGTGTACGGACAATTATTTGAGATCGTTTTAGGATATTTAAATAGTAAATCATATGAAACGTAAAAGTAAATTAATTTGCTTCATGATAATTATTATTTTCAGGTTGTTAAATGTAATTTGAGTTTAAAAAAAATAAAAACTGAATTTGTTGTTGGTTTTGTAATAGTTTTTTTCATCAATTTTTCTTTAAGCGAGGGGTGTACGGACAATTTTTTGAGACAGTGTACATAAGTGCATAAGATGAATCTTATGAGATCACTATTTGACTATCTCCAATAATATAAAACTAGATTTTCATTTTTGCGCAGCTACTTATACCATCACATTTCTGTCATTCCCCGATTTATATTGCAAGAACCGTAAACTTTTTGAAATAATCGCATCAATGCCGTATTCATACCATGCATGTGCAGTTTTATTATCACATTTCAGATTTCTAGGATTTTCTTGGTTACGTGAGTAATCGCGCAAGTGCCTTTTGAGATTTGCTTGCATTTCTCTATCGGATTTAAATCTGGGCTTTCTGCTGGACATTTTAACATTGTAAATTTTTGTTAATTTAACTATTATTGCACGATTTTGGCGGTGAGCTTGGGATCACCGTCTTGTTGAAAAATTCTTTCATCGATGGTTGAAAAATTCTTTCATCGATGAACACAAATTACAAATTGGCAAATTTTTTACTAATTACTAAAGGACTAATGTTCCACCAAGTAAATCATCTCCAAATCATTAAACATCATTCACCATGTTCTACAGTTTCTTTGGCTTGGCGCTTCTGTAATTTATTGCCTGGTCTGTGCCAATAGTATTTTTTTCCATCTGATTGGAAACGGTTTATTTTGGTTTCACCTGACCAATTAATTCGTTTCCAAACTTGCAAGTTTTATTCTCTTCTACAAACTTTAAACGGGCTTTTACATTTTTATCGGATAAAGTCGATTTTTTCTGTTTGACCCTGCTGACAAATCCAATTCTTTTAAGTACGCGTAGGGCTGTCTATTCGCTTACAGTTGTGTTTATGGGTTTAGCTGCCTCTAACGGTGTTTTAATACTTCTGGTGGCGGCTTGCTCATTTATATGACGTTCCATCAGATGAGCATCTCGGTTGAATAATAATTTACGCCGTCTTTCTGGCCCTGCGTAGGCCCAATACCATTTCATTGACCAACTAATCGCACAGTCGTTTGTGTAATATTACACTAACTACTTAGCAATTTTTCTTTAAGAATGCCACTTTTCTATCAACGATTTGATAAAATTCTCTAGTCCCGTGTTATCCCAATTGGACAATTTTGGACCAACAAACTCAGTTGTCATCGACATCGTAGAATTTTTGAAACTGTCGAGAATCGCTAGATTTGTAAATGTTTGTGTAACAAATACTTACTGCAATTTAGATTTTGTTTTTTGAGCAATTTTCTAAAGTTGTTGTTTTATTCACAAGGAGGGGAGAAGCAATCACAAGGATTTAACAACGATTTTCCATTGAAAGCTTTGTAGTTGTTCGAAAGATGTCTGAACTAGGGCGCTTTCACATGGGGGGGAGGGGGGGGGGGAGAGGGATGTTTGAGGCGGAAACGGTTTGGAAGAACAAATCATACTGGTTAAAATAAAAGCAAGATCTTCCACAGCATTGATTGAATTTGTACTTGATTTGATTTATAGCGTTTCCAACGTCGATGTTTTTCTGAAGTTTTTAAGTTTTTTTTTGTTTATTGAGAGCTTTGATGTAGTCTGGTCTGGACTAGTCTGATGCGGTTTGTGTCTTTCTGCATTGGTGCATCAATGTTTGAATTTTAATCTTTATTGAACACCTCTTTAACCCTCTTTACAACACCTTGGATTGCTTTAATTTGGGTTTTTCGTATGAAGGAAGCAATTTTTGAGGAGTTATCTTTGTACTTTTGATGAACGGGGATGGGGAGCCCTGAACCAATAAAAAATGGTTTATTAATAAACATTTCAATAATCTTGAAGATTAGAAACAAATTAAATCGAATATTCTTCCAGTCGAAATTGACCATTCTCTTAGTTGTCTCAGCAAAGATAATCATATCGTCAGGAGATACAACTTTATAAAACCACCGAACATTATCATGCGATTTAGCCAAATTCAACAGAATCCGAATGTATTTTGCCTGTTTCTGGCAATCCATTGCATTTTCGACCATTCGATGTCGACATTTTGAGGTTTTTAAAATGCATATTTTAAAAGCCAAAGTTATATTTATAAATTTTATCCAAAGATCCCAGGAAAAATCGGGAAATCGCGAGATTTTGTAAAATTTGATCCCGATTCCCGGGACCCACTACATAAGTACATACCCGTTCGTTTACCTGAAGAGTTTCCGAACTTTCAATACATTCAATACTTTGAAAAATATTCGTGTCTCTCTCCTGATTGTACTCTCAATAAATTCAGCTATTTCCTGCCCATTTTCACGAATATTTATGGAAGTGTCAATTGACAATGTAATCACTTCACCAATGCCATCAATATTCTCATGCAAATCATAATCATACATTTTAAATACTTCATTAAAATCTATGTTATCCAGAGTTTTTTCTCCAATTACTAAAGTAGAGTTATTTTGTTGCACCTCGTTACCACTCAAGACATTTCTAAGATTAACCCACATATAGTCCAAATTTTCATACTCCTTAATACCATTCCATGACTCTGAGGCGTCCTTAAAACTTTTTAATTGACTTTGTGACAACAAGGATTCGAATATTTCTAACAAATTGGTTGGTTGTGTTTCGATGTCAGTTTTAGGAGTTGATGTTGGCATTATATTTTTTGGGTTCTTTATTAGTTTTGAGTAATTTACAGCATCAGCCGAAAATGGTTAAATTCCACACACTCTAAAAGCATTTTGAATTGATAATTGATTTGCAGCCGTTGGCAAAATTCTCGCTAGTAATGGTGCAAAATCTTCTTTTCTAAGCTTCCGTCCATCATTTCCTATTTTCCAGCTATGCAAAGCCTTTTTCCACTCAACTTTCAGAGGTCGAAAAACTCCAACGTCTAGTGGCAAAAGCTAGTGGTAAAAGGTGAGTTGGATTTGGATACAGTGCAATGAGTACTCGTAGTATCTGATACTCTTTACAGAATTCACTTAAGGCGAGCGACAAATGTGAAACATGTCCATCTAAAAATAAAACTAATGGAAATTCCGCTTGATTTTCACGTAGCCATGGTAAAAATACATTTGCTATATACTCGAAGAATATTTCCCCATTCATCCACCCAGAATCCGAACAACCCATGCCCCAGCCCTTTGGCATTTTTCTGGCTAATGAAAATGGGATTCTTTTGTACTTATATACCACCATTGGAGGAAGATTATCCCCTTCAGCGTTCACCATTATTAATATTGTAAGACATTCTTTATCGTCGTTGTTTGTAACATTATAAACCCCGATTTTTCACCTTTTGCAACAAGCACACAATTTTCTTTCGGAGCTAACAAGAATGCTGTTTCATCGCAGTTATAAACGCGTTTTAGATCTTTAATTATTTCCATTAGGTTGTTTTCCAAAAGATACGTATTAATCTCTTGGAACCAGCCGCGTATATTCGTTTCTCTTATTATGGAACGACTTTTTACTAGGTGTTGGGCAATTCGTTCGGAAATGTCGGAATTTCATTTTAAAAATCCTTCATACCACTGTCTGCCTGGTCTGCCATTTTTAAAATTATTTGGGCGCTTAAGATTTTTAAGTAATAGTTGAACGCTGTCAAGCAGCTGATCTTTGGTAGCGGGAAAGCCTGTCTTAGCAATATATAAAATCCACTCTTTTATTTTGTTCTCTTCTGATGAAGTTAAAATCGTTGGGTGGCCTATATGAGCATTTTGCGCGTATACGCCGCTTTGTTTATATAGCAAAGTTGTTTTCGGAACCTTAAATTTTTTACTTGCCGCATATGTCGTCATTCCATTTTTCATATGTTGGAGGGCTGCGTTTAGGTCATCCCGACTGTATTGAAGTCGTTTTGGTTTTGAAGTTATTCTAATAAAATATCGTAAAGCTCGATTACTGACAGGTTATTACAATAACACTGACACATAATTTTAATAAGGCTAATTATAACTAAACGATTTAAAAAATTATAGTCAGATTTATGCTTACGCATTTTTAATTCAAATTAAATTATAAAAATTACACAAACAGCGATTAAATTAAAAACAAATAATTTAATTTTAATATATTAAATTTTAAGATTGGTACCACAATATTGATATATTTGGTATTCTTTACTGAACCAAGTAAGGATATATTACTGACACTTAGTTTAAAGGTTAGTTTTGACAAACCTACTATAAAAAATGTGTATCAGAATTAGAACACTAAAATGATATCTTTAAATTAAATTTAATTCAAGTTATAATTTTAATATTAATTATCGATATATTATATTGGTACACCATTTAAAAAATGTATCTATTGACCTAATACTGACACATGAGTCAATAAAAGGAACAAATCAGTTACGCACACGAACGTAATACTGACAAAACTATTTTATTAAAAATATATATTTACGTTAGATTTTAACTTAAAATACACTTTAATTTTCGGAAACAGTTATTTGTTGAACTCAATACACATAAAACTAATAATTTACTATTTTTTTTTTATTAATTATCACTAAAAATCGGAACTTAAATATTTAAGGCAAAATTTTAAGCAATGGAGATTGTGCACGTGCGTAAACGATGAGTGTATGTTTCGACTGATTTTATTAAGTCATACTCATACAATCAATTAGTACCTAGACCCGAAAGAGACAACTAGATAAAGTTTTTTTGTATTTAAAGCACAGGTGTGCATTATAGATTGACATATAACCTTAAAATTTAACAAAAACCGAAAATATGTCAGTAATACCGCCTATGTCAGTATTATAGTCAGTTACTTTGATTACAAAAAAAGTTTAAAACAATAGCGTCTTTTAAAATTATGAAAATCCTTATTTTATTTGACATGAAATGTGTCCAATTTTTCCTTTGGATATACATATGTATCAGTGATGGAAAATCGATTTTTTAAATTGTACTAAAAACTGAAACAATATTGTACTATTTTGAGTTGAAATGTACCTAATTTTTTTTATGTTTTTTTTTATATTAAACTACCCAAAATTAAAGTTTATAATTAAAATTTATTTTAAAAAAATTATATTACATATATTATGCATTATAATACATGTTTGTATTCGACGGTATGAAATTTATTTTATGTATTTTATAAAATAAATATGTAAAAATACATATATAAATTATATAAAATTAAATACATATTTCAGACTTAGTACCAGGTACAAATAAACAAAAGTATAAATTTATCACTAAATATTTCAAATAATAACAATTAAACAAAAATCAGATTCATTGTGTATTTATTACAATTATTCTAATAGCTCGTCGTTTTCTAGTGGCGCATTCTGCAAATTTGTTTTTATGAGTTCTTTTGTTATTTTAAAGCTATGACAAGAATCTGTTTTAATTAAATCTCTTGTTTGTATCAATGCGGAACATGTATCAACTTGGAGGCGGTTTCGGCATTTTGCTTAATTAAATTCTGAAAAGAAAATATTCTTTCAACGTTTGCCGATGAATGAGGTATCGATAATATACCTTGAGCAATGCGATAGATGTTGCCAAACATAGGTTCGTTGAGTTCATTTTGAATTGTACCGACTTTTGCCCAAAATTCAGATATTGAATAGTTCTTAAATTGCTTGAGTGCCTCACAATCCGCAAGTGCTCGGAATTCATTATTTATGACCTCAATGTGCATCTGTTCATCGTCTGGAAAAAACTTTACGATAAGAGTCAAAATTGAATTAGTTTCACCTGACATCACGTTCTCGGGTGAAAATTTGGGGAGAAAATTTAAAACCGCATCGTCAAAATTTATTTTTTTACGTAAGTTATCACAAAAGGTGATGTAGAATTGTTTAATTTTGCTTTTGAACTCCAAAATTAAATTAGCCGGCAAATTTTGTTTTGTGTAATATAATTCGGCCTCGGCGCCGCAATAGATTTGATCAACCGGAATATGGTGTTCTTCTAAATTAATATTAGATATAACAGTTTCATCTAAATACTTTTTCGATATAAAATTTCGGCTAAATTGTAAAAATAAATGTTTCATGCGTGGTACAAGCACATGTATTCTTGCATCCTCGGATTGCATTTCTAAATTGATGGTATTAATCAATTTTAACGCATATGATAAAAATATAAAATATAAATGAATTAAATTATCATTTAAATTAGCAGAAATAAAAGATATATTTTCATTTCCGTGTGCGTTCTCAAATTCGCCGAGACCAAAATATGTTTGAAGTGCATTCCACTGCTTAAGAATACGGTCAATCGCAGCCTGTAAATTTTGAAATTAAGTTTGATTTAAAATAAGATTTAAAAACTAAAGCAAAATATAATTTTTAATATTTATAACACGAATAAGCTTACCTGACGTGACAACCAGCGGGTTGCGGCCAACTTCAAAATCGCGTGTACTTCCACACCGAAATAATTTTGATATTTTATGAAATCTTCTTTTCTGTTTGGGCTATTGCAGAAATGGTGGTTAATTTCCCGTAAAAGCTTGTCGATGTTATCCGGTAGTTTTGCCGCTGCAGCTATCGAAACTAGGTTCAAATTGTGGCAAATACAGCCATTAACGACTAATTTCGGTATTAATTCTTTTAATTTGGCCTGCACTCCATTATTTTTCCCCATCATCACAGCACAGTTATCCGCTGTGAATCCGACTAAATTCTTTAAGGGTATACCTTTTTCCTGGAGAGTGTTTACTAATGCAGTGAATATTCCAGATGCGGAACAATCTACTATTCTAGTAAGGGCCAAAAATCGATCACGGCATTGTTGATCGAACACTCTTAAAATTATGGCTAGATTTTTAGTCATCGTGCGTTGTATCGGTACTTTCATCTATGGCAATCGAAAAATATTGCCATTTAGCTATTTCCGAAACTCTCTTTGTATTTTCTGGGCCTGTTACATTTTTAATTATTTTTTGGCCTTTGTGGCGATTAAGAGTCATTTTTTTAATAATTTTCGAATCTATAACTGCGGTTTTTAAAAGTAAACTCAAATGGTCCAAGACCGCAAACGTTAGGTTATGTTCAGCCACAAATAACGCAAGGCTAATTTCTAATTTCTTCGCATTTTCCGAAACCATTTCAGGACTATTGTCCAAAAGCTGTTCTATTTTCGGTGATTGATTTGCGCTTAACCAAGCCTTTTTATGCGAATCACTAGCGGCGTGTCGCTCGATGTGTGTTTTCCTACCGACAATAGCAGAGTTGCAAACCATACATTTCTTGCCCTGTTTCGAATCATCTTGGACCAGCCATTTATAATTTATTTTCCATTCATCCCTAAATGGAACTGTTACATCTTTTTTTTTGTTGGTTCGTCGGACGAGCTTGCTCCGCTTTCAAATAAAATAAACATATACAATTAATAATTAAAAACGAGGTACAATCAAAAAATTTACCTACTCAACAATATTTGTTCCACATTGTCCAACACTGGAGCTGTTGTCGATGAAAGTGCCGATGTTGTTGGTAACACTGAATTACCTGGTCTCTGAGTTTCAGCTTTATCGTTCTCTTTTCTCAATAGCCACCTGTGGATTTTTGTTAACAAATTGATATTGAAAATAATGAAAAACTCATAAATAGGATAATTAATTAACACATTTGTATTTACCTAGCCATTGTTTAACTTGATACGAAAACAACAGTACGGGAAAATTCACCATAAAAATTACGCAATGTACGAAACAAATTATGAATAAAAATACAATCTCGAGCACCACAAAATTAGCAAACTCACAATCACAAAAATTTGCACTTTTTCAACTAATAAATTTGATAAATTTAATAAAAAACAACGCGAAAATTATTTTCCAAATGTTTACTTGTCTACGAATTTCGAATATAAAATGTAACTGTACTCTGTAGTAGTAATAAGTAAAGTACCATACCCAACAATATAAATTTTCTCAACGTCCATAGAACTATCATTCTAAGCATTTTTACATGGAAAAGTTTCAAATAACCCACCAAACAAATCTAATTCAGCAAAAAACGCACAATGAAAATTGTTGAACCGATTAATGGAATAATTCAAATTTTTTCAGATTGTACTAAATTACGCTGAAATGTAACATTGTACTTTTACAAATTAATTGTACCGAAAAAGTACAATTGTATCGCAAATTCCATCACTGATATGTATATAAGTAGATACATGCACTCTGACCGATGTTTCGAAAGACAATGAAATGTATAAATAAAAAATTTCCGAATTGCATAGCCGAAATTCGAACGAACATTTAGAAATATATTGCAACAAATGGTATAAAGAGAAAAATGTTTATTTTACCGTATTTTTTAAAAAAAGGTTTACATAGCCGCCTAGATCTATAAGGTTTAATGATTCTCCCTCTCTTTGTTCCAAAAAAGTAGAGATTCCACCCTGTCATACTCTCAAATCTGTAAATCTTCGGTCTAATTCTTTAGAATATTTCTTTGAATGTTTTAAACAAAATTCTCAGCTAGTCTCAGATTGTTCGAAGAGCTAAACAGCGTTCCTCCATTATACTAAACTTGCTGGATTTTTCAAATTTAGTTTTAGTGAAGATATATAAGTGGGCTCCTTTCTACAATCCTAGTTAGTAGACTACTACATTAGCCTTCAGAAAAAAGGACACTTGGGGATCCTACTTTTGACTGTTAGTCAGGCACGGAATAGATGGCGGCCTAATTATCTCTGAGTATTTGTTGAATTAATAATAGTTATTTTTTACTTAAATTTACAACTTTATTTATGTATTGGGAAACCACTATTCGAGATAAAGCTTCTATCTTGGATTGTTGAAACCGTTCAATCAAAAAAGTTATTGTTTTCGCTATACTTAAAACTGAAAATCATTGAAGAAAGTTAATGTTGCTAAAATTTCATAAAAGACACATTGAATATATAGTATATAAGGCCAAATATTCCATAAAACTTTTCATAATTTAGGAGGTTGTAAAAAAATCTTCAATTTAAAATCAGTTTAAGTAGTAATGTTCTATTCAAAGCTTATATACTTAGAAGATTAGTAAAATGTTTTCTAGGCTTAGGATTTCTAGGTTCTAAAATGGGAAAATATGTGGTAAAAATATGTGATTAAAATGAAAAATGTATGGTCAAATTTTGAAAAGAAAACCAATTAGAATTAGAACTTATCATAAGATTTGGTCGATAAAGTGGGACAAACTAATTCCCCTGTCTTATAAAGGTCTGCTGAGACAGTTCAAAAATGGTTCCATATCTCCAGACACTTAAAAATTTGGCCGATAAACGGTTCCTATGTACCTCTAAAGAACACAGTGATGGTTGAGACGATTCATGCTCGTAAATAGGGGTAGAATCGGTGGCTGGATTACAGTTACAATGCTATTTTGAAAGCAATGAGATAATCTATGAGGAGCTTTGTGATGGTCATGTCTATTTACCCCACTCTATACAAAATTTGTGTGGTCATGTCTATTTACCCAACTGTATACAATAGTTTTCTTTAAAATTAATCAATTAAAGTTTGAAAATCAAGATAATAAAAAATTACCAACATATATGTTAGCCCTGTTCATTTTGTGGGGTGTTTTTTATCTTTTTTGTGCTTCATCTGGGATCGATTCCATATCTAAAAAAAATGATTTTGCCCATTTAAGGAAATTTTTTGGATGTAATTTAGAGGTTGCCACAGTCAATTTTTCATGAAAAATTAGAAATGACGACCCCACTTCCTATTGACTCGAAACTTATGGCCGATTATTTGGTAAATCCGGTCTGATGACAATGGTTTCTTACAAGAAACTTTATTGAAGTTACAAGAAACAATATTGAAGCTTAAATTATGACAAGAAGAACAAACAAACGATGTTTCAACCAGTGTTTGAAACTTCACAAACTTTCGTAATAAATTACGAAAAAATTATTTTTTTTATAATAATTGTTTCCAATAATAACAATTATTTTTAATAATAATAAAAGTCTTTCTTGAATTATTTTTAGTAATAACAGTTTTTCTTGAATTATTTCTCATAATAACAGTTTTTGTTCAACTAAATTACAGAATACGGGCAGATTCAAATCCTAATTTCAAATCTTCTTTCTTATTACTCGCACAAACGTTCCTATGGTGAGCTACGATGTTGTACAAATACTGTTGTTGTTCTTCACTCTTGCCTGCTAGACCATTGAAATCTTGAGCTAGAGAAATTGATCGCAGAATTCAGAAATTCCATATTAATATCATAGCTAGTAAAAAAGTTTTTCGTATTTGCATTTATAAAATCGTGAATTTGATAGTTATGGATGTCACGATTATTAGGTTTTAAAAATTTATTCCCCTCATTAGGTACGGTGTCTGCTCTCAATTTTTCGCACATCTTCATTCTCATCGATCTAGGTATTCTGTCATCAAAAAATGATAAGGCAGCCAAACTCTCGTGCAAATACCAAAGGTGTTTTGAAAATTGGTTAACTGTCGCCAGTGAAATTTATTCATTTATCGTTCTATAATTAGTGAGCTCCTTAAGTAGGCACAGGTCATTGAATGGCGCGAAACGGGCACTCTGGACTTCTGTCGGTTCCAAACAAAATTGATCTCTCAACAGGTATATTTTTAATGAGTAAATCAATTTGGCCATCCATCGAGCGCGATGAATAGCACCAGGCGGGCGAATAACAATCCCGGGATTCAGATCTTCACCGGCAAATAATAGGCAAAGTTGCAGTAACTCCGAGTAATCTGCTCGAGCATGATTAAATTTCAGGTGCTCCTCTACAACGAGCCTTGTTTGACGTCTTATTTCTGTCACACGATCTCTCAATTGGTCGTCCAGGATTGCTGACTTATACTCCTCTCGGGATATTCCTTCAGAATCCCACTCCTTCCTAAATCTCTCAAATAGTTGGATATTTGGGCCAGTTGACTTTTCAAATAAAGTATTGAATGCAGCCGATGCTATGAGCTCCAAAACGTGGTGTCTACAAGCGAAATAAAAAAGTCTTTTCCCCAAAAGTCTTTCCAAACGTACGCAAGCTCCCTTATAACGCCCAGTGTTGCTTGAAGTCGTATCAAAACACATCGCATTTATATTTCGAGCTAAGTCGTGTTCTTGAATCAAATTATTTAAGTTGTCCGCCATGACTTCACCTGTTACTGACGGTATCTTTGGGATTCCAAGAATTTGCTCGATCCGAAACCCAGTAACAATAACCGCCATTCTATCCACTTTTCCCCGCTGTTCGTTATCGTCCATAATTTTCCATCCCAATGAATTGTTAAAAAACTATTTGGGTGAAATCCCTCTATTATAGATCGTGATAATTCTTCTCGTTCTTTCATACGATGTCTTCTAATTGTGCTCATAGAGCAAGATACCTCGTCTATCGAATGGCCGAAGGCGGACGCCGCTGTTCCGACAACGTATGCCATTTGACCATTTGATAATTTTGCGCGATCGGCAGTATTACAAACGAATGAATTCAGAGGCTTTTTTTTTGCGATCCGTCTCTTCTTTGGTTCAGGTGACGGGCAATAAGAACTCTCAGACGAGGAACTCGATTCACTGCTAGATTCTTCATACATTTCGATAATCCTGGTTCCTGAACGTTCACATCTAATTTGACTTACACTGGCTTGTGCTTCTACTGAAAAGTTATTTCCGAATTCAGCGTTGAATTGTGCAGCGTATGAGTACCGTTTATTGTCTTTATTACAATTATAAAAACATAAAAGTTTCGGTGAGTTTGCTAAACGAATGGCGATGTCTTTATGACCAACGTTAAAAAGACATGACAAACTGTTTACGAATTCCGTTTTCTTGGAAGAAGCTAATTTTTTGTGCTTTTTCAAATTATACCAAGACTTGTGGAGTTTTTTGAATTTTGTAACCATGTTCCGGTGTTCAGCTGTTGGTAAATCAAGTTTCTTCCAGATCCCGATTGTTGCAGCCACTGTTTTGTTCGCACTCTCAGAAATTGTCCTTTTTTCACACATATGATAAAACAAGAAGAGGCGCAAAACATCACTATTTTTTGGCAATTCTTTGATTTCAGCAAATGATTCTACGGGAGAACCATAAGTAACCAAAATTTTCTACTCATATTGTCGAAAAACTTTTTAAAAAAACAAAGAATTTGAAATGACCATGACCACAAATCATGACAAGCGCCTACTTCAAAATGTTTAGTAAAAATTGACTGTGGCAACCTCTAAATTACATCCAAAAAATTTCCTTAAGTGGGCAAAATCATTTTTTTTAGATACGGAATCGATCCCAGGTGAAGCACAAAAAAGATAAAAAACACCCCACAAAATGAACAGGGCTAATATATGTACATACTTAAATATGGGACCGATTTCCCCACTTGATTTTCCACTTTGATGAGGAACAATTGCGGCCCAACGAAGCTCTTTCCTTAAGTGTTTACTATTATTTCCCCGCTGCACTTTGATAGACAAATAGAAAATAGTATTTACAACACAACACTCCAGTCTATGTTATTAGAAATAAGTATTGAATATTAAAGCTTAATGAACTACGATCAGAAAAAGAAAAACTACATTTTTAGATTTTCAAGTAATATAGAAATAATCAAACCCTTAAGTTTTAAATAGGGATTTTCCTTTTCATCATTCAAACCTGTTTTCACTTTCGACCCCAAAAAAATGGTTTGAAGTTGGTCTGATTGCAAAGGTTTTCATTTAATTAATTGTATGTACAGGTATAAAATCTTTAATACCCGATTATAAAAACCTTTTTTAGATCATATGTATCTAGTGGTATGAATTGAAATTGGTCCGGTTACAAAGAGGTTCAGAAGAGGGTGAGAAGAAATCATATTGCGTAGTTTTTCAGCCTTCTGGTTGTCTACATATATTGTGTAAATGTGAAAATTTATATAAAGCAAAGCTTAGACCAAAATCTATAATCTATAAACGCAACTAAATTCGCACTTAAAACTTTAATTGACTCTTTTGGTATTTTTAAACTCTAGAAAACTCCAGTTTTAAGTATCAAGTTGTAGTCGTGAATATCGGTGACTCAAATCGCTCTCACAAATGACATTTAAAATTTAATTTGTTATTTCTAATTTCGATGTAAATTTATTTATTATATTGTCTTACTCGTATGTTATTTCTATTGTGATATTGGCGTTTAATGAAAATATTTATTGTTTCAAAACTCTAGGCTCAGTTTGTTGTTTTATTCTGGACTAAAAATGCGATATTTCAACATCAATTTCGAATTGTAGATTTGAAGAGAAATACGATACTTAGATGAATCGAAAACAATTCTCAAAAAATCGTAGGAGTTGCCAGCTCAAATACAATTTCCAACAACATTGATTATCCAATCTAAAGCCAAAATTTATCTGTCTCCAAAATTCCCTTGGCGGCATGCATCCTTCAAACGTCGTGCAAGTGTTCCAAATTTGATTGTTTTTTAAAGTGCACCGACAAGCTTAAGCAACAATTTGTTGTTTATCAAATCCAGAATGTTGCAACACCACTTACTTATACAAGATAGACAAAAGAATTTTTACAAAAAAATCTTTATCAACTCAGAAGTGGCGTCTAAAATGGTCAAAATTTAAACATTAGAGCACCTAGACGACACCTGAAAGGTGCACACCACCAAACTACTCCAGACTGCAACAAAACTGTCGACAAACAAAAAAAACTTCAGAAAAAGATCGACTTTCCCTATCCCTGTTTCCCTCTATGTGAAAACTCGCTAATATACACTTATTTTTCAAAACTACGAAGCTTTCAAAGGGAAATCGTCTAAATTTGCTCTAGGCCAGGTATTCCATAAAATAAATCTAAGAAAAATTGAATAATTCCCTCTGAAATCAGTAGTACAGCGTTCTTATTACTCAAAGCTTTAACTGATTTTTCCAACGGTTTTAAAATTTGGAGCAGTTATTTATTAGAAGTCTATTTTGACCAGCGTTACAGGCGAATTTAGATCGATCCTTCAATACCTTTTTGATAGTGGTATTCATTAACAAATATCCAGCGACGGTTTTCAATTATTATTTTTTAACATGCCCAAAAAATCTTAATATTGTGCAAAAATGGATTTTTGCTAAATCTCGGGATTTTAATCAAAATTATCGGGATTGTAAAAAATTCAACAATCCACTTTAAAACTGAGGAGTATTTTCCGTCATATTATGCTGTTTTCCGGAGGGACAGGCATCTGCAAAGGGACACTTACGAAAAGGGTGGCGGTATTGTAGTCGCAGTCTCTAACAAATATTCATCCAGTCTGATAACGTTGGCTAATTGCGTTGCCGAAATTGTTGCTGTACGTATACAATTCCATTCATATTCGCTGATCATCTGTGTTACATATATACCCTGCCATTCGAGTATGCCAGTTTATCAAAGGTTTGTGGACATTGTCAAATCAAATATTGCTCCACTTCTTCAGCCGGAGGATCGTCTATTTATTTTTGGAGATTTTAACATTCCGGATATTGTGTGGGAGTATGTTGATCACAATTTGACTCCTATTAACATGAACGATGAAATGGATAACTTCATCTCGGAAATATTTTCGTTGGGGTTAAAGCAATGTAACAGTGTTACGAATAATAGTGGTAATGTGTTGGATCTGGCTTTTGTACCATTTGATCATGAGGTGACCGTATCGACGTGTGAGGATTTGGCTGGATCGTCTAGTATTTTCCACTCTCCACTGAATATTTCAGTTATGTTTGAATGTTGCGAGTTAGTCGAAGAAAATGTTAATTCATGGACTTGGCGATTACAATTCTTTAAATGCATTTCTGGATACGTATGATTGGTCGTTTTTTTATGCTTGTAATAGTATTGATGACATGTTAATCGAATTTTACAGAATTATTAATCTAGGTATTGAGAAATGTATCCCTAGACTGAAAGCTTTTAGCGTTAAGAAGGAACCGTGGTATAATAATGAGTTGATAAATCTAAAAAATAGAAAGGACAAGGCTCACAAGAAATATAAATTGCATCCTAATGTTGTTAATTACAACTCGTTTGATGTATTACGTAAGAAGTATATATGTCTAAACCGATTTCTTTACAGCTGTTATATTCTGGAAATTGAATCATTAATTAAATCGAAGCCAAATAATTTTTGGCATTTTGTTAACTACAAAAGTAAGTCTAATGGTTACCCTTCTACGATGTATTTGAACGACCGTTCCTGTGATAACATACAGGATACTTGTAATTTATTTGCTGATTTCTTTCAGAGTGTATATAGTTCGAAATCAAATCTTGGTAATTTCAGTAATGTTGCAAGTAATTCTAAGTTTTCAATGTTTCGTCTGGAAGTGGATACTATTTTATCCGAATTGTCTAATATTGATATTAACCAAAGTGCCGGTTTCGATTCTATTCCACCCATTTTTCTAAAATTAATCGGTAAGGTAATTTCTTCCCATATCTCCGTACTATTTAATAAAAGTCTCGCTGAGGGTTGCTTTCCTATTGCATGGAAACGCTCACTTATTAAGCCGATTTTCAAATCCGGATCTCGAAGCGAAGTCGAGAACTACAGAGGTATTTGTATTCTATCAGTTTTACCAAAGCTTTTTGAGAAACTAGTTAAAGATCAATTATTCTTTCATGTTAAGACTTTCATTTCTTCCAAACAGCATGGATTTTTCCCTGGTAGGTCAACTATTACTAATTTAGTTTTGTTTACTAATTGTATTTCAAGGGCTCTATTAAATGGTAATATTGTGCAGGTCGTTTACACTGATTTTTGTAAGGCTTTTGACAAGATCGATCATGACTTGCTGTTGCGGAAACTTATTTCATTGAATTGTAACTACTTGCCAGTTGATTGGATTAGATCTTATCTAAAATCCAGAACTCAATTTGTGAAAATTGGCAGCTTCACTTCAAGAGTGATTGATGTTTCTTTAGGAGTCCCTCAAGGCAGCCATTTGGGTCCCATGCTCTTCATTCTTTTCGTAAACGATGTGGTCAACTGTCTAAGTCATTTCGACATTCTCATTTATGCGGACGATATAAAAATCTTTAAAACTATTTCTTGCGCCAATGATGCACTTGACTTTCAGTCTGACCTGACAAACTTCAAGGCTTGGTGTACATCGCATAATTTGATTCTAAACATCTCCAAATGCAAAACAATGTGTTTCACCCGCGTAGCCTTACCCACTAGTTACGATTACTTCTTTGATGGTTGTAGTATTGAAACTGTTGATACTTTTAAAGATTTAGGTATAACCTTTACTTCGAATTTATCGTTCCATAAACATGTTGAAGGTTGCATTTCTAAAGCGAATTCTATGCTTGGATTTGTTAAAAGGTTTGCTAAGGATTTTCATGATCCTTACGTGATTAAAACTTTATATGTCTCTTTTGTTCGTTCATTGTTGGAATATGGTGTTGTAATATGGAATCCGTTTTATATTAACTATTCAGATCGCATAGAGAGGGTTCAGAAGCGATTTTTAATGTACGCACTACGAAGGTTGCCTAGAGATGCGAATGTACCTGCTTTCATACTCCCAGCGTATCGTGGTAGATGTAAATTAATAAATATGGAGCCGCTATTTATTCGTAGAATTGAAATTAGCGCAATGTTTGTTCGAGATTTATTGGTGTCTAAAATCGATTGTTCGGAAATTTTGAGTTTGCTTGATATATATATATACTCCATTACGTGTGCTGCGCGATAAAGATTTCCAAATTAAGTTGCCGTTTTGTAGGCAAAACTACGGTAAATGTGAGCCGGTTTATCATTCTTCTGCTTCCTTTAATAAAGTACGGCCGGCTTTTGACTTTAATCTGTCTAGAAATGCATTTAAGGAATTGATGTCGAAGCTTCTTTTGAATTATTGGTAATCTTTACATTATATAATTTTATTAAATTTTTTATTGATGTAACCAGTTATGTATAAGTTGGTAATAAATAAATAAATAAATAAATAAATTACCAATTTCTCGAGATTTCGCCTTCGGAAATATGCGAAAATGACCCACTACGCCGTTGTTTAATAACCACCATTCCAGCAACGCTAACATTCAATTTGAATATCTTCGACCAAGCAGGCAAAAGCGGTTATAATTTGGGCTGTGATTTCCGCAAATGATGAACCTCCGCTAGTTTTCAGGCCAATGCATACTGAACTGATGGGTAGCACATGTACAAAGAACAGTGTTTTGAAAATTTGGCCAGAGCACTGGCCACTGTATCCAGAAGTTGCTAAAACTCGTTTCGTCTCTGGATTTTAAGGAATTATCAGCTTTAAACCGGCTAGATCATTCTTCGGAAGTGTTTGACGATAAAAATAGGTTATTACCTCAGAATTTTTACGCACGCAACAGAATGACGTGAAATTTGTACAGTTTGTAGGGAATGGCTCAAGAAACAAAACTTATAAAGTGCCGATGTGTGCTTTTGCCACCCCTTATCGAGGGGAAATTAGTATATGTATTGTCAAAATACCTGCAGAAATCGCATAAAGTTTTTTCGATAAATCAATATTTCAAATCCGAAAATTTCACTGAAAAACACGATTGGTTTTTTAACGGTAACTTCTTTGATTTTTAAGATATCCAATCGCTCCGAAAACCAATTTGCAGGGAATTTCAAGGGCTACAAGGCTATAAAGTTGAACCTTCTTGAAAAACCCGTTTTTGAGATTTTAGAGTTTAAAGGGCTCAGGGATGGTGGTCCTCGCCCTTAATTATCTCAATTATTTTTCATCCTAGAGAAAAAAAAATAACAAAATTTTCTGCAAGAAAACCGTAAATTTTTGTATTCTTGCATTTTGTATGTATCTTCTTTAGTTTTTGAGTTACAGAAGGAAATTTTTTTCAAAAATTTCAAAAATCATTTCAAAATTGAATCAAACTTTTTTTTAAGAACAAATTGTTAGTACCAAAATAAAGTACATTTTAAATGGAATACGTTTAATTTCAATTCTTGCAGTTAAGCCATTGTTTTCATTGCTGAATTTTTCTCCGAAAAACCGAGACAACCATTTTATTTTTACCGTTACCGTAACTCCGTAAGTTTTTATGCTAGCGACTTTTACTAAAGCTAATTTCAAAGGTCTTGAAATACTTCAAAAAACATCTAACAAGTTTTCCTCCAAAAATTCGTCGCTTCTCCGTTATTTAACGTTGAAAGCTTTGAATTCAGTTTTCGGCGAACAAACAGTCACTTTAACGAGCTACAACTCGGTTCATATTGCATCTATAGAAATAAAGAAAAAAAACAATTGAGTTGTTATTTTATAAGCTTGATTTTGGTTCCTCGTGATTTTTTGATAAAACGTAAGGTTTTCGAGTTATTCGTAAAAAATCTCTCAAAAACGCATTTTGTAGATACAAAATCAACATTTTCAATCGCGAAAATCTCGAAAAATGTTGATTAATCGAAAAAACTTTATAGAACATTTTTTGCTTAGAATTCATCCCTCTATCGATTCCTGTGGTTATTTTAAGTGTACTAATTTCCACCCCCGAGAAGTAGTGACATCCACTCCTAGAGTAAAAGCACACATCGGCACTATATAACTTACTACCCAAATTTCACGTCAATCGGTTTTATCGGTAAGAATCCTGACTCGTGAAAAACCGTCAAACACTATAAGCAAAATTAACAAATGAACTCATAAAAAAATCAATTTTACTACCCCTTTTTGCAAATTTGTCCATAAAACAACAAGAGATTAATAACATACATACATACTTAAGTATCCTATTTCTTGTGGTGTAATTATATTTTATTGTAAAGGTTATAAAAATCTAAACAGACCATCAAAAAATTTACGTTCCTAAGAAAATATCATAACCAAACTGAATAAAAGTGTAGCTAAGTGTAGCACAATTTCAAAAAAATTGCGAATGTTGATGTAGTTCTATATAGCTCGCTCTTGAAACGAACCAACCTTATGAATAAAAATAAAGTTGCGTTTTGTTTGTTATGTAAAAAATAAGCTAAATAAAAACCTTAGTAGGCTAGAAAGAGATAATGGATAGGAGTACGAAATATGTACATATGTATAAATTTATTGAATTTATAAATAATTCCTTCTCTGTCAAAACAATCAAAATGGCGTGGTTTTACAAATTTATTTTTGGATATCACAAAACTATGCAATAAAACTACATACGTAAATATGTATACTTAATAATAAAAATTATGTTGTAATAAAAAAAAAAACATAACAACGGCAATTAACATTCTTTTCGTATTTATATTATAAATTAGTCCATTTCAAATTATGTTGAGATAACATAAAATAAAACTAAAAAAAGTCTTCTTATTACAACTCCGTTTATGTATGTACTTATGAACTATAATGTACACACTCTTCTACTTCCCATTCATAACATTTTTTTTAGTTTTGCGTTTTTTGCAAATCATATTTTTATACTCATATATTCGTATACATATTGTGTTTATTTACATGCATACATATTCATAAATTTATGGATGTGTGTATAAAGCTAGTTATTTTCATGTGTATGCACACATTTGTGTACATAACAAAAAACAAAACCGAAAAACTTAAATTTGCAAAAATAAATCGAATAAAATGCGTATAATTTTTATTTCATTACATTTTTTTTTCTAAGCCGTTTTCATTTTGTTATTCTTATAAAAGTATTGAAAGTACATTAGAGGAATTTGAACTCTCCCATGTAGTAATCGATTAATCTATAATACATAATAATAAATAAATGAAAAATTCGCGAAAAAATATTACTAATTCTTCGTGTTTTTGTTGTTGTATGTAAACAGAGCATCGAACCGCAAAAATTTATGTATACATACAATATTTTTGTTTGTTCCGGTTTTTGAATTTTTTTTTTGTATCCGATCATATTATAGTAATGTAGAACTTTTAATCTATCCGGATCCGGAGATGGTAAATAATTGTCAAAATAATATTATTTCGTGTTGGTTCTCTAATTCGATTAGAAAATCTTGTGGAATTTAAATTATTGATTTTTCCGGATATATTTTTGTTTTTCGGCTATATTTTTAGAATGTGTGTTGGTTTTTGAAGGTCAATGGCATAAGTAAGTTAAGCGTACAACTAACTATGTCAATATTTGAACAAGGTTCAATGACATTAAAATTAATATTACGTAGTTTGAGGTTTTTTGAATATTTTGCATAAACCAGCAAGTCGCTACTAATCAAGGATTTCATCATGTGGTGGAACCACATTTATTTATTTATTTATTTATTTATCAATAACATGGAATAAAGCATATAGCTTTTCTATTCCAACTTACATATAAACTTATAAAATATAACATATAAACAAACACTAATTAGAAATTATTTTTAATAAAATCAAAAACCAAAGATTTAAATTTTGATAAAGGTCTTGCACTTCTAATCTCAACCGGAACCCTATTCCAAATTGTAAAAGTTGTAAACAAGGGTGAGTTATTGTAGACATTGGATCGGTTGGCTGGCAGAATTATGCTGCTATTGCGAATAGATCCAATTTTTATTTTATTGTATAAGTACAAAGGAACCCGATTATTAATAATTTTATATAGTAGTAGCATCGCTCTATAATAAAAGAACTGAATCATTGTGCAGCCGAGAAATTCCTTAAACATTGCAGAAATATGATCATATTTCCTTAATCCGTTGACATACCTCACAATATTATTCAGAGTAACTTGTAGAATATTGCAAGAAATCGAGTCACAACTTAAATACAGGAATTCACAATATAATACATGGGGTATTACTAATGATTTCGAAAGCAAAACCCGAATATTTTTGGGACATATGTGTTTATGAAGCTTCAGTCCATATAAAATAGAATTAATTTTATTACAAACATTAATGACTTGAGAATCCCAGGTAAATCTACTGTTAATACAGATTCCAAGGTTATTTACATGATTTAGAAATGGAATTTTTATATTATTAATAAAGATATCAGGAATAATTGAGAAATTATTCCTAGAAATGAAAATTGCCTGTGTTTTCGCGATGTTCAATGAGATTCCATTCGATTTTGACCATACCAATATATTAGATAGATCTAGGTTAACATTATTGAAAATTTCCAGAATATTATCACTAGTACCACCAAGATATAATTGACAATCATCAGCATACATGTGATATTTGGAATATTTTATTGCAAGCGGCAGATCGTCTATGAACAGGGAAAATAACGTTGGGCCAAGAATGGTTCCTTGAAATACACCTGTCGGTATTCGTTCAGAATCCGATTCTTTACCATTTATGACTACTTTTTGATATCTTTCGGATAAATAGCTGTGCAAAAGTTTAAGGGATGTTTTATCAAAGTTAAAGAAAAGCAACAGCTTTTGTAATAACAGTATGTGATTTAGAGAGTCAAATGCTTTAGAGAAATCCAATAGTATTAACACGATAAACGAGTTTTTTTTGTCAAGATGGTGTGCAAGATCATCAACAACATGAAGCAGAGTGGTGCTAGTACTGTGATTATTACGAAATCCAGATTGAAATTGGTTTAAATAATTATGCCTTACTAAATGCTGGCTGATCTGATCCCGGAGTATAATCTCGAAAACTTTAGATAAAATCGATACCAGACTAATCGGTCTAAGGTTATCCAAGGAGTCGTTATTCTTTTTTTTCATTATGGGAATCACAATGTTTGTTTTCCAGATATCTGGAAATATAGACTGCATGATACAAATATTAATAAGGTAGGTCAATTGCGATACAATATGCGGTAAAATAGCCTTTAAGAATTTCAGATTAATTTTATCATGACCAGGCGAGTTAGATTTTATCTGATAAACAGCTTTGACAACGTCGATTTCACCGACACTACTAAAAGAGAAATACATTTGCTCAATAGTGTTTGTAATGTCAAAGTTAGGTAGTGGAAGAGTGACAGACGCAGACTGTCCACCACAAAAATAACGGTTGATGACTGAGGGATCCATATCAGTTAAAATATCAGACTTACTTTTCCCCAATCCAACTCTGTGGATGTTATTCCAGATTCGTTTCATAGCTAGTTTACAGTTACCAAAGAAGTAACTCTGTTTAGAACTTCTTATCAAGCTAGTTACTCTGTTGCGTTCAATGCGATATAACTCCAGGTACTTTAAGTTGGATGATCTTTTATATTTAGCAAACGCTCGGTCCCTCACTGACATACTTGTAGTGATACGGGTATTTAGCCACGGAGCCACAGATTCGTTATCTACTATTTGCTTAATACGAACACAATTATTATGGATGTCATACAGGCAGTCATAAAATGATTGGAATAAAGAGTTGACGTTATAAGTCGAATGCATAAAGCTCCAATTAAAATTCGAAAAATAATTCATGATCAACTCTGTGTCCAATTGGCTATAAGTAGTCGTAGATATGTTTGTATTCAATTTTCACACGGTTTAATTTAACTTTATACGAAATGACGAGTAAGTCATGGTCAGATATATCTGGGAGATTATATTGACTAGACCTTACAACCCTAAAGTAATCCGACTCAGATACAATAAATTAATCAAGCCAAGCTCCACCACGGGTTGGTGAAAATGGAACCGAAATTAAGTGGTTAACTTTTAAAAGATCGTGAAATTTGTGCGAGTTAGCGAGCTTATTAATATTCATATCACAGCCTATAATGAAATGACTATAGTTTGAAACATGTGAGGAGAGGATTTCCTGGAAATTATCTAAATCAGCTTGCACTGGTTTTTTAGGTATGTAACAGACAACAATCAAAACAGTAATTGAAGGAAGTATCAGTTCAGCCATCAGAACTTCAATAATACCATAAGTAGAAGAATGAACGAGCTTAACCTTAAACCATTTCTTATAGTAGAGACAAACGCCTCCGCCAATTTTATGCGTTCTGTCATATCTCAAGATATTATAACCGTTCAGCGCAACAGATTCATTATTAATTCTATTAGTGAGCCAAGTTTCTGCAACACAAAATATGTCAAGATTTTGTTTACTGATAAATATTCTTAATTGGTCAATATGGCAGAACAAACTACGAGCATTGATGAATCCAAAGTCTACACATGTAGCGTTAGTAACATTACCAAGCTTAGATGACCGGTTTGGTATTGATGACGAGTTCAGATTGAGAATAGAATCCGCAAATGACCTAAAATATAAAAACAAATTTAAAAGCAATTCAAACAAATTAAAAAATTTAAAATATAGAACATAACTAATATTACAGTTGCCCGGAAAATTGGTGAAATTATGAATATTGCTGTTAAGCTTATTATGCTGGCAATGTTGCGGTGTCGGGAAATCTCCGTGAGCGTCGAAAGTTGATAAATGGTTTTACAGCGCATTCCAAAGGCCAAATACTTCCATCATAGGCCTTCTCGAAAACTACGGAATCCAAACCAACTTTGAATGAAATGAAATTCAGCAAACTTCTATCAGCCGATTTAGAGACCAACTCGTGACACTCAATTTCCGCCACTGGAACTTGCAGTTTGTTATGGAGGTGTTTTTTAATGTCGTCGCAGGTAGTCGATGGTTTAAAATTTGAGGCATGTAGAAACTTTTTGGGTTTTACTATCTCTAGCTGAGTATTCGTATTATCGGTGCCAGAAATGACTATTTGTTGTTTTTTAGAATTGTCAATCGAATTGACGCTTAGTGCCGCTGTATTCGTAGTATTAGGACTTGCAACCAGGTTACTTAAAGCTTGGAAATTGGCGAATAAATTATTCAACAAGCTGCTGACCTCATTCAACTGGGCCATCAACGTTTGGATCAGATGTTGATGATTGCTGTGGTTACTTAAGCAGTCAGCACAAACAAATTGAATGTTTACATTGTTATTGCACACTTTTGCATTGGCGTTTGATAACGAAGAGCAACCAAAATGGAACATTCTCTCGCACCCACCAAAGCATTTTAGTACGTTGTTATCAGTGAACGCAACTTCACATTTATTGCATTTGTTTTTATTCATGTTGCAATTGACAAACTCAAACAATAGCACCAAAAACAAAAAATAAAAAGTACGTCACGTGTACAGTTCGATGTATATGGTACGAGTTCACTAAATACAGTTGTAAATAGAATGAGTTATTGCTGATAAAATGTATCTTCACAATGATAAAATGCCGTTTCACAGAACAGAAAATCACTTTAAAATGTTTTATTACATAAATTTTTAGATATATTGCACTATTTGATAACCAGACTGAATGTAAGGATATAAAACTAGTTACCACTCACAAAACTAATCCTTTGATCAATACCGAAATTAATATAATATTTGTTTTTGTTATTTTTAAATCATCAAAATACTTTGAGCACAGAAAAAATTTTACGTCCGCACACAATGAATGCACAATTATGAAATCAAGTGGGACAGAAAATAGGCGGAAGTTTGGGAGATTACTGTGTTTAATAGTACTTGATCTGCTTGCTAATCGGTCTGTTTTTCAATAAATTGTCTCTCGGTATGGGATCCCATCATGATCTTTTAGTTTTTTCTGTAAACTCTTACTCTCCACCTAAACCTAAGAGTTTTAGCTTTAGAGATTTTTCTAGTATAGACAATTCCCGCCTTTACTTAGTTTGTAACTCAGTTCCTTGGGAGGATATTTTTTGCCTTAGTTCTGCAACTAGCCAAATAGAATTTTTCAACTCATATATTAAGTAGTTTGGTGTTTAATAGGTGCGTTCCGCTTAAAAAGGTTACTTGCAAAGCAAAATCTCCGCCTTGGTTGTCTCAGGAAATTTCGAATGCCATAAATATTAGAGTTAGTAAATATCGTGTATGGAAAAGGTATCCTAATAGTCAGTCTCATTTAGATTACAAGCAGGCTCGTAAAAGAGTTGTAGGGTTAATTCGAATTGCTAAACGTAATTTTTTCAAGGACAAGTTAGACTCCTCTCTTCCTCCCAAGCTTTTCTGGCGTAATGTTCGTAATTTAGGCCTAGGCAGATGCAAGATTAGTTCAAGTGGGGATTTTAAACCCAATGAAATTAATAGTTATTTTTGCTCTAGTCTGAACTCTTACAGTAGTTCCGTCGATTTGTTCTCTAACGCGTCCTCTAATTCGTTTTCGTTTTCAAATATTTCTCTCGAGGATTTACAATCTGCTATTTGGAAGGTTAAATCGGAATCTTCTGGTCTGGATAACGTCAATTTAAAATTCGTTAAGGTAGTTTTCCCTTTCGCCTCAAAATACTTGTTACACATCTTCAATTTTATTCTCACGTCCTCTTCCTATCCAGATCAGTGGAAGCTAAGTAAAATAATCCCGATCCCAAAAATCAGTAATCCTTTAGAGCTATCTTATTTTCGGCCAATTAGCATTTTAAGTTCTCTCTCTAAGGCTTTCGAGATAGTTGTTAAAAATCAAATTCAATCGCATTTACATAGCAATAGTTCAATTATTTACTTTCAATCTGGGTTTAGAAAATTTCGTAGCACTTCTACTGCGTTATTAAATGTATGTGATGATATTAGGCGTAATATGAATAATAGGGAATTGACTTCTTTAACTTTGTTAGATTTTTCTAAGGCCTTTGATTCTGTTAATCACAGAATTCTTTTTAATAAACTCTTATCTCAGTTTAGATTTTCGCTTTCTGCTGCCAAATTGATTTTTAACTATCTTTCTAATCGTTTTCAGGCAGTTTTTTTCGACAATTCCTTGTCTGATTTCCTTCCTATAATTTCCAGCGTGCCTCAGGGTTCAGTGCTGGGTCCTCTATTTTTTTCTATGTACATAAATGACATAGAATCCTCCATTCAACATTGTTCATTTCATATTTTCGCTGATGACGTTCAAATTTATAGAAATAGTCGTTTAGATCAGGATTCTATTGTTAGGAATATTTCTCTGATAAATGAAGATATAAGTAATATCGTTAGTTGGCCGGTCTCTAACAGGCTCGTTTTAAACGCGAATAAATCTCAGTCGATTATAATTTATAAAAAACCGTTAGATACCTCGTCCTTTCCTGGTATTTTTCTGCAGGGTTCGCTAATTGAATATTCAAATACTGTTAGGGATTTAGGCTTAGTTATTAATAAAACTCTTACTTGGAGTGACCATTTAGTTACTATTAGTAAGAGGGTCTTTGGCATGCTTAGTTGTTTGTATAAAGTGGTTGGATTTTCTGATAGTCAGTTTAGGAAAAAATTATTCAGGAAAATATGAATGTTCTCCAAAGATGTTTCAATGCTTGTACCAGGTTTATTTTTGGTATTAGGAAGTTCGATCATATTTCTGCCTACTCTAGCCTTCTTTTAGAATGTAGTTTATCTATTTTTTACGAATTTCGCGTTTGTCTTTTTATTTTTAAACTTCTCAAAGCTACGGAGCCTTGTTATCTATATAGGAAATTAATGTTTAGTAGGTTTCATTTCTCTAACTTCCGCCTAATTCCGGCTAAAAATTGTTGTAGGTCGCTAAACACGTCTTATGTTAGGGGAGTTTCCCTTTGGAATTAAATTCCATTGGAAATTAAAAGATTAGGATCGGCAAAATTATTTAGGTCAAATTTTTGGAATGGCGTGATTGATGGGCAATACGTAGTTTTTTTAATTTATTTTTATTAACTATGTTATTTTTGTTAATTTTTAATATTATTTCACCTCGTGCTGTACATTTTATTGTAAATGAGCTACTGCTCAAAATAGAATGTGTAAGCATGAGGTGGAAATTGTTTGAAAAAATTTAAGAGGTTTTTATGCCTAATGGAAGCAACTTCATTTTTTTTTTTTGTTTCGATTGCTTTGTTTCCATGTGTGCTATTCCTTTTAATACTAAATACTAAATTATTTATAAAATACTATAAATAAATAAATAAATAAAAATAAATGTTTAATACTTAGACAACATTTGAAAACCTGGTTCAGAACTGGGATTTTGCCCAAAAGGCGAGAAGCGAGTTTTCGTTTAATTTCTCGCCTTTCAATTTTGTCCGACAGTTTTTTTTCGATTTTGCACAAATATACAAAATAAAAGGCGAGAAAATTGAGCAACTTTAATTTAGTTGTCAAAAATACATTTTATTAAAATGATTGTTTAGATTTGTGTCGTTGATACAAATGAATTTGTAAAAAATCATGCTATTTAAAATACATAAATAATTAATTTTATGTAATAAAAAATAAAAGTTGGTTCAACATTTAATTTCGGGTTATCCGATTTCCTATTTGAAGTGTGATATTTTTTGTCGCTAACACTGGAAATGTTATGGTGTTTGTTAAATTATCAATTATATGATCATTTCGTCTTGTTCCCTTCTGTGATATTCGGTGGTGTTATTTTCTGTACTTATTGTAATAATCGATAGTGAAATTTTCCTAATATGCACATAAATTGATTAAATTCAATTATTAGTTTTGCCTTTTGTTATTTGTACTATAGCTCAAGTGACAACATTTTATAATTAAAACAATAATTTTACTAATACATAACATTCATAAGATATGTGACAGCAAATTTCAATTGTTTTTTAATTACCTATGATGTGTAAAATTATTCTAAAACATCAACTTAAATTTCTTTTTCCTACTTCCCGCCAAGTATTACACATGGTCGAAAATAAAAGCGAGAGCGAGTGTCTATTCGCCTAGTGCAAAATCGCTTTTTCTCGCTTTTAGCTAAAAGTTGCTCAAAAAAGGCGACTCGCTGTGTGCAAAATCTCACTCCAGTAGTTTAGAGTTTGGTTTAGGTTTAGTTTTTTAGAGGAAACTCCTTAAGTACTTATTTCCTATTACGTTAGAATTCTTATTTCAATTTGTTACATAAAGTGATACGATTTTTTTTTTGTTTTTGTTTTTAAATACTGCCAATGGCTTTATTCCTAAATCTTTTTATATAAGAAACTAACGAGAAGTAACGAAATCTTAAGCTAAAATTATTACATATTTTAAGTCTTAACAAATGTTAATACTTATTGTTAGTGCTCACAATTTAATTAATTTAGATTATACTTATACGTATAACATACTTAAAAATTCAATAAATTTGCAGGTTCATCAGTCCGAGTGCATCTGTTCTTCTCAGTCGCCTAAATCGCGGCTGTTTTAGTATGTCGCTGGCCAATTCGTTTGGATGTGCTTCTAGTTTTGAGTAATATTTCGAATTGAATTCTTTAATTGTTTCTGTAATGGTTTTAATTCCAAGGTCGTCATGTATGTTACTATTTCGAATGTAACACGGAGCATTGGTACTACAGTGAATACTCATCGCATTTTTTCTGAATCGATTTGTTCAAAATTTATGCGTTAACTGAATATACATATATATGTATGTGTTTTGCGAATTTGGTATAACTAATGCTGTGTGCCTCAGAAGACTTTTCAAACTAAACTTTTGGAGCACCCAGTAGTTCATGCAATATTTAAATAGATGTCACTAAGTTAAAAGTATTCAATTGTGCCTTATAGCCAACTAAACTTTTTCAATGTCTCGTTTAAATAAATGACGTCTAATAAAAAATAAACCGAGTCGTTTATTAAAAGTATGTAATTCAAAATAAGGTAGTACATTGGTTCCGGTTAATAATGAAAAAGAATATCATTCAAGTCACCTCCTCTGCTAGCTAGGCAGGCTGTCAATCTTTTATCAAAATTTGTTCGATGATGTTGTTTTTAAGGTGTTGAACAGTTTGAAGTCTATCCGTATAAGCTTAACTCTTCAAGAAACCCCATAAGAAGAGGTTCAATGGCGTTAAATGGCATTATCTTGGTGGCCAATTCACGTCTGTTCTTCGAAAAATTATTCGATTATTAAACTTCTCTTTCAAAAGATCGATTGATTCCATTGCTGTGTGGCATGTTGCACCATCCTGTTGAAACCACATATTCTTTCTGCACATCAATATCTTCCAATTGACTTCACACAAAAGTTGTTGGTTTGAGGCTTAATTGCTGTGAACGACGACGAATTGATGTCCTTAGCTCTTCAGCAATTTTTGTTCTTACAGCTGCAATATTTTCACTTGAACGACCACTACGATAATAACTTCTGCTTCTCTGATCTTGAACTGAACCAGTTTCTTCAAATTTATCAATGATAAATTTAATAGTACAGTTTGTCGGAACATTTTTTCTATCGTATTTTGAACGAAATTTTCTTTCAACTTCTGAATAACTTTCACTCGTGTAGCGATCCATTTTAATTAAACGAAATGTTTAAACTTGTCATCTGTCAAATAAGATGTGGTACTCTAGTACAAAAAATATAAATGGCGGAATATCTGCAAACACTTAAGAACTTTTAGATTCGCCCAACATAAAACTTTTAAATGTTTCAAATTTTCAATAAAATTCCTTGTTTCTATATTGACTGACCAGTGGAGCGAGCTATAGGGCCACTGGTACAAGTTTCAATTGATATATTGATATACTGTGAGAACAATTGTTCACAAAATTATTGATATGGTTGTGAAGCTTACCAAAGGTAATACATTTTTATTTTTTTTTTTAAAAACATCTTTATTGATATGGCTACTACAATCTTAAACATTATTAATTCATTAGTAAGGTTGACATTAGTACTTATGAGATAAGCATAAACTTGTGTGGGTCTGCTGGACCAGTATCCAGTTCCCTTAAGATATAATATTCATACGGTTAGCTCATGTGGTTTGATTCGTTTGAGCCGCCTTACTTCGTTTGTACAGTCCAGTAGTTGTACGGCCTCGACGTTGGTGTGGTTAAGAAGCCTCTTCTCATTTTTAATGGCACATTCGCGGATGACGTCATCTATCAATTGTATTTTTAGATCATTGTGTATTTCCCTGTTAGTCACAAATCGGTAAGCGTTGGTGACCATTCGAAAAAATTTATTTTGGCTACGTTGTATAATATCTCTATTGGATTTATGAGTACAACCCCATAGCTGCGCACCATACATCCATATTGGTTTGAAGATAGTCTGGTAGACTAGTCTTTTGCAATACAGGTTCATTTTGGAATGATGCCCAAATAACCAGTACATTTGACGTTGTTTTAATCGTATCTGTTCAGCTTTTTGTCTCACATGATGTTTTCAGTTGAGCCTTGAATCTAAATGCAGACCAAGGTATTTAGCCGATTCAGCCTGCGGCACTTGCACCCCATTGAGGTATATGTGTAGACTGTTATTTTTGTGTCGGAGCGTAAATGTCACATGGGTTGATTTGAGCTCATTAAGCATTGCCAAACCCTATCAAAGGCCTGAGATACATCCAGAAATACGGCGGGGCAATATTTCTTTTCTTCTAACGCTTGCTTTATTACCGTAGTTATTCGATGGACTTGATCTATTGTGGAGTGGTTATTCCTGAATCCAAATTGAAAATCAGGAACGTTTACCATTGGCTTTAGACGTTTTAGTAGTAGTTTTTCAAACAGCTTTGATAAGGTCGGAAGCAGTGAAATTGGTCTGTATGATGTTACTTCTTCGTCTGGTTTACCTGGTTTCTTCAACATAATTATTTGGGCCGTTTTGAAGCATTTGGGTACATACTTCAATCTCATACAGGCATTAAATAAGTATGTGATCATGTTGATTGCTTTGCGTGGAAGTTCCTTGAATAGACCCAGTGATATTTCATCAATTCCTGGTGCCTTTTTTTGACTAAGACTTTTGTCGATTTCTTCAGCAATTTCCATTGGCGTGACCCTTTTAAAATCCTGATTTGGTTGATAGACAGGTGTTACATCAATGTTGGATTGAATGTCATGGGGTTGAAACACTGTTGCTAGGTGTTGAGCAAAGAGTTCCGCTTTATCTTTGTCATGTCGAACCCAATTGCCTTGAGCATTTCTTATAGGTGGTACTCGAACTACAGGTCGTTTAAATTTTCTGGTTGCTTTCCATAACGAGTAGTCCTTATCCATTTCTGGACCTAGCCCGCTTAAGTAGTTGAGAAGCAATCCTGTTCGAAGCTTTTGATTAGCCTAGGCAAGGTCAACTTATTCGATTGAAGGTGGTTTTGTCAGCGGGATTTCTGGTGAGATGCCATATTCTCCTTGCCTTTCTCCTTTCCTTGATTTGTTCCCTGATTTCAGCAGGGTATTTGACTTCAATCTCCGCTTTGTCCTTTAATTCTGGAGTAGCTAGACTGGCGGCCTACGAGTGTATTCAATGAAATTGTTTGTTTGTTGTTCCAATTCTTCATTACTTTTAATACTAACTTTTAATTCAACTAGCTCTTCCAGTTTTTCTCTGAAGAGATCCCAATCCGTGAATCTATTAGTAAGGTTTTGCTTCTTTTTTTTCTTGATGACTATAGCGCTTACTGACAACAGTACAGGAATGTGATCAGATGTTAAGTCGTGAATTCCTTCGACTCTAGTGTAACTGGATGAAATACCTTTTATGATGAAGAAATCAAGCAGATCTGGTATTTTTTCTGCATCCGTTGGCCAATACGTTGGCCCCCTTGGAGACAGATATTCACATTTGTTTTCATGAAAGGCATTGAACAAAGCATTTCCTTTCCCAGGAGAAATTAGCCTGAACCCCAAGCTGTATGTTTTATATTATAGTCCCCTCCAATAATAAATCTTGGACCGAGCTTATTAAAGACGTTATTAAATTGTAACTTCGTTGGTGTATGCCGTGGAGGACAGTATGCTGCCACAATATTTAGATCTGCGCCATTATATTGGATTGAGATAACAGTTGCTTGGATGTAGCTTTCTCGAATATCCTCTTGTTGATTATGTTTGATATTATTTTTAATTAGTACAGCTGAACCACCTCTGGCTATTTCACTAGGATGGGTTGTCCAGTAGGAATTAAATCCCTTTATTCTGAAAAAGCTTTTGTTGGAGAAGTGCGTTTCTGAAATAAGTGCAATATCTATGTTGTTTGTATGGAGAAATATTTCCAGTTCTTGGGCTCGTTGGTTGAGCCGGATAGAAATTAATGGCGAATAGAAATTAATTTCTAGTTTTGCCACCCTTTCTGTTAAGTGACCAAGTGTCTGTTGAATTTGACTAAGCTTTTTAATAATTTCAAAGTTATTAGACTCGTTATTAACTTCTATGTGTTTGTTGTTTTGGTTTGATTCATCAGCAGATAATTTAGTGATTTGCGCGTAGGATAATCCAACTGTAGATGGTGTGATTGTTGTTTGTGGTTTAGCAGCTTTGGTTTGTAATCGCTGTACTACTCTTGTTCTATTATTCTGTTGACTTTTAATTTTGTTCTGATATACGCAGCATCCTTTATAATTTGCAGTATGTCCTTGTTGTTGACAAAGAGCACATGAAGGCGCGATATCTGGTTGTTTTTTGCATTTTGTCGTGTGATGATATCCAGCACACTTAACGCATTTGGTTTGACGATAGCAAAAACTCTTGGTATGTCCAAGTTGTTGACAATTCGTACATTGTGGAATGTCCCTTGTCTTGTTAGGTGGCTCAATTTTATCTATGTATACAGTACGCAAGTTTTTTGATGTTGTAAGCTTCTTTATTGTTGTCTTTTTGTTTTAAGTCGATGTAAAACAATGGAAAGTGTTTCCTGTCTTTTACACCATTAGTTGTGACTATTTTGTATATGTTAGTAATACCTGCGACTTCATGTCCCATTTTTTCTAAGTTTACTTTAATTACATCGTGACTAATGGAAGATGGTAAGCCTCTGATAACTACTCTATAAGCCTTTTCGCTCTTCAGCTGATAGGTGTGATATTCTATATTTTCTGATTGGTTGCTGGGTTCTTTTTTTAATTCTTCCAGTAATTTTTTGACATTTCTGTAATCATTTTCATTTTGAAATGTAATTTTAATGTCACTATTTGAAAGCGCCTTAAAATTAGTTGATTCACTAGTGGTTTTTATTACTTTTTGTCGAAAAAGTTCGAAATTTTTTATATTGCTCACGTTAATGGGTGGAGGCAGTGGTATTTTTGGGTTTTTCTGTTCAGTGTTATTGATCACAATTTGTGTAGTATTTTTTGGAGGAGTTTTCGTTTTTGTGCGCCTGCGTTTCCTAGCATTTCTGTTATTAGCACCGGAAACTTCTTTTTCCAGTTCTTCCTCATCTGTGCAATAATCCTCTTGACTCAGAGCACTGAATCTATTATTCTGTTGAAAAACTGGAAATTGCCGCAGCAACCAGTTGGAATTATTTGAATGTTCATGTTGACTGGATGATGGCTGAATATGATTTGAAGAAAGATTGTTAACTCGTGCTGAATCCTTAGCTATGCTATTTTTAACCTTTTCTTTTAGTGTAGAGTTTTCTCTCTTAAGTTCAGCAACTTCATTGCTCAGCTGCGCGATTAGTTTCTCCATTTTTTGAAATTTATTTAACAGCTCCTCGCTGTTTATAATATTTGTTGATGCACTCGGCATTTGTTCTGATAATGAAGTTACTTTTTCAGTGGAGATTGCGTTGTTTGCAAATACTTTTTTTATTGGTGATCTGATTGTAATGGAGCCCTTTCGGAATGAAAGTTCTTCCTCGTTACTCTTTTGAGCGTTGATATCGCTTAGCTTATTTTTGGTATCATTAGAATTATGTAGCAATGTTTGGTCCCCCCTAGAATCCATGGGACCGACCTCCGGAGAGAGTGGATTTTCCTGAACATCAGGTCTGCCACCTAGAGTATTAGTTTCCTTGTTTGTTTTATCCATTGCGTTTTGTTTTTATAGTGTTATTACACTCGCCTCTAGAAGTTCAGCCGTTGTGATACATTAAAAATGCAAAACAAACGTTGCCCAGGTGCTACCGCGTGGAGGTAAACTAGAGATAGTTGATGGTTTCTACATAGTTGCAACGTTGGAGTATAAACCAATTTATAATTGGCTATAAACGGTCAACGCCTACCCTATTGAAACACACCCAGCACCCAATTAATAAAATATGACATAATATGTACAGTTGTGTTCATAATAATAGCAGCGCATTACCTTGCTTTAATAACTCCTTAAAATTTTTTACTCCTTACTCTTTTCCAAGGTTGGCAATGCTCTGAAAGTTTTCTCTCTCCTCTCTTATTAACAGTATATCATTACTGTTTCAAAAAATGCTTAATTCTTTTTTATGAGATTACATTTGGTAGCGAGTGTTTGAACCAAGCTGTTCATAATAATAGCAGCAATGCAAGAAACATAATTTCAAGCGATGTTTTTAACGAAAAGTTGAAACTTTTTAACTAATTGGTAAATACAAATTATTCTCGTAATTCGTAAAGTGCAAAAACCATATTTAACTGGATTTAAGAAAAGTAATGAGTTGATCCAAGCACTGCACGGAAGAAAAGCGAAACCTTATTAAAAAAAAATCGATGTGAAGGAAAAACTTACCGTGAAATACAAGAAATTATCTGATGTTCTGCGAAAATGGTCTGTAATTCAGTAAAATGGACTGATAAGGCTGAAACAGGTGGGCCAAAAAGGAAACCAACTGAGCGTATTGACCGACAAATCATACAAATGGTAAAGAACGACTCTCATATCAGCTCAAAAAAGATAAAGTAGGAACTTCAGGTACCTGTAAGTGCGGTGACTATACGGAGGCGCCTATTAGAAGCTAAATTGGCCGCCAGGAGCCCGATAAAATTACTATTGCTCAGCAAGAGACATGTGGCAAAAAGAATACAGTTCGGTAAGGCGCACGTCAATTGGCCCCTAGAAAACTGGCGAAATGTTTTATGGAGCGACGAAAGTAAAATTGTCCTTTATGGTTCCACAGGTCGTCGACAATATGTGAGGAGACAAGTACACAGTAAAGACTGTTAAGCATGGTGGTGCAAAATTGATGGTTTGGGCTTGCTTCTCATACTATGGTTTTGGGCCGATAAATCCTATAACGGGCATCATTGATAGATTTGTATACATTAAAATACTTGAAGACATCATGCTATACCGTATGCTGAGTATGAAATGGCCCTGAAATGGGTGTTTCAACAAAAAACACACAAGAAAACAGGCGAAGTCATGGTTTCGGAAGTACAAAATTTATCTTATGGAGTAGACAACGCAATCACCGGACCTCAATTCCATAGAAAACGTGTGTGCTGATGTCAAAAATAAAGAGAGCAAAGTTAATCCAAAAAAATGCCCAGCAATTGTGGGAGGCAGTGCACGAAGCATGGAGTACAATACCCATTGAGAGATGTCAAAACTTAGTGGACTCTTTGAAAAGGAGATCCGCGGCTGTTATTCGTAATAATGGGCATGCAACTAAATATTGACTGCTTTATTAAAAAACAATACACAGAGGTGGTGCTTGTTAATTTTTTTTTTGATGAATTTTTTAATTATTTCTAAAAATTATTTCGGACTGCTATTTTTGTGAACACCACGAAATGGAATTTTTTATTTATATAAATTTTTAATCAAAAGAATAAATATTTGTTTGTCATTTTATAGCTTAATATGACAATATCAAATATATTTCATGAATAAATCTTAATCAAACTTGCGTTTTTGAAAACTTATACGAGTTTTTTCTTTTTCTGGTTAGCGCTGCTATTAATATGAACACAACTGTATATATGTATAACATAAAGTACATAAAAACAAACAATACAAAAATTAAAAAAATTTAACCCTTAACGAACGGGAGCTTTTGTATTTTTATTGTAATCCCATTTCCATCTCGCATGGCCAATTTCACTAAAATCGGTTAAGAAATAGCCAAGTTCCATAATAATGGGTCATATTATTTTAGAATTCCAATTCCATCGTGCATGCCAAATTTCACTAAAATCGGTTAAGGAATAGTGAAGCTCCACCCTAGTCAAGTTCCATCCCATTTCCATCGCGCATAACAAATTTCACTAAAATGGGTTAAGGAATAGCGATGTTCCATCCTTCTTGGCCATATTCCAGAACTTCATCTTAAAATCATTTTAGAAACCCATTTCGAATGCACTGGTCAAATTTTACTACAATCGGTTAAGGAATAGCCAAGTTCCATCCTACTTGGCCATATTCCAGAACTTTATCCACAAATCATTTTAGATTCCTATTTCGATCGCACAAGTCAAATTTCACTAAATTTTCACACTTTATTCAAGAAAATTTGTTTTCAATTAATCGATTAAAAGCCTTCAATTAATCGGACAATCGATTAATTGATTAATCGATTAATATATCCATACCCTAGTATCTAATTCAAAATGTGCTAGAAAAAGGAAAAAAAAAAACAAAACAAAACAATTTTCTTGCGTTATGCGAATTAGGTATACGAAAACATTGCGTTATGTGTGTAGTTGCGTTATGCGAATTATTGTGTTATATAAGTGTGCAATAAGTGAATATTTACTGTACTGCGAATTATTTTCGCTTGGGTTCGTTGCAGGAGTTCTCTGTTTAAAGCGCTGGTGGGGCCCCATAACTGAATATCATATGCATGTTCAAATGGGTTTGATTATCGCTTTGAACAGTAAAAATTTATTGGCTAACGACAACTGAGATTTTCTTCCCAACAGCCAAAATACATCTTAGAATTCAATATGATTTTTCCACGGTGATCTTCTATCCAGAGGGTTATTGAGGAATATTTTTATCGTTTAATTTCACTAGTGGGCAGGTGCGTTTGTTCAGCGTGAATGTGACGTGATTTGATTTGTTTTCCTTCACTTTTATTCGCCACATCTTCAGCCGGTCCACGATTTTGTTCAAATGATTTATGATTTAAGCAAGTAGTAGCGCTGTTTTCGTCTTTGATTTAGATTGTACGATATCCATGAAGGCAGCAGAACAATATTTATTTTCCTAGAAGGTGCTTTTGATTGCATTTACAATTCTTTGTATTTCCTCTGTGATTGAAAAATTGAAAAAAACTGTTTGGTAATGAGACATTATCATTATTTGTTTACTTATTTCCAATCATCCCAACATTTGCTGTATCCCGTTGTTTGTTTGTCGTGCGCTGTTTATTCTTTTACCTGTTCGCTAAATTATTTTTAATGTTTTTAATAAACCCTAACCGTAACCAAATTTTATTAATTTTAATACTACAAAATGAATAGCTTATTTCTAAGTTAATTATTTGCCGTATACTTAAACAAAACAAAACAAAACGTTTCAAAAACCCAACCAAAAAAAACGTGGGTTTTTAACGTAGAAAACGTGCTTTTTCTTCGGTCATGATGAAACAACGTTAATTTTGCGATTCACGTTTTTAACTGTCAAAAAAAAAAAAACGTAAATTACCAAGTTACGTTTTTTCAGAATACAGCAGCTGGTTTCCATTTTGAGCGTTTGTACCTATTTAGAACTTCTGGTCGTGTTTCTTTTCTAGCTGAAGAATGAAGACTAAGCATTCGTTGCTCCGCTCGCTGTTTTGGATTGATTCTCTTATTCAATTCTATATAAATTGGGCACCCTCTATAATTAGCTGTGTGATTTCCATCACCATGCTTCCTTTATTAAGTTCAGCACATATAACGCCAATATCGTTCAAAGTGCAATATGCTCTAGTGTATTAACACACTATACTGCTGGTTCCTCGATGATAACCTTTCTTTGCAGTATAAGGTCAAATATTGCATGTTTGCCTTTGACTTTTTTATTGTCTGGTTCTAATTCCAAACGGAACAATGGCTGAGTCGCCTTCTCCCAATTAACAATGTTGGTAATAGATTTGCGTTGGAAGCCTTTATCAGCGAGAGCAGCTTGTATTTTGTTTGCATTCACGTAACTCTCTATAACTTTTAACATGACCAACCAATCCTGTTTGGGTCTTAAAATGTTTAATTAACGGTCGGTTGAATTTTTGATTCTTTTATATCGCCTCTTTTGATCACGGAAATATAAAATTCAACGTCCTTAATAAACTCGATCGTTCTTGCAAGTTCTCTGTTTGATTCCTCCCTCAAATAGATTGATGGCGGTTTCTCAATTTTTGGAGTTTTTCGGGCGGCGGGTCTTCAACAACGAAACAAGAATACCTTAAACCATGGGTTAATTTAATGCTAGCTAGCTTAGTGAATTTATTGGCGCTTGCACTGGCCGCTCATCAAGTTTTGATCGGACAATAATATACCGGTCTATTCCCGTTTGTACTAAACACTGACCTAGTACATCACTGCCATTGTAGAGATATGAAGATCACGATTTCACATATTTTGCACATCACAATACTTGAAAAAAAAAAAAAATATTAATAACAGCTGATTCAACTTTTCACACAAGTAATAAGTAAATTATTTTAAATGTTTATTCGGTAGTAGTAAAGTTGCAACTGAGGGACAACGTAAAGCGCCTGAAACTAAAGAAAATCGCATTTTCCCTTTATTTATCTGATTTTCAATACTTACTATTTTTCATATAGAAAAATCTAAAAAAATGTTGAATGTAGAAATAGCTACAAATATTTAGGACAGAAAAAGTTCCCGTTTTGTATTTTTTGGTACATCTTAAATAGCTCTGCTAAATTAGAATACATACTCATAAACGTCTAATTATAAAATGTTTTCTCCAAAAGAATAAAACACCGAAATGCAGATCAATTTGGTAACGTTTTATTTTATCACATAACGAAATGCGACTGAAAGACGAATTTATTAACGTACATTTACAACCAAAGACAAATACTAAAGTATACACTTGTCAAAAGCCCACCAGCCTAAAATTTCCAATAACTTGATAGCTTGAACGTAGCTGTTTCATTGAGAAATAGACATTTTTTGCAACCGCTAAAGGAAATGAAAATCTTCGTAAACATTTAATATCTCAACACAAAATGGCCTTCATTTATCTATCATTGAAGAAACGCCACACCTATAGACTTTTAACTGCTTTCCATTAGCAGCCATTATTTACTTAAGAAGTGCAACCTTGTTGTAATGGTGTTTGATCTGTTTGGTTTTTAAGCTCAAAAAAAAACCTTTTTTTGTGTGGGGTGACAACCCGATCATTTTTTTACAAAGGACAAGTCAAAACTACGCCATTTTTAGTCATGGATTAGTTGACCATCAGCAACGTCATCGTTTTGTTGATTGGATGCTCGAACAAAATGAGCGTTTTTCGAGCGTCAAAAATCGTCTTTTCAGATGAAGCCCATTTTCACCACAACGGAAACGTTAGTAAAAGAAACTGTCACATTTGGGCACTGAAAATCCTCAAGTTATTCATAAAAAACCAATTCGTCCAAAAACTGTTATAGTTTGGTGTCGATTGTGGCCTGGTGACATTATTGGAGCTTATTTTTTCGAAAATGAACGTGAAGATGCAGTAACAGTGAATATTGAACGCTATCGTGGCATGTTAACTGGATTTTTGTGCCCAAAATTGATCTTTGGTAGAACTTTGGTTTCAACAAGACGAAACACTCGACTTATTGGCAACCAATTTCGATGATCGCATAATTTCAAATTAGCTTTATTCAAATTTTAAATGACTGCAAATGCCATCTAGTTCCGTCATATTCATGAAAGAGTTAAGTGATCAACCGATAAAGGGGGCGAGTAGCAGGGACAGCAGAGACGCAACGATTTCAACAACAACGTCAAGCAAAACAACAACGTCAAGCAACACTACCTACAGTTAGTATAAATTTGGGTGACCGCATGGAAACATGATGATGGAAGGAAATCTCGCCCCAACACTACCTACAGTTAGTAATTTTATAAAAGATGAAAGGGAGGAAATATTATTTAACTAAGGGTTGGATAGTTTTTTGTCAAACCGGGCATAGCAAATTTACTATACTATCAACTACTTAGGTGTCTGGAACCGGGTTGAGTCTTTGTTGCTAACATTCCTTTCCCATCCCTCGATCTTGTTATATGTAAAAAGGTGTACGGCGGCCTGGCCAGGGGCGGATATCACAACTATTAGACCTATGTGGTTATCGATGTGGCGCCTTCCTTTACGGGGTGAAGGGTGAAATATTGCTTAACTATGTTGGCTTCATTAAAAAAAAGCTGAGTATGATGGTACATATTTCCTTGGTAAGGGAAAGTTATGGTGGCGTGTTGCAACATGGGTATAGTGGTGTAGTATTCGCATTTATAATACGGGAGACTTGCTTAATGCTTGATCGTACATCGCAATCAATCAATCAATTAATCAAAACCGATAAAGTTGGAATTAAGAAGACTTTGCTCTCATTGTACAAAAGGAGGCAACACAATGTGGGAGGGTCCATTTATAATTGAATGTTTTTATAGGATATCTATGCACAATATAGCAATATTTTACTTCTTCCTATTACTTCTTTTCTATACGGATATGTAATGTCGTATTTAAAGCTTTTAGCACGCCAGTCAAATTTGTAGAGTCAAGGCTCAATAGATTTCTAAATTTCAGAAAGATAGTAATGTAAGAACCTCGGAATCTTGAGTTAAGTAAGGATCAGGATTCACAAAGGGGAATGACCAAAAATAATGACCGACCGTGGATGTGGAAGTTTTCGATCTGATCGATCTGTGTTTAAAATTATAATTGGTTGCAATGAATGAAAATTTGAAGTTCTAAAATTTTTTGGATGGGTTTACATTTATACTACTATTTTCGTTATGGTCGATAATACTTACTATAAAATTTTAAATTCGTATATTTTTCGATAAAATCGAAAATTTCGATAATAGTGTATAGATTTGATTGTTGACCAGCAAATTTTACCGCGAATATTATTTTATTAAACGATTATGAAGTATCAAACATTAATTTAATAGGCGAAAATTTCGGTTAGTTCGAAATTTACGCTAATTTTTTCGTTTCATAATTGTGTGATAAACTCGAAACTTGATTTTATCCGTAAATTCGACCTTATCGAAAATTTTATAATGGTTGGTCCTGGTAAAATACTTATGCGTTATTTGTTTTTTTTTCGAAAACAATAAACTTTCAGTTGAAATCGAAAATTAGTTACGATGAACACGGAATGACCTACATAAACTTAAATTAAATGCATTATCAAAATAAAAATTAATTATGAATTGTTTTGGAAAATTCATAAATCAGATCTTATTAAGCGATAGTTGATTTACCACACTAAACCATTGCCAGGTAAAATGAATTTTAATTATTTGATTTCCTATCTAAAGAGATACTTTCTAGTAGTCTACTGTATTAATGTCTTGTAACACTCTTGTCGAAGCGAAGTTTAATTAAAAAACTGAAAGCTTTGCGAAGAATGCTATACAAAATAAGAAATTACACATTTTTAAAACCAATTATACAAAGATTAAAAAGCCACTGTTTTAGGCGAAATTTTATTTATATAAAGTATACAATATGTTCAGCGGAATCTAATCTCTCGTTTGTCTTATATAAGCTAAATACTTAATAATGATACTAATGAAATTCCAAGAACTTATTTTACAAAAAAATATGTGTGCGGTCAATAATATATATTTCATCATCATCGCGATCCGATGAATACATTTTTTTCAGTGTTTCCTACATAAACACGGTCAATATATTATAATATAATCAACATTGATGGCTAATAATAATTTCTTAATTTGGAATAGTATAGATCGCAAAAATATCTTAAACTCCTTCATCTTAAGATTAACATTAGGTTCAGAAAACAGACCGTAGATACAAATTTTGGTTTTAAAACATATACATACTTATTTCATATTCTGGCGCCAATTATTCGATTTTGTATCTATAATTCTATACATACGTAGTACCATAAAATCTTAATACGTTTCTATATTTTTTTGTGTTCACTTATGTAAGTATTTCTTAAATACATAAATATGTCTATATATAAAATATAAATCCATATATCTAACAAAATATAATCGTACTTGCCATTCATCATTTTGTAAAAAAAAAAAAAAAAATGTTAATATAATACATAACATATGTATGATGTATATTTTTATGCATGAATACTTAAGTACGTATGGTATATGATGTGATTTGCAAAACATAATTTTTTTTTTGTAAAACCAATAATTTTTTGCATAGAAAATTTTTATTTTCGTTTTGTTGTACACAGATAGAAAGGAATTTGAACTCTGATGTACTATAATAACGACCGATACATAAAAGTTATATTTGTAAGTAGGAGATTAATTGAAAGTTTGTTTGATTCAATTTTTATTGCTTTACAATTTAATTACGGCACACAAACGAATCCTAATGATGTTCAAGGAATTTTACATTTAAAAATAAGACAATGCCCATGTACAGAAAGAGATTTTAGATTAAAAACAAATTATTTATGCGATATAAGTAAGTAATTTTCTCTGAAATCGACATGCTAAATTTAATAAATTAAAACAAAAAGTTGATAATATCTTTATGAAATACGAAATTCCAATTTTGTCATCCCAAAATAAGTGTACGACGTAAAAAAAAAAAAAAAACTTTGAAAAATTTTGTTAGGGTATGTCATTTATATTTTGGCAAACCTAATAATACATACTTAGTCATTGCATATAAAATTATGTACCTAATTCTCCAAGCTTTATATTTCCAAAACATCGCCCATGTAGCTTTGTCAATATATTTTTATTTAAGTGCTATACATAGAAGGAAGCTGAGATCGATACACGCTGTCATGGCACCGACTTCAGAAAGATCATAGACTTTTTTAGACAATTATAACAATTAAAAGAAGTTTTGACAAAACGCCTTAGGTTAGCCAACATATTTATTTAATAATACATATTTATTTATATAATAAGTTCGTCCTAATTTCTCCTCTTTAGCTTTTTTCATGTTATCGTTCGGATGATTATAGGTGGTAATGAAACCGATAATTTGAAGATGTTTGCGAAATATTTTAGTTGTGATCATTGAGATTGTTTCGAAGTTCGAAAAGGCGTATCTCGGACTTTAAATTTTCCGTTTTGAATTGATATTTCACTTGTCCTTTTCTCAACTTTCTCATAAATCACAATGGTTTTAACTGGACATAAGTAACTACTTCATTTTTATTGAATAAAATCTTCTTCGCCAAAACTTTGATCAAAATCAATTCTCACTCATACTTTAAAAAATACACATTACGATTTCACTCAAACCGCTTTTCATTCATTTTCTCAATTAAAAATAGAAACCTTAAATTGTTCTATATGATTGTTCAAATTTCTTTTATTTTCTATTTAAATTTGTTACAAATTACTTACTTATGCATATTTTAAATTCAAATATAGCAGCAGGAAATGTGTAGGGACGACATTGATTTGGATAATTTGAAATATTGATTATAAATGCTTGTTACTTTTTTTTTAATAAAATCGGTTTAAAACAGGGTTGTGCCGTAATGTAAATAGATGTAAGGTAATTTAGCCGGATAGATTACGTACATATTACGCGAAGATTACACGTAATGTTCCAAGTAGTCAATGCAATAATCTATGTAGACTATATAGTCCATTATTTTTTAGAGGAATGGAATGGACGAATCACCAATTAGAAAATACCCTTTGTTGCTGAAGAAGCGGGAATTTTTATTAGCTTCGCTGCTAAGTATGTTGGCCAGCGATTTATTGTGTATTTTGACCATGTTCCAAAAGACTAGTACCTCAGTAATAATTTGCTTGTTTTCAAAGCTTTAGAAATTCCTTTTCTTTCTTGAAAATTGCTGAGGCTTGATAATCCTGCCGAGTCAAGGAATTCCGATATTGACTCAAGTTCGTTTTGCGACAGTTTTTTTTGCGTTCTCGTGTAACTTACTTACGGTGCAAATAGTACGCATATCAGTCTTCATGTTAAGTACACCATCTGATCTCAATTTAGTTTTTTATTCGAGGGACCGCCTACATCAACAAGTGATTTCTCAAAATTCGAATGTTTAAATTCTTTGAGCATGGATAACACCTTTTTATTGCATTCCATATCCATTACATCTTTCGTAAGTAAATTCCTTGTATGGGTACTGTAAATTGCTATGCCAAATTTCGACATCTCTACTTTGCAACGCGGCGGCGCTGTCAGAAACAACTCCGTAAATATTTGAATTAATTATATTGATTTTTTGCCATAACTATGGATTTATTGAAAATATTAGTTGGTTTTCCGATGTTTTCGTCTGCAATATTACATCCCAGAAACGTAGTCTAGGAACGCCTTTTAGGTAGGCGTATTTCTAGTTGGAACGGAGTACATACGAACTACATTACTTACACCTTAAACACACATAATTGTTGGTGTTGTGTATTAAAAAAATTACGATTCGGCAAATTACACTAAAATTGTTTTTAGTGTTTGAGCCAAATTTAAATATTGAAAGAAAACAAACAAAACAATTGATTTAAGACTCTTTATCTATTTACTATTAAAGCGCTAAGGTCTGTATTCTGTAGTTTTGATCAGCGAAACCGTAAGAGAAAATTTTAAATGTTACTATTTTTAGATAGCTAAATTATAGGTCAAATTTAAATGGAAATTTATTCTAGAGCAACTTTAGCTTCGAACAATTTTTATTTTCAAAAGCGTAACTATATGGGTTCGAAAGCTAAAGCTTTAAGGTTAAATTAGTAAAAAATAGTCATTTAACGTTGCTAGACAAGAAAGATGCATGAAAGTTTAGATTTTATTCAAATTATGCAATGCCATATGCATAAGCCAAATTTCAGTAGTGCAATATACCTTGAATCCAATATTTCCATATTTTTTCTTCCGTTATAATATGTAGTATAATTTTTAAATTCTGGTGGTGTTAACCTAAGCTTTCAGCCAAACAAAGAATTTGAAAATATTCATTTTAAAGCATATTGCACGACTAAAATTTGTCTTATCATTTCATGCTACTTTCTAGTCTGGAAAAGTTAAATGACTGCAGAAATTGTCTTGTAATATTATTTTTACATTCAAGAGGTTCGAGTCGTAAGTCTTGAGAGAATTGTAAATCCAGACTTCCATACATCGTTTTTGTCCGGCAAGCCTAAATGACTGCATAATTTGTCTTGCAGCGTAATCTTTATATTCAGGCGGTCCTATTTCAAATATTTAGCCAAATCAGTTAAAAGTTTTTTGTTAAAATCACATAATGTCTGCTATGTTTGAGTTTATAATCGTGCATTCTATAGAGTATACCATGATGCTTTCATAAGTTGTAAAAAAACTCATTACCACATTATCTCTCTATGACATTATCTGCTAAAATGATTGGCACATTCCTGCAATTTTGTTGCTTTTGGCCGAAGAATGACAGAAACCATTATAAATTAGCTTGGAGAAAATGCTTTAGATATGAAAAAGCCACATATCTCCCAGAATATTATAATTATTGCAAGCAAAAGCAGTAATTAGAACAGAGGATTACAAAAGAGCGAAAGTTGTACAAATACCTCGATCATACTCACCTCGACAGCATTGGACTGAGTCATTTTCAATACTAGCCGAAGATAATTGCAGGTACCGTTGAAATTCGCGTTATAATATTGTCGTAGAAAGGGCCTTTAGTCCTAGTAATTTAGTTACTATAGTAGTTTGCTATCTAGCAGCGACGAATCAGATGATTCAGGCAACTCGGAAGCCTTAAATCATAAATTAATAATTCGTTTGCAAGTCACTTGACGTAAAAAGATATTTAAATTTTTAAAATACTGTAGTAATTGACATGTTTTCACTAACATGTCAGTTTAACATGTAACTCATTTGGATGCACTTTTATTGTTAACTTAACGTTTTGCCTTAAATTTAGGAATTTAGTAATTTAGTAATTTTTAATTATTTCGTGTCGATCGACTTTTGGATCATATTAGGGGTGATTTATAAATTAGTTATTTGAGTATTAGGAACAAACTAAAAATGATCTGGTCTCTTTTACTGACAAATGTGTGATATTTTTAAACGTTCTACGTATTACAAAAGGCAGGTCTTCTTACAAAAAGCCTGACTAAAAGTAGTTTTTTTTCTCTGTTTTCAATGCCCAAAACGTGTGTTTTCCGCATTATTTTTTCTTCTTCGCACGTGTCCCTTAACGACGTGTGATCAAGTGATTTTCCTTGATAATTTTTCTATTGAATACAAACGATAACTACATTTTTGTTTTCCCATATTAATCGGGAAAAAAAACGAATCGACTGCTCAGCTGATAAAAGTCGGTAATAGGACAATCGTTTTGCTTTATTAGTCAGTACTTACAGAATAATTTTACGAAATAAGGCTCTTAGATAAATTTATTAAGTAATTGTAGGAAAAATAAAGTGTGAATTCATCTGCAAAGTTCTTTGTTGCGCTTGAAAGGAATAATCGTTCTTTAAACGATTTTTACCTGGTTCATTTTAAATTTCACGTACTATTTTACTGTGCTAATTGTGACACTAATACTTTTTTTATGATAGTTTTAGCGTAATTAAATAAAAATGCGGACTGCCAATAATAAGTCCATACATAAAGACTACTAAATATGGTTGTAAAATTTAAAGAATTATAATTTTTTATTTATTTATTTTATCTAAGTATTATATACAATATTTACAATTTAAACATTTGTATAATAAATCAATTGTTTTACAATAAGTTACACATACTGAAACACAAAACTGACCATAATTTTTTGGAATATTTACGAGTTAATAAATTTTCTTAAAATTATGTGCCAGTAATAAACCTGCCGGTAAAGTTGGGCTTATACATAGGTTAGGTTAGGTTGGAGTGGCTGCTTACGCACACTTAGACCGGTGACGGTCCATTGTGATACCACAGGATGTATCCCCTTTTACCCCTATTGGAACCATTTCGAGCTACTTATGTAGCGTAAGACGTCCCGCACTTTAATGTTTTCGAGATCCGAGAGGCAGTCCATCCTGAACTTACCTAAGTGTTTGTGCCTTCTGAGAGCCAATGCTGGACACGAGCAAAGGAAGTGGACCAACGTCTCTTCCTCCTCTTCGTCCAAGCAGCTTCTGCAGAAGTAATTAGCCTCCAGACCCAGCCTTCTTGCATGTTCTCCAAAAAGGCAGTGTCCCGTGAGAATTCCTACGACCGTTCTTAATTCACGTCTGCGTAAGGATATTAATGCCCTAGTGCGCCCCAAGTCCAGCTTTGGCCAAACTTGTCTTGCAACTCTACAGGTGAGGGTGTTAGACCACCTTTCCTCCGCTGAGGATAGCGCCTGCTTCCCAAGTGCTTGTCTCAGCGCTGTGATGGGCCTCCCCAGACTTGCCCTTTTCGGTTGCAGCTGGAGAGTCGTACCATGCCTAGCAAGTTCATCTGCCCTGCAGTTCCCCATGACGCCCGAGTGACCTGGGACCCAGACTACCTGGATGTTGAAATGCTCTCCCATCTCATTTAGAGATGAGTGACAACTCAACGCCACCCGTGACGCCAAAGACACCGATTCTAACGACCGGATCGCCGCTTGACTGTCCACATAGATTGTGATATCGTCTGAGGATAACACATTATGCTTCAACCACGTCATGACCTCCTCAATCGCTACGACTTCAGCTTGGTACACGCTGCAGTAATCAGGGAGACGAATAGAAATATTCACATTTAATATGTCACAGAATACTCCAGCTCCTACTTTGCCGTCTAGCTTGGAGCCATCTGTGAAGAATTGCAACGCTTCGGTTTCCGATAACGGTCTATCCCTCCAGGATTCCCTTGAAGGGAAGGAGGTCCGAAATCGCTTCTCGAAGCGTAGAGTAGGTTTAATGTAGTCAAGATTCGCCAGCTCATCCTTCAACGATCTGACAATAGTAGAGTGTCCTATACTAAGATACCTCCACTGAGAGACGGCTGCAAGTCGTACAGCCGTATTTGCCGCCATCTGTTTGCCAAAAATGTCGACCGGAAGAAGGTGCAACATAACCTCTAAGGCACTTGTCGGTGTCGACCTCAATGCCCCGCTAACCAGCATACAGGCCGTTCTTTGCACTCTCTCAATCATACTTTTGTAAGTTACCTTGTCCAGAGCTGGCCACCAAACTCCCACTGCGTACATGAGTACAGGTCTCACTACAGCGGTGTAGAGCCAGTGTACCAGCTCCGGCTTCAGACCCCATCTATGACCAATGGTGTTCCTACAGGAGTACAAAGTAATAGTAGCTTTGTTTATTCTCTCCAACATGTTGGGCTTCCAACTAAGCTTACTGTCGAAGATAATGCCGAGATATCTAGCTCTATCAGTAAAAGCAAGTCTCGTGCCATTTAAGGTAGGAGGGACAACTACCGGGATTTTGTATTTCTTAGTAAAGAGTACCAGCTCTGTCTTGGACGGGTTAATACCAAGTCCACATTTGCCAGCCCATTTCGTAACGATGGTAAGCGCATTCTGCATTACGTCTACAATCGTGCCCAGGAATTTCCCGGTAACAGCTAAAGCTACGTCATCTGCGTACGCGATAACTTCAATACCCTCTCTCTCCAATTCAAGTAGTAAGCCGTTTACCACTATGTTGCAGAGAAGAGGGGACAGAACCCCCCCCCCCCCTGCGGAGTTCCCCTAGTTACTCGCCTCTTGAAGGTGGAGTATTCCAACTTCGAGCTAACAATCCTACTTCCCAGCATATAATTGATTAACCCTATCAGAGGAACGTCCACCTCCAAAAATGACAATCCCTCCTTGATTGCCTCCGCTTTCACATTATTAAAGGCGCCTTCTATATCCAGGAAGGCCACCAAACAGAATTCCTTCGAATTAATCGATTTCTCAATCTTAGACACCAAGGCGTGCAGAGCAGTGTCCACAGGTCTACCCTTTGTGTACGCATGCTGAGACGATGCCCACTTCCTGGCACCTATTTTAGCTCTGATGTATACATCCAGCAGCCTTTCCAAGGTTTTCAAAAGAAAGGATGATAGAGTTATTGGTCTTAGGTTCTTAGGATAGACATGTGAGCTTTTTCCCGCTTTCGGTATGAACACCACATTGACCTCCGTCCAGTACCTAGGAATATAGCCCAGCTTCAAACACCCTTTGAATATAGCTTCCAGGTAGGGAAGAATAATTACTGAGTTGTTTTGAAGTTCCGCTGGTATAATTTGATCCGGACCAGCCGATTTAAATGGTTTAAAACCCCTCAGTGCCCATAGGATCCGTTTTCTGGTTACGATATCCTCTGTGGTTACTGACAGTGATTCCTGATGATTGCTACGCACCAACAGGTCTTCAAAGCTCCCTGGGAAGTGTGTCTCGAAGAGAAGCTCCAGAAATTCTCCACTAGAAGCTGTCCAAGATCCGTCCGGTTTTATCAACAAACTAGGACTAGATGTACTTTTGGAAAGAATCTTCCTAAGGCGGGAGGTTTCGGATACCTCTTCCATATTATCACAGAAGATTCTCCAAGACCTCCTTTGTGCCTTTCTTAATTCTTTCTTATAAATTCCGAGTTTCTCCTTATAGGAGTCCCAATCCTGAGCCTCCCTTGTATTTTTGGCTCTATTAAAGGCTATCCTACAAGCCTTACGATAGGTTCCCAGTTCCCTGGACCACCATACCGGTTTTTGCCTACCCCTAGGCTTAGCCAATGGGCAGGCAGCGCGAAAGGATCGGTTGCATGCGCTAGTAATGCTAGCCACCATGTCCTCCAGCTCCCCAATGGTCGTCGGGGGCTCCATAGCCCTCGTCGGTAACATTTCCTCCAATAATTCCCCATATTTGCTCCAGTTGGTCCTTCTAGGGTTCCTGAAGGCTTCCCGGGTAGCAAGGTGAATATCGAGGCTATAGGTTAAATATCGATGATCAGAAAAGGAGTGTTCCTTATCCACCCTCCAATTTTTAACCATATGAAGAATATTATTTGAGGCAAGGGTCACGTCTAGAACCTCCTGCCTGTTACTAGTAATAAATGTGGGTTCCCGCCCAATATTACACACTGAAAGGTTAGTACTCATCAAATAATCAAAAAGCGACTCACCTCTTTCATTAATGTCTGTGCTTCCCCAGATAGTGTGGTGCGCATTAGCATCGACTCCCAGTACCACACCTACCTTTGATTGTTCCGCTTATACATAACAATAAATGTTATTAATGTTAGAATGTCAACGAAATTGAAGTTTGCTCGAAGAGGAAAGGACAGACTTTAACGCTTCCCTTGTAGATACAGTGCGCGCAATTCGTTTAGCCCAATTCATTATAAAGACAATATTGTATAGATTTTTTAAAATTTTATTTTAATAATTATTATAAAATACACAATTCAAAAAGTCACACAATTTAACAAGAGTTAGATTTATTTAATTCATTTTAAATAAGTGTCAGGTTATTTTGATAAAAAACAATGTTTTTTGGTGCGATATTCGTTTAGCCCTACCCCATTTTAATTTGATTTTTCTTAGTGTTTTTCCTTAGTTCCTCGTGTTAGTACTTGGTATTACCTCCATTATTTTGAATGACACTAAAAATCCGTGACGGCATTGAATTGACCAATGTGGACAATACATCTGGTCCCATTTTTTTCCAACCATCCTTAATTGCTGACTTTAAGGAAGCTACTGTATCATACTGCATTCCATTCTGATAAACTTTACGTAAAAGTATTCTCCACAGATTTTCGATTGGATTTAAATCCGGACTACGTGCTGGCCACTTCATTAATGTAATGTTTCGAAAACCACGCACGCGATAATCTGGAGATATGAATGGCCGCATTATCTTGCTGGAACGTCACATCGCCTGGCATGAAATATTCAACGAACGGTATTAAAACACCATCTAAGAGTTCGATGTACCTTTCTGAGTTCATTCTTGTGGAAATAAAACATATTGGTATCCTTGCGGTGGATGAAAATGCAGCCCATATCATTACAGTTCCTCCTCCAAAGTTTCTACTCATGAGTGGAGGATCATTTCTCCTTAAATCATGCCAGTAGTGTGAAAAACCGTCCGGGCCATCCAAATTAAATTTTTTCTCATCAGAAAAAATGACTTTTTCCCACTGCACTGTCCATGCCATCTGGAGTTTGGCAAATTCTCGAGCATCCTTATGAGATTGTTGCAAAGGTGGTTTCTTTAACGGTTTTTGGTACACGATGTTCGGTGTATCATATAAAATTTGTTGTACACGTCGTTTCTGTATTGGTAAATCCATTTTATTTACAATTTGGGCAGCACTTAATTTGTTTTTTGTCACTTCAGAGAGAATAATGTTTTTTCTTTTAATTTTAGATGATTTCTTACACCTTTTGTTGATCGATTAATTTTCCTGGCAATTTGGATTATTAGTAATCCATTTTCCTTCAATAAATCAATTTTTATGCGCTCTTCTTTGGACAAATACTTTCCTGCCGGCATTTTTTAAGAAAAATCGACTTTATGTAAAGATTTCAATCAAATTAAATTTGCTATGTTTTTATTATGGGTTGGCTACGAAATACCTCAAAACAAAATCCAAAAATCAAAATCCTCAAATTCAAAATCCTCAAATATCAAAATCCTCAAATTCAAAATCCTCAAATTCAAAATCCTCAAATTCAAAATCCTCAAATTATAGGAATTTATAGGAAGTTTATAGGAATTTAAAAATCGATAGGAGCGGGAATATAGGATCGGATCGGACATCAGGCGGATCGCTTCGCTCCCAAGTTAGAAAAAAAATTTCAGTTTATACGAATTTAAAAATTGATAGGAGCGGGAATATAGGAACAAATTATATCAGGCGGGTCGTGGCGCTCTCGTCGCTTCGCTCCCAAATTAGAAAAAAAAAATTCAGTTTATACGAATTTAAAAATCGATAGGAGCGGGAATATAGGATCGGATTATATCAGGCGGGTCGCTTCGCTCCCAAGTTAGAAAAAAAAAATTCAGTTTATAGGAATTTAAAAATCGACATGAGCGGTGGTATAGGATCAGATTAGATCAGGCGGGTCGCAGCGCTCCCGCCGCTTCGCAATGTACATTCTGGAAAAAAGAAACTTAAATTTCAGTTTATTGGAATTTAGAAATCGAGGGGAGCGGTGGTATAGGATCGGATTATATCAGGCGGACCGGCGCGCGCCGGTTCACAATTTCATAAATTAACTAAATCTTTAAATATAGAATTTTGTGTCAATTTAAAATTATGTATATGAAATAAATATTAAAGAATGTGAAACTAATATTTTGATTTCAATTTATTTATTTTATTTGCACTTATAATTTAGAAGATACAAATGCGACCTAAGACTAATAACTTAACCTCTAATTTAACCTAAGACTTATAGCTTATATTAAACATTTTACATAATAAAACAAATTAATTAACATAAGGTGATATTATATGCAATTGACCGTAAATATTCTAATGGTCCCATTTCTTCTCGCTTTTTAATTAACCTTTGGATTTTTTTATATTTTTTGAGTGATGGAATATCTCCAACATTAATTTTTTGAATTGTAGTTTGAGTCAAAATCATTTCCTTTGCCATTTCCCTTAAAATGTTGTATAGTCCACCGTGTTTTTTTCCAAGTACCACTTTTAAGCGGCGATGCCAAGCTTCGACTGAATTTTGCGTCCGTGGATAATTTTCTTTTATCAAGTCGACTACTGACCAAAAATCTGGATCTATTTTGGTTTTTTGTTTCTTGTGTCACCTGATACATAATTGCTCTTGAACCAGGAACACAATTTCAATAATGCTGGATTTTCGAATGTGCAGCTTAGCTCCTCATAATAATTTTGAATTTCTTCTTGAGGTACTAGTGACAAACTCTTCAGCATTCTAATTTGTAAATTTATATTTTGATTATTGCCGTACTCTGTTGCCAGACCTTCTTTTTGGACACGTCTCCATATTATTTGTCCAAAATGGAAAAGGCACCCTTTAAATTTAGTTAACGGAAAGAATGATCTGGCAGCCGAACAAATTGATTTCTCAAAGTCGGATATAATTATTTTTGGCTCTAATATTATGTTCCTGTCAGCAGCTAGCTAAACAATGTAGTTCGTTGAAAAACTCGTAATATGAACTCTCTGATTTAGAGCTCATGAGGCAAAAGACAAGAGGGACCATCTGGCCACCTATCTGACCATGGATACTAAACAGTTGCCGCATGATCGTTGGGACAATTTAAAATGTTCCATCCATTAGCCAACATTCAGCTTGCCCCAAAGCTGCCAATGATGTTGTCGTTCCCAAAATTCTGTTTTTATTTTCGTTGCAGTTTTTTTCTGACAGTACAAATAACTCGTTTTCCAAATACCGCAATTCTTCAGGAATATCTATTTCATCTAATGTGGTTGGTTCTTTCAATGATGCTTGTGCCCGACGTATTCTACCAATTGTTTGTTTCTGTGCTTTTTTATTTGGTAAGAACAATCGACAGTTAGGTTGGCAACTAACTACTGCTTCTCGAATTATTTGGCTTGGTTGCAATGATGAAGAAGCGGATATTTCCTTTATTTTATTATTTGATAGTACGACCTGCTTTTTATATGCATTAGGGTCGTGATTATGCGCTGATGGTCCTTTTTTGAGTACGTGGATTTCGTTTTTAATTATCGTGTTCACTGTAGCTTTACACAAAAGTGACTTCCTCTCAACACAACACCATCTAAATACACTTTTTAGTTTCTTAGATTGGTAGTGATAATGATAACCATCAATTACCAACTTATCGTTTCCCTTGTTCGATTTTATTACACTAATATCCATTTTTTCATTTATTTAACTTTCTTATATATTTTCAAGAGCACAAAATTTGTGAAAATGATTAACAAACGTAACCTAAGGCGTGTATTTATAGTCCCAACTATGAATAATTAAAAGCTTACTTTATTCTATAACATTTATCGTATGAGAGAAAAGGAGAGACATAGATATTAAGTATTAAAAGGAGAGACATAGATATTAAGTATTAACGTATGCAAAAATGAATGGTGTTTTTTGTATTTTTGCTCCCATAAAAATTAGCTATAATTATCTATTGAACCCATTAGAATTGGAAACGATACTCTAAGATATCCTTTTTTATTACCTCTAAATAAGGGTAATATAATGGGTTGGCCACGAAATCCATTACCTTACGATCCATTTTGACAAAATTCATATTTTATAGGATATAATCCACTTTTGAATTTTTCTCAGAAACTCTAAGAACAAGTTGTGCGGTTCCTTCTGGTGAAGGAGAATTTTAATTTTGAAACGCGTTCTCTTCTGAGCGCCAAAATTTTAAAAAAATATTTTTTTTTATACATTTCAAGATGAATTTCAACAATATTTAACAAAAGTTGATTTTTATAAAAAAAGATGGATTTTGTCAAAATGGATTTTGTAAAGGTGGATAAAGGAGGGGTCCCTAATACAATACCTCTTTTCCACATTTTCTCAAAGATGACAATACTCAAATACAAAATCCTCAAAAACAAGCTGCGCTAAAGGGTAATAAAACATTTTTAATAAACATTTTATGTGCGGCAGAATCAATTCAACTCATAAAATAAAATCATAAAACAATTAAACAGAAATGATGGTCAGATGCATATTAAAGCACTAATTAGTTTTGCCAAACCAATTAATGTTTTAATATTTTCTATTTTGTACCTGTTTCTAAATACGCCTACAGTAGTGGAAACCTACAAAAACCTGAAACACAAAATCCTCACACATCCCCGGTTGACAATCAAGATTCAGAAAAACAGAATGTCAATAGACACCCATAAAATATATATGGTATATAGTATTTATAGTTTATTTTTTGTTGATCAAAATTTAAATTTTATTTATGTTTGAACATAATGTACATATCTCAACATATGATATTTCTTGAGGAAAACATCGATTAAAATTTTTGAGGATTTTGTTTTTGAGGATTTTGATTTTGAGGATTTTGTTTTTGAGGATTTTGTATTTGAGTATTGTCATCTTTGAGAAAATGTGGCTTATGATATTTGAGGATTTTGTGTTTCAGGTTTTTGTAGGTTTCCCTTTTATTATACGTTTACTTCTTTGTTGGTAAAAAAATATTAATATGCCATTTAGTTCTCACAAACAAATAACGCTTCAAAATACACTGGGCTAAACGTATTGCGCAACGGTAGAGCGACTACTAATGTAAATTCGCTAATGGCTGTATGATACTCACTTTTTTTCAAGTACAATAAAGTGCTGCAAAACTAGTAAAGTGAAACAGAGAAGGGTAGTGTAGACAATACTATAGGCAAATATTTTGAAGTTTCGGATAAACAAAATTTGTAAATAGAATCAAATTTTTTTTTGTGTTGGACCATGTTATTTAATAAATTTGCATTAGCTGCCGCAATTAATTACAACGACATAATTTATATGTTAAGTAAATTTTTATATTTACAAAAAAATCCTCGTTTTAAATATTTTGGCAAACAATTAACAATGCAAACCCAAAATTGTATTTCAGTACCAAAAGGAAAATCAAAAAAGAAAAAAAAATCATAACAACAATGGCGAACGAAAATGGAAAAATTGTATATTAAATTTATTTTAAAATTAAACAAATAAATTCTCTTTGGCACACAAAATACAAATATTTTCTCTATTATTTCGGAAATGTCAGAAAAAAGTATGTAATGTCAAAAAAAAAGAATCAAATCCAATTCTTTTTTTGCTATATTTGCTCGATTACCCAAGTATTTTTACTTTCGACTTTTTCGTCATATTTCGTACTTTAAGCTAAACTTAGTTTCGACTTTAACTAAGTTTTAGTTTCGACTTATGCTAAGAAAGCGTACGAGTATTGTCGCGATAAGTCGAAATTGGACGAAACTCAACATACAAAAATTGTGTGAATGTATTTGTGTACATTTTAAAATAAAAATTGGCGGGAAAAATAATGCACATGTGTGCGTATAATTACTAAATTTGAATTTAGCGGACGATTTAAATTTGAAAATTAAAAAACGCTAAATTTCAGTATAATAATATTATATATTTTATTTAATTTCATAATATCAAATGCGCCTTGTATTTAACAGTATAATTCAGTTTTGATGTTTCTGGTCCAACATACGCCTCTTGATTATCTAATACTAGGATGATGAAAAATATAAAATATTTAATGTTAATAATTTTAAATTTCATAATACCTATACCTACCTACGATATCAGAGAAGTCCTCATTTGTAAAGGCAGCATGTTGTTGTTGTCTTACTCCCGAGCCACATTGAGTCGAAGTATAAGGAACACGTTCACCTAAAGAAAAGTTAATTATAAAATACCTAATGGTTATCTTATATAAATTCATTATTTAATGAATTTAGCTAATTATATAATCTTACCAGAGCGAACTTCGCAAAAATCAATATATTCAATTTGAGAATCAAGTTGTGCTGAATAGATAATAAAAACAATCAACATTAATAAAAAGGTTTTATAAAAAAAAATGTTATATTTTTACATAATAGCTACGTACTTTCAATAAATTCTTCAGAGTTTACTTGATTTTCTTCGTTATCCATGTTGACGATGAAATTGGCCAATTTGATTTTACGTTGATTCGTTCTGTTCGACATTTTTAAAATTTAAACTTAAAATTAATAATTTGCAAAGAAAATATATGCATATAAAACTAATATTCCAAACAAAATAGACAACACTGACACAAAATACAATATTTAAAAACAGTCAGAATAAAGTTCAATCGTTTGCAAAAAACAAAATATTTACAAAAAAATTCAAAATGGCGTCGGCGGCACGGGAGTTTTGATAAACACAACACAAAAAGCAATATTTTTAAAAATTAATATAACTTAAGAAATTATAATTTTAACAATTATTTTATAATAAAATGAAAAAAATCAATACAAAATCAGAATAAAAGTCACATCAGATCACAATTAAATTCAACTCATATTTCGATGTTGTGGAGATTTCAAACCAATAAAATGTAAACACAAAAGGTAACTAAACCGGGAATGTCAAATTTAACGTAGTATACATACTACATATATACACATATATAAAAACATATATACTTTTTATACGGTGAATATTCTATTAACAACAACAAAATTTACTTTCGACTATTTCGCCAAAAACCGAAGGAAAAAGCGATAGCTCAATTTTTAGTTTCGTCTTGTTATACTTGGGTAACTGCTAGAAAAATTGAGCTACCACTTTTTCTTTGACGTTTCTATATTTTTTCCAAGTTTATGGTGTATACACTCACTCTCATAAATATTTTGTATATATATTTTTTATCTCACTCCGTTTGTCTTTCCTAGTCACTGAAAAAGTGGGAAAAAAGTGAGTATCATACAGCCATAAAACAAAGCTAAAACAATTGCGTAGTATTGTATATAAACTAAATTGAAGGGATTAAGAATTCAAAAATAATAACTAAAAATTAGAATGGGCTAACCGAATTGCGCGCACTGTATAGAAAACGGGATGGCAACATAATACAGCTGTACAAATCTACATCGTTGACATCGAAAATTGAATCCAGTTCAATGACATTTATGTGAAGCTCAAAAAAAAAAATTTAAAAATTGGCGCAGATTTGATAATGGAAAACAATATCTGATAAGTGACCTCTTCTGTTAGCTCTGCAAGCTAACAATCCTCAAGCAATTCAGCAACTTAAAGACGGCATAATCGAGCATAACTACTAATTAATTATGTAAAAATGTCATTGAAAACTTTGGTAAAATAATGCCGGCGTGCAGAGCTAAACCGTAACATTTCTACTTTAACGTTCTATAAAGATATAGAAGGAATTCCAATTAGTAAATTATGTGTTTTATTAAAAATTTCAAATGAAACCTTGAATTTGAACACCCTTCACTTATATCCAGATGAATAAAGTTTTTCTTTTCAGATTTTAAATTATTCAAAAATAGTTCATCTATCAAACCTTGAATGACTTTAATGTCATAAACCAACTCATATGGGAATTTAACATTCATCTTTGTGGCTGTAACTTAATAAAGGTCATCTGTTTGATAATTTTAACAGATTAATTCATTAATTTCAAAACTGGAAACTATAACTTACTCAGAGCACCAATAGTACGAGTACCTTAATTGAATTTAAATGCCAACTAAAGTGCTTAATAGTTATTAGTCTATGTTTGTAATTGTGTTAAGTTATTATTTAGTTGTTCACATTAATACTCGATTTTATCTCGTTGATTGAACATGAATTACATTATTTCATATAATATGTCTGTTCGATATTTCGAAAAATGTCAAATGATTAAAGTAAAAATGTAACGCAATCCATTATTTAGAACATAACCGTAAAGTAAAGAATACAACATAAATGTTAATCGAATTATTTATGCTGGTAAGAATCAAATCGGTATTCCGGATTAGAAATTATGAAAATAATGTTCTTGTGGTTTATTATTATTTTGAGTAGGTATTTCACAGTAAAGCGTTGGTGGATTTGAAATCTATTTCTAAAAGATAATGATGATGATGTAGTAACCTATAAACAATTATAGGTGGTTTACCTATGATGTTCTTGTACAAATTTTCTAATATTCCATTAAATTATTTTTTTGTCGCTTATCATACTTTTTAATGTAATTTAATATTGTTACATACAATTAATTAAGGTAAAGTGAATTTGGGTTAAAACGTAGCAACAGTTTTATGGTTTATTTTGATTTTTTTGTTGCCGATTAAATTAAAGTTTTTTAAAAGTTATGTACATAATATGCTTTTGTTAAAAAGGTATACTTATAGTGAGAAATATGTCAATTTATTTGATTTGCTTTGCCTTGAACTTTTTTATTATGTAAGTATGTAGGTACAAATTCTGGTTTACGAGATCAATTTAAAAATATCTAAACTCAAATGTTTTCTATAATTGGTTGTAATTTTAATTTTCAGAATTTAAACCGTTTGATTGGGGGCTAAAGTATTATTATTGATGTTTATCTAACTCAGAATTTTGATAGTTTAGTGCGATTTCGATTTTTGATACTTGCCATAAACTTCCTCCTCTACACAACACCTTCCTCCTCTACCACTTCCCGGTACTGGTTTTGAAGCCACTTATACCAATATTCTTCTTTTGGATAAATCTAATTCATTATCAAAATCAAATATTTAATAATTTACGTACCGCAACCGTAATGATTATGCCGGTAACCGACAAATCATGAATATATATTATAGCAAAAAAAAAAAAAAACATTTAGCTTGAAATTTAATTTTTTCTTAAAGGAAGAAGCTTCAGTAAAGAAGATATAAATGTATTTTTATGAAATTCTAAAAAAATAACCTTCAGTCATTGCATTACACATAATGGAATATGCATTACTACATAATACATTGTGGTTGAGTATTGTGTACAAAAATTTTATAATTTTTTATAAATGAATAGTTTTGATTACTATTTGTTATTTTATATCTTGTAAGCATTTAAAAAGGTACAAACAATTCATACATGATGCGCGAAATATTACTAAGCATTTCATGTGAAGAATAATTAATTTACAATTTCCGCAAGCTATAGAGAGAAAGAGCAGTGTGCTCAACTATTAAGCTTAAGCAGCATATTTTTGATGATTTCAATAATTTTTGTTGTTTTTAACTCTATCGTTAATCGTTATCGTAAATACAATATGTATGTATATAATAGTGGCGCTATTTTTTGTTTCTTTTGTTTATATAACAATAATGTTATATTAGATTACTTGAATTTTGAAATTAGTGAATGGTTTTATTATACATTTTTGAAATGTTATGACTGCGCAAAAATTGTTGTTTTGGGGCTATAGATTTAGAGTTGCCCACTCACATTATTACGCATTTTATTTCGATTGAGTGGTAATTACTAATTAGTCTCATGAAATTCTACTGAACCGCAATATGGTATATTGATTATTTTTCAAATTTAGTCTTTTTAACAGTTTTTCTTACTCTACCTTGTACCACTTCCTTCATTAGGTCATTTCATTAACAATGTTCCTGCTATGATTAAACATATTGGATGTACAAATAAGTTGTGTGTGATTTACAAAGATATATATATTAGCTTTATTAGCTGTATTACAAAGAAGTGAAAAAACAATATGAGTTTTGACGTTTAGATATTAGCATGAGTTGATTCAATATTAAATTGGTCTGATCATTTCCCAATGAGCATTTCAACACTCCTCCTCAATTTAATAGTTGTAATTGCTCGACGAACTTAACGTGTTTTGATGTTGGCAACGGCTTTGTCATGATATCCGCCAGCATTTCGTCTGTTGGACAGTACGTACACCTTATGATTCCCTTTTCGATGTAGTCTTTAACAAAGTTTCGTCGCTTATCGATGTGCTTTGTTCTGTTTGACAACTTTTCCTCTTCAATCAAACTTAGGCAACTTTGATTGTCTTCATGTATCACTACCGCTGACGCTATCGGTTGCTGCATATCCTCTAGCAAATGCCTAAGCCAAAAAACCTCCCGACACGCTTCCGATAATGCTACAAACTCAGATTCTGTCGATGAGAGTGCCACACATTTCTGCTTTCGGCACGCCCAACTGACTGTTGCGCCATTGACGATGAACACATAACCGCTGTTCGATTTTCTGTCGCTCTTGTCTTCGGCCCAACTTGCATCCGCATAGCCATACAACAGTTCACCGTCATGTTTGCTGTTACCAAGTACTAATTTCAAACTTGCTGTAGATTTCAAGCACTTGACAACGCGTTTCAATTCGTTCCAATCGTCTTGTGTTGGTGCGCTCATCTTCTGCGCCAGTATTGAAACACTGGCTGAAATGTCTGGACGAGTGTTTACCGAAACAAATAGCAAACACCCAATTAAGCTTTGATAATTTTTGTTGTCGATCAGCAAATTATCTTTGCTCACTGCTTTTCCGTAACCAACGCCCATTGGTATTTTTGAATCTTTAGCGTCCTTCAAACCGAAATCCGATGTGATCTTTAGAATGTACCTCGATTGACTTAAGCAATAGAAGCCGTCTGCTGTTCTTCCGACTTCTATGCCCAAGCATTTCCTTATATCTCCCAGGTCTTCGATGTCAAATTTCGATGATAAAATTTGTATTACCTCATTGATTGCTTCCATTGTTTTTCCGAGAACAATACCGTCATCGACGTAAAGCAACAAAAAACACCATTCACCGTTGATGTTTCTTCGGTACAAACATCGATCTGCTGTGCTGTATTCAAAACTTGCATCGACCAAGACCGCATGGATTGCCTCATTCCATGACCTAGCTACTTGCTTCAGCTCGTAGAGACTTTTCTTCAACCAACAAACCTTATTTCCGCCCCTTTCAAAGCCTGGAGGTTGCTTCATGTAGATTGTTTCCTTTAAATTTCCATTTAGAAATGCTGTTTTGGCATCGATGTGACGAACGATGTAATTGTTTCTGGATGCTAATGCCAACAATACTCTAAATGTCGTCTGCTTTCCCACTGGAGCGAACACTTGATCGTAGTCGGTGCCGAACTTCTGCGAAAAACCTTGAGCCACCAGTCGTGCTTTGAAACGAGTAACACGACCGTCAACATCTGTTTTCAATTTGAAAACCCATTTGCATCCGACTGCTTCACGACCATCTGGCAATTCGCACAATTGCCACGTGCCATTTTTATGTAATGACTTCATTTCTTCTTCCATTGCGAGCTTCCATTGTTCGCATTCTTTACTTTTTAGCGCCTGTGATAACATCTTCGGTTCAATGATGTCTTGTTCTACCATGTGAATCTCTTCAATTAATCGCTTTGGTGGAACACCTTTATTTGATCGCTGTGAAACGCGCCGTTGCTGTTGTTGTCCCCCAACAGCCAAATTGTCTTCGGACCCTTCTTCGTTTTCGTCGATTGCTGCGTTCTCTTCAATTGCTGGTGTCGATTCATCTTCTGGCCTTTCGACGTCTTCATTGGATTCGTCTTCTCGGATTTCGACTGATACCGTCGCTGGAATTATTTCCCCTTTGCCATCGACGAATCGAACGTCACGGCTTATGACAACCTTTTGCTTTACTGGATCAAAACATCTGTATGCTTTCGAGTTTTCATCATAACCAACAAAAACCATTTGCGCTGCCGTATTGTCCAATTATCGTCGCTTTTCTGATGGAATATGAACGAAACATTTAGAACCAAACGTAACGCAATGCTTCATACCTGGTTTTTTGTTGTTCCATAGCTTGAATGGTGTAGTTTCGATCGTTCTTGATGGTAAACGATTTTGCAAATAATTAGACGTATTCACCGCCTCAGCCCAAAACATGTTTGGCAAATTAGCATCCACCAACATGCATCGTGCCATTTCAATCAACGTGCGATTCTTACGTTCAGCAACGCCATTTTGAAAACTTGAGTACGGTGCTGTGTATTGCATCTGAATATCGTTGTCCTGTAAAAATTTCTTTACCGCAGCGCCGGTGTATTCTCCTCCTCGATCCGATCGGAGAATAACTGACTTTCGACCGAACTTGTTGTGAACCATTGCCACGTACTGTTGCAGCTTTTCGAAGACTTCAGACCTTTCCTTTAACAGATATGCGACTGTATATTTCGAAAAATCATCGATCATCGTCAACAAGTAGCGTCGTCCACTCGGCGATTCCGTTTGCATTGGCCCACACACGTCCGTGTGAACCAAATCCAAAACATTCTTTAATTTGCTTATTGACTGTTTTGGAATCGGCGACCGAGTCTGTTTTGCCTTTAAACAAACTTCGCAGTTTTCCTTGATGCCGCAATCAACGATTTCGATACCATCAACCATTTGCTCCGAACACATTTCCCTGATTGCTTCTGGATCACGATGACCAAAAATTCGATGCAAATTGTGAATACAATTCGCTTTGTGCTCAAGCCTTTGAACAAATGCGTTGACTTTATTCGGTTGACGTAACACATGCAAATCGTTGATTTCGTCTGCGATTGCGATTTGCACGTTTCCCTTGATGATTTCGCACATTTTGTCGTAGAAGATTACCTTAAAACCTTTTGCTGCTAATTTCTTGACCAAAATTAGATTTCCCTTAATTCCTGGCACATACAAAACGTCCGTAAGTGTAGCTGCATTGATTTGCCCATCGCTGTTGACAAATTCGATTTTGCATGCACCTTTACCTTCGACGTGAACCCTTTCACCGTTTGCAACAGTCAAGCTGCTGCCGGCCGCGCCCAACTCAACAAAGAAACCTTTATTGCCACTCACGTGACTTGTTGCAGCGCTGTCGACCACCCAAGTGTTGATGTCACTGGTCGATGTAGTGAACAAGAATTCGTCGCCATTTTGCTTTACTGTATTCGCTTTATGTTTTGAACCCTTTTCTGGATTTTTTTTTTCCACTGTGCGTATTTTCTTCAGTCTCGCTTTAGATGATTTTTAGATTTACAAAAATAGCACTCCAAATAGCTGGTAGTCGTCTTTAAAATCGATTCCTTAGTTTCGCCTGAATTTTCGATGCGTCGATGATATTCGGCAATCAACTTGGCTTTGACAAATATCATCGTCAAATCAGTTTTGTCCCTTGATTCAAGCGCTGTAATCAATGCATCATAGCTGGTTGGCAAACTGCTCAAAAGCATCGCTACTCGCCATGCTTCCATCACCGTCTCACCATGCTCGACCAATTGTTGAAACAAATCGTTCATATCACTTCAAACCAACATATTTTTTTTTGCTCTAACCATGTCAACCTTTGTTCAAACAAAACACAATTTGCGGAAAGCGATGCGTTTTTGTTTTAATTTGAAGAAAAGTGCAGCTGATGGACATCGATTGCTGTGTAAAGCAAATGGAGAACTTGCTGCGTTGGCGTTTTAGAAGTGGCGATTTTGACACCAGTGACAAAGAACGGGAAGGGAGGCTATTAAAGTTTGAAGACCCTAAGTTGGAGGCGATATTGGACCAAGATTCATGCCAAAAGAGGAGCTCGCTGAAACTTTGGGAGTGCCTCAACAAGCGATTTAAAACCATCTCAAGGCCATGTGTATGGTCCAAAAACAAGGAAATTAGGTTCCGTATGAACTCAAGCCAAGAGACGTCGAAGGCCAGAAAGCAAAGGCAAAATGGGAAGGGTTTTTAAACCGGGTCATGCATCAACTTTAAACAGCCAAACCTAATATTCACGGCAATAAGTTAATGCTTTGCATCTGGTGGGATAAGTTCGGATTAATCGATTATGATCTACTCCAGCCAATCGAAACCATCACTGGAGAACGTTATCAACAACAATTGATGCAATTAAGTCGAGCATTGAAGCTCAAACACCCACAATATGCCAAAATACATGACAAAGTGATCTTTCAGCACGACAACGCTCGGCCACAGTCGTCAAGGAAACTTTGGAGGCGCTTCAATGGGATGTCCTACCCCACTCGCCGTATTCACCAGAAATTGCTCCTTCCGACTACCGCTTGTTCCGATCGTTGACTCTTGGCCTGGCCTAGCAGCACTTCACTGCTTACGAAGAAGCCAAAAATTGGGTCGATTCTTGGATATCGCTTCAAAAGACGAGGAATTTTTTCGACGCGGAGTCCTTATGTTCGCAAAAAGGTGGGAAAAAGATGATACACAATACTTTGAATAAAATACATTGTAACAATTTCTCTGAATAAGGCTTGGAAGTTATAAAAAAAAACCTCAAAACTTATTTGTACCCCCAATAAAACCTTTGTTGTATGTTTCATCATTCCCATTCCTTTAATATTATCGTATATTTTATGATTAATATTTTGAAAAGAGGAAATATTTTTCTCGTCGTTCGTTCTCAATGTTCACCGACCTTTTGTAGTTGTTCTATTAAAATGAACTTGAATTACGTTTGCGGAATTTGGCGTAAATTAGTGTTTTTTCACTTTTTGAAGGACTCAATTTCCCGATGGTGGACAAATACTAAAATTGTTCTATTACTTGACTGGAAATTATTTATTTAATTCATCTGGCGCTTGGACTAACTTTGATTAGATCTTATTTATTGAAGCAAGAGCAAAGTCTTGTTTCGAAGACAAATTCCGTTCCCACTTAATCTTCTTGTTAAGCTATGTTAGCTCACCCGAATAAGCAATAAACAATAAATTAATATTCCAGCACTTTTCTCTCGAATAATGGATTGTTTTGACCAGCAATCGTCAACCTTTCGCGTTCTTTGGAATTGGAGCCATTTTAGGTGATGAGATTATTCAAGGACGATATTTTGAAAGCTTTAGAAAAAAAAAACAAATCAGGAAAACGATTTTATTTTATAGCCAGAAACGTATAATTAAAAATGCAGTACATTTTAAAACAACAGAACAAAATGGAGTCCTTAATACTACGTTGAACTTGCTTGTCCTTGCTTAGTGCTGCAACATCCGAATTAATTGACGTGATTTGCAAGGCCATTTCGACTTCTGCATCTAACCTATTTCGATAACTTGTTTCATGGTAGAGTATTGGAATAAAGACCTCTCGCAAATAGAAGACGTGACAAATGACGACGTGACAAATATTATTTTTAAAGTGAATTTTGATGATTATCTATAAATTGTGCTTTTTCTCTAACTGGCAACAGAGGTATTGCAAGATTTAACAAACGAATTTTGAATCCAAGCAAAACCTTCGAAATGAGCGAGAAACACTTCGTGAAGTTATCAATGTGTGCTCTATATTGTTATCAATCAAAATGGTAGAATAGGTGACTAATTGTATTTTTTTGAACTGGAATGTAAGTAATCTATTATTGTAATTTGTTTTAATGGTTTAGTTTTTAAATTATCTAGCTTACTTGCTAGGTTGTAAATATATTGCAATACCTTTGATGGAATTAGTGGAATTTCATTGTCACTTTCATCATCGTAGATTACTTCTAAAATTAGATTGATGCAATTTGTAACGAATCTATATTTGGTTGTTCTATAACAGGCTTTGAAATCTCCGCTCTTGAATATCGGCAGTTAGATTCCTAATGACTGGATTATAGACAATTCTCTATTGTAAAAATAGTGATGTTAATTTTTGGGATTTCGTCACCCTGCTCAATTTCATGTAAAATTCTCTAGATTAAAAGTCGCCGATAAAAATTAGGATTTCAATAGCTTTTAATTCGGTAACATTAAAATGTGAGGGGGAATTATTTGCGGTGATTAATACTTTTCGCTTTTGTCAATAGAAAGTTTGATCAAATTGTTTTAAATAGCTTTCCCACCAATAGGTCATCCAAGCCTTTCAATTTGCTTTATACATTACCGATGCAGTGTTGATATTCTTGAAACATCGTGGTTTTATGTACATTCTAATCACGAGAACTGGCAGCTTTTCTGTTCCAGACAGATTCGCTTCCAGAACAACAGTTATTTGTTCTTTGCTTACCCTCCGTAGGAGGCCCGAGCAATCAGAATTTTTATAGGGCATTGTTTTATCCGGAAGTAGCTTAAGAAACTATCCGGCCTCATCCATATTAAAAATGCCGTTTTTATTGTATTTTAAATAACGTAGGAAATATACTTTGCTTCCAGTCGAATATATTGAAGCATTTCCCCCGGTTATAGATTTAAAAATAATTTCATTTCATTTCTTTAAACCATGCAGCCAACCAGTACCTACCGGTTTTGCAATTAATTTGGAATTGATAACTTAGGAGCAAATTCTAACGCTTTTTCTTTCAAAATTATCTCGTTTATCGGTATGTCGACATGAGTAAATTTCCCCTTTCGTAGTTTTTTACGACTTTTATTAAATGATGATTGTAAATATTTGTCCTTATTTTTCATGATATCATTAACGGATCTTTTTGCAATATTATGTTTTATTCCTATTTCCTTGTAAGTTTGTTTTTCTCCAAACGTCTTAAAAGTAGCTTGTTTTAATACTATTATTGGGCATTAAAGTTGGCCTTTTTGTTACGATTAAAAAAATGTGAGTGTTGCTAGGCTGAACTTTTAATCCTAGGTGTAAATGCTCTTTTAACACTGTTTTCAATATTAAAAGTAAATGAGACGTCATAACTTGGTAAGATACACAAACAAAAAAAAAAGTCAAGGCCTCCTTAACTATACAAAATATTTCAATAAAATGTTCAATCTTGATTTTGATGGCAATAGGTTTAATACAATTTCCTTTGCTGTTTGAACCACATCCGGAGGTAAATTCGATAAATCTTCTGATTCAAACATTTTGTTCGCAAGAAAAATATTATAATTATAGCTTGGCAGTTTGACACTTACAATAGTCAAACCAAACAAAAGTCATGATCTCCTTAGTTTCACAAAATATTTCAACAAAATTACTTTCAATTTTGAAATTTTAATTACATAATTTGTACTTACTTGTATAATTAGTTTATAATAAGCATTTCTTCGTTGAAGAAAAAATAGTATGTGTTATTCGGATTAAAAGTGACTTTGTTTGACTCGCAAATATTTGCTTTTGCTCGGCTACGCTGCGCTTCGCCTCGCATGCAAATATAATTGCTCGTCAAACAAAGTATCACTTTTAATCCTAATGACACAATGTACTATTTATTTTTTCCGCCTCTTAAATTACTTTTGGACATCTAAAAATTTGCATTTGTTGGTGCTGAATCTGATTAAATTTTTTATTCAGCGTCGGTACTCTTGATATTCCATGCTTCAACTCAAAACACAAATATTTAATTAACACATTAGAATTTTATAATTAATTAGAAAACAAAAAAAATATTATTTATTGTTTAAATTTTTATACTTTTTTTTAATTAATTAAAACAAATTATTTTTTGGTATGAAGCTTATATATTTGTAAATTTATGGGAGTGTATAAATCTATTTAGTTTTTTTTTGCTGAACATGATTTAGCATCAAAAAAATTAATCATTCGTGGCAAGCTTTCAATGCAATATTGTAATAAGTTTTAGATATAATTTTGATACGTTGAAAAAAAGTTCTACAAATTTATACAAAATATGAGCTTCTCATATTAAAATTCAAATTAAAGTTAAAAAATTAATCTTAGAACGTTGAGGTAAAAGTTTATCGAAAATTTCAAAAATTGTTGATCGACTTATATCTTCTATATTCTATTCAATATGTGCTCTAGGACTTTAAAAAAATTAAATTCTAGAGAGAAATTAAGAAAAATCCTAACCTTAGTGCTTTTACGCTGGCTGCCGACCTATTTCACCGCGAAAAGGTCACAGTAAATCCTCAAACAATATGTAACATTTTGCAAAAGAAAGAGCATCGGCCAATAAATTTCAAAAGCTTTAAAATATGGGAATAAGTCCAAAAAGTTCTGGAAAAATATTCATGAAAGCAAATTCAATGTTTTCGGGCCAGTTATGGTGTGGCTAAAACCCAACACTGAAATAAGTCGGCGGTAATATAATGGATGGGAGCATTTGGTGCAAAAGATGTTGGCAATTTAAGCTTTTATCGAAGCTAATGGATCGGTTTGGCTACTTAATCATTTTAAAAGAAAATTTGTTAATCTTTGCTGAGAAATTGGGCATAGCTTTGGGAGAAATTGTTCACGACAATAACTTAAACCATACCTCAAGGCTAATTGTTATTGTATAAAATAAAAACAACCTTCCATCCCATCAACAGAAGGTTCACTTGAAACGCGTCATTCTTTAGACAATTAATAGCCCTCCACCCCCCCCCCCTACCTCCCCCATCGGACATAGAAGTTAGTTTTTTTTGTACATCATTTGAAGTTATTAAGAAGGGGGCGAGTAGCAGGGACAGCAGAGACGCAACGATTTCAACAACAACGTCAAGCAACACTACCTACAGTTAGTACAAATTTGGGTGACCGCATGGGAAATGATGATGGGACGAAATCTCGCCCCCTCACAACCGCCGATGGAAAAAATGGTGGAGGGAATAATAATAGTTGTTTACAGCTTTTCAGAAAAAAGAGTTTGCGGCACCAGGAAATTTGTGTTGTCATTGTGTCATCTTACAGGGTGCTGATTCTATTAAAAATAAGATAATGTGTAAACGGGTAAGTAAACTTGTTTGCTTTACTTTTCAGAAGTTTACCCGTTTACACATTATCTTATTTTTTATAGAATCAGGGTACAGGTTGGAGCAGTAGATGAACTTTAAATTGTATTGTCTTGTGCTAAATAAATTACTAAAAATATATTACTAACAAATTTACTAACTACCAACTACTTAGGTGTCTGGAACCGGGTTGAGTCTTTGTTGCTAACATTCCTTTCCCATCCCTCGATCTTGTTATATGTAAAGAGGTGTACGACGGCGGCCTGGCCAGGGGTGGATATCACAACTATTAGACTTATGTGGTTATCGATGTGGCGCCTTCCTTTACGGGGTGAAATATTGCTATGTTGGCTTCATGAAAAAAGCTGAGTAGGATGGTACATATTTCCTTGGTAAGGGAGAGTTATGGTGTCGTGTTGCAACATGGGTATAGTGGTGTGGTATTCGCATTTATAATACGGGAGACTTGCTTACTGCTTCATCGTACATCGCAATCAATCAATCAATCATTTGAAGTTATTAAGAATAAAATTGAATTAAGTACTTTATTATATTTTAATCGTTTTTTTTTTCGTTGATATATCCTTACTCGAGTACTGTACGGATAATTTTTCGAAACATATAACGTTGAATGTACATAGAACGTTGAACATTTGTTCGGAGCTTGGATATTTTGTATATCACGGATTCCGCGTTTCGTACAGTAACATGTTTCAATTTGTATAAGTGTTTTATAACTGTGCAGTCAGGTTTTTTAAATTTTATCAATAACTATCAAACCCTAGATTTTATTTCGGCAGATTGAATCTAACATAGAATAAACAAAATGAGATATGTATACAAATGTACGTTACGTACGCGTGACAAAATTGATATGGAACTAATAGAATGATTGATATGTAAGTTCCTTATAACATTACTTTTGTTGTATTCTGATTTTTTATATCCAAGTTTGACTGTATTTTTTTTTTCTCATTTTTTGTGGCAGATTAGCATTAACAACACTTTTACATGTATCCATGTAAACGTCTTTGTTGACTGACAAATTTAGCTATGTTATTTTATCATGAAAATAAGAAAATTACAAAAAAATTTAGGTCAGTTGGTTAAAATTCGCAAAATCTGCTCGGCAATCAATGTGTTAATAGTGTTACTTACCATGCCCCGGTATCGAGCTCCGTTCTCAGACTGACCAACAATTTGACCACCTACAACGTTTGCCATTACCATATTAGTATGGTTCGAAAGATATCATCAGTAAAGATGCGGTAAAGGTCGATTTTGCCTTCTAAACTATCATATAATTTTATAAGACGTGCGGTGGAATGATGAATTCGGTATGATTTGAGATGTTTAGTTTTGCAAGTTAGTTGCAAGTACAGTTTCGCCCAAATAGGCTGTTCAACCCTGGGTATCGAACACTCGGATATTTCGAATATCAGGCATTTTTTCGAGTACCGTTAACTTGAGTATTTTATTATTAAAACCCTCGTTATTGCGTAATTTAGTTACTGTTTTCCCATAATATTTCGACCGATTTGTGAAAAGATTATAATAATAAATGATAAGTTCAACAAATATGGTATGTATATCCATTCAAACGAAGGGTAGCAACCGGTAACACGAAAATAATGTTTATTCGTTTAAGCACTTTGTAAAATCGAAATTTCAGTAATTATTTACATAACCAGGACGTCTAAATATAGCAAAGAAGAATCATTTACTTATTCTCCTTTTTCTATTTTGAAACTGCCAAGAGCAAAATATTACTGTATGTTAGTCTGAAGAAAAGATAAATATTTTCATTTGATCCTAACTAATATTCCTTATTGGGAGTACTTACCGATGTGTAACTTTATAGTTTGAATAAATCGAGGTGGCTCAAGTTTACTCAATAGCTTGTGTATTTTGTGGTGATTTGACCGATTTACCGTCTTACATAAATATGGAATAATGCTCCCTAAAAAGCTGATAAAAGGTTATTTAAATTCAGCAGTAAAGAAGTTCGCAGAAGTCGTTAAACGGAGGAATATCAAATTTTGAAATTACATATTATTTATTACATTACAATTTTTGATTTCATTTGATGGTAGGGTATCGTATATTTCAAGACTCAATATATCGGAAATTATATTTCTAAAGGCTATTATTTTAATCGTCGTCCGACTCCCAGTTTTCCCCATCTTAACTTAAATAAATAAGCAACTCGCAAATTATCACAAAAAATTCAAGATCAATATGAAAATAAATTCTTAGAAAATTAATGAAAAATGTTGTCGCAAAAAAAAAAAATGGAAAATCAATATCCCCATCAAGGACTAGGCGACATGAATTGTTACACATTTAATACAACATTAATTAAATTCAATATTCTTTGAAATTTGATTTGATTTTTTTTTTGCACACAAAAGAAACGTTCAGGTGTTTTATCACGATTAATAATTAATGGTTGATAATTATTTCAAGAATAGGAGTTTTAATTTTCCAATTATATTTACTAAATTGCCTTCTAAGATTTATTTTTAAAGAAACACCGGTTAAATAAATTTCAAAAATATTATAAATGACTGATAATTAGGTTCGTTCTTATATGTATAAGAATTAACCATACACCAAAACACAAAAAAAAAAAATAAAATCGCGAAATTTTCGCTAAAAACCAAATCAAATATTTACATCGTATACATGCACATATGATCACAGAGATTGAGAGAGAGAGAGAGAGAAGAAACAGTGAGCAAGGCAAACCCAAAACGAAAAACGAAACGGAGGAAAAAACATTCCACATGCCATAAAATATATGTATTAGGAAATTAGATTGGAAAATCGATAATGCTACCAGAAATATATTTTACACTGAAAAAGAAAAAGAAAACCAATTTTCTGTTTTTATTTTGTTTTTCCATACAGTGGGATGCTTCATCCTTTTTAAATATAGATGTAAGTATAGTACTACAATACATAAACACACACACACACACACACACATACCTAAACATTGAAGGTCATTAAACTGTATTTTATATAATATGTATACATTTTGTATTTTTATAAAGCCAGGGTTGTACAAACACTATTTTAGTATTTTTCATTACTCTTGGCTATCATTTTTTTTTACTAATGTAGTGTTTTTTTATTCGCTCCGGATAGCTGCTATCGAGAGCCGTCATTTGTCTACGCCTAAATTTAAATTTGACGCGCTTATTGGTAAACTAAACTTATTTAACATCAAACTATCTGATTTTAATACGAGTATGTTCCGAAGATTGTAAGAGAATTCAATCCAGTTTCGAACTGATGAGCTTATGATTATGAAAAAATCAATCTTCTCATCAGGCCGCGGCGACTGAACTGATTATACCACAATTTACATTCTAAATATACAGAATGTGCTGTGCGTTAAGTATTAGCGAATCATAACTAATACAGATGAATTCTCTTACAATTTTTCTTCTTCACAATATTCACACAGCTCTATTTCTGTGTACGCTAATTTTTACTTTATTCATTTTTTGTTGAATATTAATTAATTCGAATTTAGAAATTGGAAGGAACATACTCGTATTAAAATCATATAATTAAATAAATAGAATTATGTCTATTAGTCGGTTTCGTTGAATTACACTTCGTAAATACTAATATACTTCTCGTGTTAATCGCAACACAATTAAAATGGTCTAACCACCGGTAGCATATTAGATATTACATGAATTAATTAATATTCAACAAAAAATTAATAAAGTAAAAATCAAACTATCATTTTTTATTCAATTGTTTACCAAAAACTTCATATAAAAAATATTTGGCTCTACCTATTTATACGGAGCGATATCGGGGGCCATTTTTTATATGACGGCTCTCGATAGCAGCTATCCGGTGCGAATAAAAAAAACCCAGCTTAACTAATTACTTCTCTCCATTACAAATCTGCTCAAATGTCGCGGTTCTTATGATAAATAAAATGGGATGTGGAGTACGATAAGAAAATTATTGAGACTTTTCTAATTATCTATGGATATTTAAAATGTTTCGCAATTGTTGATTAACATTAGTTTTCAATAAATCATATTGACCACGGATGCAGCACATATTGAAAGATCATCTTGGACTAAAGGCCTTGAAATTCCATAAAACGCATGATCTCACCGATGCTCAAAAAAAGGTTAAAGTGGAAAGAGCAAAGGAGTTGTTACGCTTGCACGAAAGTGGCGATTTGCCGAATTTGGTTTTCTCCGATGAGTCACCGTTCGTTATTGAGCAATATGTGAACAAGCAAAACGACCGCATTTACTTGCCCGGCCGTTCTACTGAAAATTTGGACCAACGGATTGCCACTCGAAACCAAGCGCCGCCGATGGTGATGGTTTGGATGGCCGTAACGCCCGAAAGCCGTTCACCGCTCGTTTTTTTGGACCGTGTTAGATTGGGCGTTGAAGCCTTGGACACAAAAACATTTCGGCCGCAGAGCCTGGACATTTCAACAGGACTCGGCGCCGAGTCATAAAGCGCGCGTCAATCAAGATTGGCTGAGATACAACGTTCCGCGGTTCATTTCCACTGCCCAATGGCCACCAAATTCACCGGATGCAAATCCGCTAGATTTCTCGGTTTGGGGTATTTTGAAGAGCAAGGTTGGGACAAAAAAATACCAAAGTGTCGATCATCTTAAGCAAGCGCTTCGCCGGGAATGGGCCAAAATACCGCAGAGCCACTTTCGTGCTGCATGCAATAGCTTTGCCGGCCGTTTGAAGGCCATAATCGCGGCTAAGGGTGGCCAAATCGAAAACTGCTAATGCAATTCGAAAATTTAAATATTTGTGAACATTTTTTACTTTGATTCAATAAAATTCATCAAAAAATAAAAATTCTGTGGCGTTTTGTTTTGGTAATACTTTGTGTCAGTCACCCTGTAATAATCCGGATCACTCGGTTTTACGTAAATGCCGCTATTAATCTGCTTGAAATCTATGCGACCAAGAAATGACGTTTTGTTACTTTAAAATGAAGGAATTTTTACTTTCGGACATGTTAAGTTTAGCGGAATCCAAATAGACCACACTGGACTAAAAAGCCATTATGTAAGTGCATGTGGATTTTTCGCTAACTGAGGAAGACATTTATTTATTTATTTTTGAAGTGAAAAGTCTTGAGTTCATAAATATGATAGAATGTAAAAAGGAGGTACAATAAAACTAAAATTAAAAAGAATTAAAATTGACAAACAAATATTTTCAGGTCGGACCATAATGTTGCTTCAACCTACGTTTAAGCTTTCTTTGCTTAAGAAATAGTCGAATAGATGGTCGATTTTATTAAAACTCTTCGACATCATGTTTACCGTTTTTTGCCACTAAAGTTTCTTCTATATTTATTCATATGAAGGAACTCATGATCTCTAAAATTCCTATTTGATGCCGTTATTTTAATTGATTACGGTATAGATGGTGCATCGAATTGATCAAGTAAAATATTTCCAACAAACGAACACTTTAAAAGCTCCTCTCTATTCGTCAATGTTGACATGTGATAGGTTTTACATACTTCAGAATAAGGTGGTACCTTAAATCTTGGTCGTAATTCCATCCGTCTTGCGACGTTAAATACCGTACAGACCTTTTTTGGACACTCTCGATGATTCAGTTGGGTTTGTCGTCAAAAGGAGACCAAACATTGACAGCATATTCAAGTTGAGATCTGACCTAGGTAAAATATAGGATCTTAATTGTTTCGAGGTTATAAATATCCCCCGTCCACCGCTTTGTAAAACCATGCATTGAATTAACTCTAGCGACGCATTGCTCAATGTGCTTAGTAAAGCATAAGTTTTCAACGAAAGTAACTCCTAGATCTTTGATATCGAATACTTCTTGTAAAAGTATGCCATTTATTTGGTATTGTTGTGTAGAGCAAGATTAACTTTTCGATGGAACGATATACTCTTACACTTGTTAATGTTGAGGCTGAGAAAGTATTCACACCATTTCTTCCTATGTCTTCCTGTAGTTTGTTGGTATCGCCGATGTTTTCAACAGTTCTGCAGATTTTGAGATCATCTGCTTGTTTGATGAAGATTATACAGATCCAAGGACCAATATGGGAGCCTTGTGGTACTGCTGAAAAAATTTGAATTAATTTTGATCTGCTATTTCCAAGCTCAATAAAAAGAATGCGGTTACTCAAATAAGATTTAAACGAAGCAACAAACTGTTTGGAGAAACCGAATCGATATAAGCGTTCCAATGTTTTACAATGACTGATGAGGTTAAAGGCTTTCGCAAAGTCAGTATACACCACATCAGCTTGGTTGTGTTTTTCAATTTCATTAAAAAATACGCTATGCGAGATAAATCGAGGAACCAAAGATCTGAATGAGTTGCATTCCGCCATACACGCAGTGAATTTCTGTTTGCTTCCTTCGGAAAGCTTTTAAAAGCTCTTAGAACTTTATAAATTATTATTATGGATAAAATTAGTACACAAGTGTTAAAACATGCAATTGAGTTAAAGATTTAGGGCCTTTCAAGGACATTAATGAGAATTTTTGATGTTCATATGCTGACTCAAATAGAATCGGAACAGTTCCTATTGGGTAATGTCTCAACGGATTCAACCGATCTGCATTACGACTAGGTCATTAGTAATTACTCCGAATTACTATTGATAAAAGGATTTCAATAAGATTCCGTAGCTGCAAAACCACAATCAACTTGCCTTGATTTTTGTAAAACTAATATCTACACGAATAGTAAAGTTACGATAATGCTGCTAGAAAATGTGGTGATAATCAACCCTAATGGGTCACAGCACCACCGCTTGCAGATGAAATCGTCAACGGTAAAACAATTTCAATCCCTTCAACAAAATAAATGAATGGAAATGAAAATTTTAAACGATTTTCTTTGATAAATTCTCGAGAATTTTGAAGCAAGAATTTTTCGATCCTTCACAAGGTTAGGATATCCCAGTTTTCTAATATTTCAACCACAGTTCTAGGTAAGATATCAAAACTCCAAGAAACGGGTTGGCCAAGATATACTAAATTCTCCAAGAATAGAAGGTTTTTTTTAAGTAAATTCTGAAAATAATCAAATTTTATTCTCAGAAATTTGAACTCTTCCATCTGTAGCTAGTAAGTAATTTTTAACGCTGTTCAAATTCTCTGTAAACATGATTCAGGCTTACATAAAATATATCAGTTCTAATGGTATCCGGTTCAAAACTAATGATTTCCGGTTCCATGATTTAGTTAGAAATGTTAATGTATTTTTGTAGTTCTGTGAAAAATTCCTAAGTACTTTTGGCTAAACGATTTCCTCTTTCTAGCTCCCATCAACTTCCTTTCACCATTAATGTTTCAATTTCATCGCTCAAACAAAACTACTATTACCTAGAGTTTGACTTTTCATAAACGATAACAAATCTTCTATTTGTAATCTAATCGCTATATTTTTTTTAACAATACACTACAAACTATTAATATAAAATAAAAATGATTTGTTAACATTTTCGTGTGATTTAACGTTCCGTTGCGTGTTTATATATGGTTGACTGCTTAATAATAAACAACAAACATACATAAAACCAGGGGTAACAAAATACTAGCGTAAAAAATGTAAAAAAGAAAATTGTTACTACTAAATATGTAGTTCTGATGATTTAAAAGTTTTAGTCTGGTTTTGTAAAAATTAGTAAAGAGCAGATTACTGTCAAAATAGTTTGACGAACTCAAATTTCATTTGTTATTTTTATGTTTTTTTGGGAAAACAAAGGCTGGACGGATAATCTAATTTTAGGACGAGTACGAATTAATCAATACGTAAACTGAGGTCAAAGCGTTTTTTTTTTTTTTTTGTTATGAGCACACGTACCTAGCTGAAGTTTTTATAATTTTTTTTTTGTGGTAATCAGCCTGCCAAATATTTTATAATGGTATATTTTATATGAGAAAACGTGCCACATTTTAAGATGCGAATAAAATATTTCAGTCATGTCTCTTAGTAAACCGAAATACTAGGAAGAAATTTGATAACCTGAGATAATTTTATAGGTACATATTTAATTTAAACAGAAAGGTGTATATAAGTATATATGTACACATATATTCAGTTTGGTCTATCATAATTCTGACTAAGTATATAACTTTCTTTTTACGACCATTCTAGCATTGGTCCTCTAGCATACGTTTCATTATTTAATAATCACTTATTCCAAAATTAGTTAAGTTACAAATAATGAAGTCATAAAATTATTTACCGGGTAAAGGAAATTGAGTTGTCGATTGATTTGTGTGAAATTCACAATGGATAATAAGAATTAATCACTTTTGTTTAGAATAATAGCAATTTATTAATTCTTGGCTAAACAAATTACTTATACACAGGGAGGGGATTGGATAAATAATTTCTAATAATTTTGAAATACATGTGTCTTGTATTAGAAATTACGCGCTGCTTAATGATTTATTGATTTTTTTGTTTTTGTTATTAGATAGAATAATAGATACGTGATAATTTTTTCTAATCTAAAATGATTTGTTGAATAATTTATTCTTTATTATTTTTGATGATGGAAGATTTTTTATTATACTACTCTTTTAACAAACAATGTATGTATAGTGTACTGGTAACAATTATACAATTTTATAGAGCTTAGACAATGAATAATTAAAATTGTATGTCTAATCGTTAGAATTAGTTATTGCCTAGATATGCACCAGCTTTCCTGATTTATTATTAATCATCAACAAACAAAACGTTTTACAAAGTAATCATGTTTTCTAATCATGTTATGAATTTTTGTTCAAGCCATGTTGATCAAACATAGTCAACACCAATTTGTCATTTCGACTAAACTGACATTAACAGCAACTTAAACTAATAAAACGCTTCGGTTTTTGAGAGTTCCATTCTGATGTTCCACAATGTCTTTTCTAATTGCTGATAATAGTAATCTGCTTCAATTATTTATTCATTTAGAAACCTCCAATTGGTTTCCACAGTTTTACCTTTTACCAATGCTCTCTTTGTGAGAAAGGTTGAAATGAATACAGCTGTAAAAGGAACTAAAATCGAAGGAAATTTCAGACGAAATTGGAAGAACTCCATTGACATTTGTCAGGTTTTTCGACGAATCGTCCTGCATTCATCTCTTATTTTATGGTATAAACTCGATAGCGTTCCTTCTTCCTACAGCAATCAGCCACCAATTGACTAACCCAGATGCTGTTTCATAGTCTTTGCTTGTGTGAATGATTCAACATTAAAACATTCAATTTCAGAAACGAACTCAATTGAAAAAATATATATTTTATTGAATTTGACAGAGGAATTAACATTTTAAAATTCTTTTGATATATTTTAAATATACTAAGTTTGATTGAGTTTTTGCTATAATTTTCTCTATTTGTGCTGTTTGCTATCTTTTTTCTTCGAATAAATCAATTTGATTCGAGTTTTTATCAATATAAATATCCTTCCTTCTTATTCCTACATCTTCCAAGAAATATTTACTCTAGAAATGGAATTTTTAGCAATCCTATAAGAAATTGTATCTTATGTTATAAAGTACTCTTATACTCAGTAGAGTTTATTATGTGGAAGCGCCCAACATAAATCTAAAATGTGACGCGAAATCTGTAATCAGATATTCTTATTCATAACTTACCTTAAACAAATTTTTATTTCAAAATGAGGCTGGCCTACAAACATTTTGACAAGCTGTTTCATTTCGCATTTCGCTACTATCTATGGACACAATTATTGAAACAATTTTTATCAAATTTTGCTTTACCCAATTTCGGTTTCCTCTTAAGGAAAGCAGGTGACATTGACATACATATGTTGTGGCATCACTTCAGATCTTAATTTAATTTTAAGTCGAATTAAATGCATATTGTGGTTAAAGCTGCAGCGATTGGATCGGTAGGTATCGGGTTCGAATCCCTATAAGTAGGGGCGGGATGCAAAAGGGATTTTTCATCATCTGATTACGATCGGTGATGAAGATGAACAAATCTATGACCCCTTGTTGAGAGTGCGGAATCCGTCCATCCACCTTTGTGGATAAAAATGTTCAATTTTACATGGGTTTTTATGGGAAATCGTAAAATGGATCCCCCTTAAATTAAGCTTCTTTTAAAATTGGTCTGATGCTGATGGCTTCTAATAAAACCAATACCAAAGTCTTGAATGACTGTCTCTGTTCCGCCATACAACAGATATCATAAAGCTCATGTACATTGACTGGCGTTAGTGTTTCAGTGACCTTTATCTAATATGTAAATATGAAATGAATATTTATGTCGTGTTTGGGTACGACGCAAAACCAACACAAATGTCTATACAAGCCAAACAGTCAAACATTTAAGATATAAAGAAGTACTCTTTGGTTAATATTAGTGATGTGCATGAAATAAACAAGAAAGTATATACGTATACACCAATAGACACATCACTAGAACTAACACAACCCAATGTCAAAGTTTGTTCATAACTGTAATGTTAACATAACTAAGAATGTCTACTGATTTTCATACTCCTAGCCAAGGCCTTTTAAAAGTAGGACGGATGTCCGGGGTAGTAATAGTTTCAAGCTATTTCTAAAAACAATATTTCTCCTGTTTTAATGACTCACTTCGCTTATTTGTTTGGACGGCTACTTATAAGTCTGTTTTACGTAGACCATACTAGCACATTGAATAGATCTATGCCACTCTAGAGTACACTGATGTGGAAGGTGAACTGGCAACATCCTATTTTATTATAATTTGGTATATTATAGAATTTTAGTTCATGCTTTTAATTAACAGGTCCTCCAATTTGTGGTTAATTTTGAAATTTGCCGCCATTTATATTTTCTGTTTCGGTTATTAAAAATGACGTAAGTGGTAGTGTTAATAGGCGTTCAAAAACATCAATTCGAAATCGTTCGAGCAATTACACATTCTACCAAACACTTTATTCAGAACTTTGCACAAAGAGTATCGATACAGCAACATTCAAAGAAATAACTAGCAAACAAGGGCTAACCCCAGAGGAAATCTTACAGAATTTGACGAAATTATTTCCTTACAGAATATTTGACATCTTGGCTACCAAATCCGTAACACAACCGACAATTATAATACTAAATTGTGTTGCAATACTAATAGTAAAATTTATTATTTTATGAAAGTGTGCTATAACAATTTTGATTTATTCCAACATTTCATTCAGTTTGCTGCCGCGTACTCGAAAACTGTCGACAGTAACTTTTTTGGTAATTTCGCAACAGAAGAATTTAACGCAATTCAAAAGTTACTAAAAAATTACTCGCCGTCAAGTTCTTTTGTTGCGAAATTACTAAAAATGTTACTGTTAAAGTTTATATTGGTTCGGTGCGGTTGGGCCTTGAGCCAGCACATTTTGAAAACTTAGTATTTAATCGAAGGCACTCGTTTGCAATTGTTCAATTTTTTAAATAAATTTTCTTCATAAATATTTATCATGTTAATAAAAAAGAAAACGCTTCCCGGAATTCTTGTTTACATATATGGATATAATTTTTTGTAAAATATTCATGAAATGTTTGTATGGCGATGACAAGGGAAAAGTAGTGCAATTTATAATTAATACGAAACGTTGAATTTGTACTCAGAAAGTCCGAATGGCGTCGTAATGTTATCCTGATGGAAGACTAATTTCCATGTCAGCTTGCTGCAGTGTTTTGGTTTGGCACCAAACTTCAAATGGTACTAGCAAATCGGATGCTCCATACGAGATTTTTAATGCTCCCGAAATCTGCTGCGGTCAATGTTGAGTCTTAACTCGAGTTCTCCAATTTTATTGCTTAGCTTCTCGATTAACCAGAGCATCAGCTGCGGAAAGTCTGTCTTTAACGGGCGAATCTTTCATTTGGATGACTATAGCGCGCGTCATTTTCGGTAATCGTGCTGCTAAAAGGCTAACTTTTTAAGCTCTGGTATACTTTGCTCGGTTTTGACTCGCCAAGCTGCATTTCGTTTATTGCTTCGCGGAATCGTTTCTACTTCGAAATATCAGCAAATTTGTTCTTAATGTAAAATTACTTATTCGCATTAGTTTTTGGCGAAAATTGTTATTAAGAAAATAATTCCTTTGAAATTTTCTTTTGATTTTGTAAAATTTCTCATTTGGTGAATTATTTCAGTTTCGGGCTGAAATTTTTCAAATTGGTTAACTAACGTAAAATAAAATTTTGTTAATTTATTGCTTGAAAACTTGCTTCTAAATTGTGAGCGCGGTAACTGGTAATTAAGTCTCTTGCTTTGAGATTATGTACCGGTGATCGTCCGCTGATTGCAGACAGGGACAATACAGAACTATAAATACCTTGACGTCGCCGGGCTTAGAGATTTCGAAGTAAAATATATTCTGGAGCCCAAAATTTTGGATATGTTTAAAACACTTACCTAAATATCGCAAGAATCAGCAAAGTCTAGTGAACTCTATCGTAAAACATCGCTCCCAAAAATTAAAGGGAGTTATCGAAAATCATTTAACAAAAAAATTAATAATTTTCCATTACACAATAATTGTTGTTTACTTTATTTTATGATCATTTAACACTTTGAACTTACATAAATAATGTATTTCTCATAGAAATACATAAATCTAATTCAATATCAATTAATGGCACCAGAATTAATTGGTATTTTATTAAAATGGCTTTGATCTTTAATTTTTATTTTATTAACACAAAACAAATAGTGTGAACAGCATTTAATGTACCAAAATAAATATGATTTGTGAAATTACTTACTTTCAATTTCCAAATCATGCTTGTTCTTCACACATACACACACATAAAATCATTGTTTGTGTATTCTAGTTGGCGAATCTTGTTTTCCAAATTATGGTAATCAGTAGTTTTTAACTATAAACGATGGTTTACCAATTGGAAAACCCGTAATAACTTTTTTGCATCTACAAAACCACTTAGGATTTACCTTTAAGCAATAAAGAGTTACTTACTTATATAAGAAAATAATCTTTTTACTTTTTTAATTTCCTCTCTTCAACTTCGAAACGAAATCTATAATTGAATATAATGAAACGTTTGTCTATATGTATCTGGTTTTTATAGGCTTTCTAAAAAAAAATTAATTTATTTATATATTTACAATATGCACAATAAACAATTCCGACGTCTTAAATCATTTTTAATCGCTATTCTAATTTCTTAAAGGTATAAAATTGGAATTTTTTATCCAAATTCTACTCGTACTCTTACATAAGAAAATTTGCATTTGTTAATTTATATACAGAAAAATCAAATTGAAAACATTGTGCGTGCTAATTTTTTTTTTTGGCCTTGGAATATTTAATGTTTTATCGCACAGGGTAAATGCGTAGCATGTTCTTGTTGTTAAGTAAGTTGTTGAAACAACAGTTGCACTCGATAGAGATATCGAAAATTTAAACCTTAATAAAGTTTCTAATTTGGAAAAAATATTGTAAGAAGTATACTCTCTCAAAATATTCACTTCTTAATGAAGTAAGTAATAAAGGTTTTTTAGGCAATTAAAATGTTTGAATAAAAAAAATTCGAAAAAGTGCAAAACATGAAAATTGTGCAATTTTATTTCTATAAAGTTTGTTCTAGCTGCTTAGACTGTTTGTGTTCAAACCCAACTCAAACAGTGCAAAACGTAAGATCCAACCATTAAATATTGCAAATGTTACAGTGTCGGCTTTAATATTTGAAAGAAGTATAGCCTCTGGCCAGAGAGTTAATCGTTGATCTATCAATAATATCGATTATCATTAGTTGATGCTTTGTGGAATTTAGCAACGGACTTTGAGTCTCTACGCAGTATTTGACCGTCATTTTTTTTTATATTTGCGATTTATTTATTACTTCAATGTCAACACCACCAAACCGTGCCCAAATTGAAGCGGGTTTAGGTGAATTTACATTTGAAGTGACATTTCGTTTTGCAGGCATTTATGTTTATTTCCAGCAATTCACTTACTAGAGGTTTAATTTGCGAGTTTGCGAAATATCGCGGCATGAGAAAACGATTAAATTATTAAAAATATTGTCCTTAGAAATACATACCCTGAACAAGTACAAGATTTATTATAGTTTGACAAAGATTTACTTAACGACACCATCACGATTTACAGATCAAATCTAATGACTAATAATATTTATTAGAACGGTTTGCATTTAGAATTTTCTTGAATTATAGAAGAAAGGCAAACAAAGTTCTCCCTCCTCCACCAATTCCATATTACTCGTAAGTATTCTGAATCTTTTTACAATCAGCCAACACATAAAGTCCATAAATTTCCACTTAATAGTTTTGCTAGAATGTTTATAGTTGTTGAAGACATTCTTTAATTGATTTTTAATGACCCAACAGCGTTGTTTTTATGATTACGTCTTACGTCCAGTTTAGAATATAAATGAGAGTGTGTTCAGAATTTTTTTTTTTTTTTTTTTTTTGATGAATGGCAATGTAATGTGTAATGTGTGGCATTAAAATTTTGAATAGGTTTCAAAATTATGTTCTATCGACACATTTTATTCGGAAATTGTGCTACCGGATATATTCCGGCAAATGCGTTGGATGGGATTGTATGTAAATAACAAATAATTTCTATATAAATACAAATAATTTGAAGAGCTAGCTGTACAATTTTATTCAATAGAGAGGCGCTAGACAAAATCGGAAAAAATGTGTTGAGTTCTATGAAACGTTAGGAAAATATAAAATAGGCAGACAAATTTGACGTACCAATATTGACCTTAATATATTTTATTGCCGATAACAATCTTATAATGTTTTCAATTCAATCACGAATGATAGGAAAGAAGTGACAATTTTGTATAAAAGACAATTTGCTATAGAAATTTTTTTTTTTCAAGCACGTACATAGATAAACATTTCAAAACATACACAGACCTAGAACGACAAATTGTCTAATACTGGTTCTAATGTATATTTATTTATTTATCAGTCAAAATGTTAACTGATTTAAATATTTTTTACTTTATTACATATTTTAAAATTAAAACACTAGACGACATATGTACAAGTCGTGTATAAATTTTTGTGGACTGCTGATTTATTAGCTAGATAAATAAGAAAAAATAAAAAATAAAATCAAACTAAAATAAAAATATATTTTATGTTTTATTTTTTTTTTTTAATATACAGCAGACTGCCAAAATTTAAATATTTTACCAAAAACTTACTAAAAATCTATCCAACAATAAAAAATAGAACTAAATAATGCAAATATACCGGCTTTACAAGGTTACCCGTGTATATTTAAAATTATCACCCGAAAACTAGTGATAGTAACCAAATTTTGAGCGCTTTTGTTTTTGGATTATGTATATCAAATTTATAAACCACTTTCAATGACTTTCACAAAACTAAATTTCAAAACGGACGTATTGTCATTTTCCGTCACAGTCTAATCTACCAACACACAAACTTGAATTAATTTAAATACATATTATCAGTTATGTGTACTAAACCTGGTTATATTATTCTATATTATTAGTTGTGAGTGCTTGGTGTTTTTCGTAGTAGGTTAAAAATTTGTACCTAAACATTTTTAAAAAATTTATATTTTTAAATTGTAACTTTCGAATTGGGAATTGTCTAATGTCCATTAAGAATTTATGATCAATTTTTAACACTTACATTTTTTTTTTCGAATTTTATTATAAATTTTTCAGAATTAATTTTTAGAATCCGTAATTCGAGACCTTAAAAATGTGTTATATAAAATTTTTAAAATTTGAAATTATAATTTTGTTGCTTTAGTTTTACTATTGGGAGTGTGCATTAATTGTACGGTTTTTTTTGGTAAAAATATTACTTTATTGTAAAAAAATGATTACAAATCAATTTTTCCCATCATTCTGGTAATATGTGTGGATTCCACTTTGAAAGAACGACAAATCTTTAGAGGTAATCCACGATTCGAATATCTTTATAGTATTGGAAGCACAGCTCAGCCAACGTAATATAAATAAATCAGAACGTAATTGATTGATTGATTGATTTGAATATACGATCAAGCATTAAGCAAGTCTCCCGTATTATAAATGCGAATACCACACCACTATACCCATGTTACAACACGACACCATAACTCTCCCTCACCAAGGAACTATGTATCATCATACTCAGCTTTTCATGAAGCCAAACATAGCAATATTCACCCAGTAAAGGAAGGCGCCACATCGATAACCACATAAGTCTAATAGTGTGATATCCGCCCCTGGCCAGGCAGCCATCGTACATCGTTTTTACATATAACAAAACCGAAGGATTGGATAGGATTATTAGTAGGGACAGACTCGACCCGGTTACAGACACCTAATAAAGCCGACAGTTAGTAAATTATTAGTATTATATATAATAACTAGGTTAGCACAATACAGCACAATCTAACTACATTATTAGATGATCATTTCTCTGGAATCCAGGGCCGGATACTCAGGACTCCCTAAATCTAAATCAGGACTTAAAAAATTATTAATGTTGTAATGTCCCCTGTCCGCCTTTCATTTTCCCTGATAAAATATTTAAGAAAATTTAAAATTACTAAGCTAAGATTACAAAAACAGCGCTTTTTTATTTTTCATGTTCCTTCTATATCTAATTAATTAATTATTACATACTGCAACAAGAATAAAAATAAATGTTAAAAACCATTTTAAACATAAAATTTTACTTAAAACTAATCATAAATTTCCTACCGAAGAGAAACCTTTAAATATTTTTAAACTAAATTAATTAATATATACTCGTATTCATGAGCAAAACACAATATATTACATAAAAGTATTACAAAAATTAACATTTTATGAAATTGCCTATGTAAACTCTCCCACTTATAAGCTAAAATTCTAAAAGAATGTTTAAAAATTTTAAATTACAAAAGTTATAATTTCAACTCACAGCACTTGTTCCATTAGTTAACATTCTCCTGTAATAGTTAATTAATTATTTACCTACTGCAACTAGATTTATAAATCAAAAATTGAAAATATATATTTAACCATACTATTAAATTTAAACTAATCGGCAATTTCCTGCAGATCTAGAAAAAAGGAAATTAATAATGTTGAAATTAATTATTTATTTATAAAAGTATATAATATAATTTAAATGCCAGAACTCAGGATTTTATAAATCTAAATTAGGACATCAAAAAATTATTATTATTATAGATGTTTTAATTTACTAATCTAGTTGACATAATTAAAATAAAACAAAAAATCAAATACTACGAAATTTATTATTTGTATAAGAATTAGTTTTTTTTTATTTTTATCTATAAAATAAATATGAATATATGTATCTATAAAACTTTTACTCCGTTTATGGACATACTACCCTGCAAAATAAAACCTGCAAAGTAAGTAAAATAATAAATCCATGAAATAAAATTGAAACATTATTCTCCTACAAAACTAATCGATGTACTATACAAGCAAAATTGACGTTTACCTGTGAAAAACTGCAACCTAAAACTTCAATCATATTCTATTAAGTTAATAATTAAGTTCAATACATTTAGCCTTTCAAAAATGTTTTCACATAATTCCACCTCGTTCACCATCTTTTAATCGAAATTTGGCATGCATAAATGAGTACGTCATTATGTGATGCAAACCAAAATCACAACTCAACTCAAATCAACACTTCCAAGTTAGCATTTTATTTATATAGTTTAGTTAATTTATAGCCTTTTCACACTAATTAAATAAATTTAATAATTTAATGCATTTTATAATACCCTGTAAAAAAATAAAAAAACTCATATCTAAAATAAATCCATCCTATATGAATTATATAAGGCGGATTCCAATTCGACTCAAAACTTATTTGATTATACAAAAATATAAAAAACCTATACCCCTAACCATATATATGTTAATTTACGTTAAAAACTATTTTGTTACGATCCAATTATTAGGTTTTAGTAATAAAATCCATGTACAATCACACACACGTTAAAAACATGCACCCAATAGAAATCAATAATTTTCATTTCTTTATCTATGCATATAAAACATTGCCTGATAAATGCATCCCGGTGGATTGCATTTTCCAAAATTACACTTTAAATTATTTCACTTCCACTTTAATTATTATTCCACTAAAAACTGAATTAAATAGAATTAAATTTATAATTATAATTAAACTTTATATACTACATATATGTATATAGAGTATATACATAACACTACATAAACTACACAAATAAAACAAAATAAAAATAAAATTAAATTAAATTTTTGAAGAGGATAGAAAAAACACGTCTATTCTCTTTGACGAACATTCGCTCACCCCCCGTAAAATAAATAAATCAGAACGTAATATAAATAAATACCTACAATTTTTAGACTAATATATAAACCTAAGATATAAACCGATAACTATTACAGAGAGAAAAAAATTTAAATTCATAAAACTGTACAGTAAATGATTGTTTTGTTGACCATTCTAATTATAAAATCTAGATACATTGATGTAAATTATTGAAATATTGGGTGTACAAATACGTTTCGAAGGATTTACAAAAGATGGCGTAACTAGTATTAAATCGTATCGTACCATCTTTTAACTATACTCATGTTAAAGCGTCATCATTTTCCTCTAAAAATCAGTATGTGACATTTCGCTGAAGTGTAAACAACATATTTTTTTGTTGTATTCTAACCATGTACATCTTTGTGCCAAAAAAACACAATTTGCGGGAAGCGATGCTTTTTTGTTTGAATTTGAAGACAAGTGCAGCTGGGGACATGCTCGGCGTTTTAAAAATGGCGATTTTGACACCAGTGACAAAGAGCGCGAAGGAAGGCCAGTAAAGTTTGAAGAGCCTGAGTTGGAGGCATTATTGGATCAAGATTCACGTCAAACTCAAGAGGAGGTCGCTGAAACTTTGGGAATGACTTAACAAGCGATTCAGAATCATGAACGTATGAACTGTTTTTTCACGTGCGAACAACTGCTCCAAAGACAAAATCGAAAGGGTTTTTTTCCATCGAATCGTGACGGGGAACGAAAAGTGAATTCACTACCACAACCCAAAGCACAGAAAATCGTGGGGTAAGCCCGGTCATGCATCAACTTCAACAGCTAATGCTGTGCATCTGGTGGGATCGATTCGGAGTGATGTACTATGGGCTACTCCAGCCTAACGAAACCATCACATTAGAATGTTATCAACAACAATTTATGCAATTAAGCCGATCATTGAAGCTCAAACGCCCACAATATGTCAAAAGATTTGACAAAGTGATCTTTCAGCACGACAACGCTCGGCCACATGTTGCAAAAGCCGTCAAGGAAAATTTGGAGGCGCTTTAATGGGATGTCCTACCCCACCACGATGACTCGTGGCCTGGCCATGAGCACTTCACTACTTAAGAAGAAGCCAAAAATTGGATGAGAAAAAGTTGTAACTAACGATGGAAAATACTTTAAATAAAATACATTGTACCAATTTCTCTGAATAAAGGCTTCGAAGTTAAAAAAAAACTCAAAACTTATTTGTACCCCCAATACAAAGGCAATTTATATTCATAAATCATTTTTTGAATTGCTGCTTATAAGCGTATAATAAAATGAATGTCGTCAGCGTCACTGAGTTTGGTTTCTAGATTGCAAAGATTGGCTAATCTGAACGCTCATTTTAGCAATGAAATGCCTTTAAAGAATGACTGATCTATTTTAAACCAAATAATATAAAAATATACAAGTCGATTGATTTGAACAGATTAATTGTTTGTACGATTTCAAAAACTCTATTTAGACATGCCTCACCACAAAAATACACATACACAAACAACTCACCCATTAAATTTTTAAAATAACTAGATGGAAAACGGAAGTATTACGATGTTGATTATCGCAACGTGTAATTTTTCATCACCCGTCACGATACGATGCAAACAACTTTTTCTTATGTTTGCTTGAACTGGTACAGCACCCAATTTCCTTGCTTGAGAATCATTTCAATGGCATTTAAACAACTGGAAATCGTTATACTTTCAACATACCTTATCTTCTGTATCAAAATCACCTCTTTATATAATCAACATAAGCTTCCAATAGCATGTGTTGACATTCAGCAGCACTTTTCTTCAAATGGAAGCAAGAAAGTTGCGTTTTATTGATGCAAAATTCGCTGAAAAAAATGACGTCTTTAACACTTCGGCAAAATAACACATACTGAAAACTAAAGACACGCCATCTTTTGAAAATCCTTTTAAATTAACGCACCCTCCTAATATTTTCGCATGAGCAAAGCCCATCTATAATTTTGAATATTAAAATCTAGAACAATAGAGTTACTGTCTTATGGGTACCGGCTCATTGTAAAATTGAAAGTAATGAGATCGCCGATTCCCTAGCCAAGGCTGACTCGCGATTAACATTAATCGGTGTAATGACTGCCTCGAAGAGATAGACAGCTGTATTCATTTTGTATGCAGTTGTCCAGCTTTCGAAAATGTTCGTTTTCAATTGTTTAATTGTAGGGCTTGTTATAAAACTTGTTATCGATATAGGTAGGCTGCCTTCTCTTCCTTGGTCTAAACTACACTTAGTTGGGATAGAATTCTAGGTTTGTACTAATTTTCTTTTAGTTAGATGTCATTTTCAAGGTCATTTGAAGGTTACCTTTTATTTGTGTTAATTGCTATATAGCTATTCTGATTAGTAAAAAAATAAGAAATTTTTGTTTGAAACGTGATATTGAAAAAATAAAAAAATAAAAAACAATGGTCTCCTTAATGTGCAGTATTATTACCTTTTTATGGCGGATACTTCCAAACGGTCGACAGTAACTTTTTTGGTAATTTTGCAACAGAAAAACTTACTACAAAAAAAAAGACAGTTTTGAAATTTGTGCCATTAAGCTCAAACAACTTCTGTGGCAAAAATTTTATGTGTGATGTTATTATGGGTTAAATTGGGATTAAATCATAAAACGTCTCAAGTACGCTTTTAAGTTTCCTATTTTTTATATAGAGTCAGAATATGTAAGAAAGATTCCAGTTTTAAAAAAGTTGTTTTTTACGATAACTATAATTGGGTCAATATTTACATGTTAATAGTGTTTGAAAAATATTTCTCAAAGCTAATTGAATTTAAGATGATCAACATCTTGATATGTATCAAAATAAACATTCTCGGAACTATGTCTCTTGATTCATGCTTGCTCATTTAAGAAAAATTTCGATTTGATTGGGCAGCATAAAATTAAAAAAAAAAAAAAGGTAACAGCAAAATATTCCATCCCCTTATGAGGTAATTAGGGTACGTGTATTTACGGATATTATTTAATACAAATTGTAGGATTTTATTTAATTGGGTACTAAGTTGGATAAATTATTATAAATTAATACAATAATTTTGGTTCTTACTTCGTTTTTACGATCCTTCCGATTTCTCTTGGGAAATTCATTTTTGTTAAGTCAAATTGGTAAATACAGGAATAGGAAGAATAGGAATATTATAATTTTTTATTTTTTTTTTTATCTACTTAGATCTAATTAATTTGTGTTTTATTTTTTTCTAGGTGAGTTTGATGTTATGGTTTTGGTTCATTATTTAAAAGGTGTAAGTACATATATATATATATATATATATATATATATATATATATATATATATATATATATATATATATATATATACATTGAAAATTAACTAAATCCTAATATTTGAAGAAAAGTAAAATCTAAAATACTTAAAATACTTAATTCAGTACAATTACTTCTTGATAAACTACATTTAATTTGATATTTTGAAAGTTCTCAAAATTCTATGAATCAAATAAATTTTGTAAGAAAGCTTCTCTTTTTTTGATCGAAATTGGTTCGAAAGATTACCTTTAAGTTCACAGATATTAAAAGTTGTTTACTTAGAATCAAAATTGCAGTTCTTATGAACTACAGCCTTTTAATTAATACTTTCAACTCTATTGCTAAGGTTGTCATAAAGAATTCTAAACTTGGGAAAGGCACTTATTCCAGATTTTTTAAGCTCCAGATCATTTAGGTGTTTTAATTTAATATACCTAAGTTTTTCGTTTTTTATTCCTATTATTTCATTGGACCACATTATCATTTAACTATCTACATATGTATTCGAAAATTGACCAAAGTAGGTACTCGTCGATAATAGGGACTGGATGCTCTACTATAATTCTGAACCTTAAGCAAAACAAATGACTTGACTCAGATATACAACAAGTTTTGTTGGAAATTAGGTTATTAACAAAATTCGATAAAATATTAACAAGGGTTATTTTTAAAGTTTAAATATTATTGTCGCCTTTAGTTTCAATTTAGTTAGTTTAAACTGCGCCATTACGTTTATGAAGTTTTTTTAGAACACCAGTACAATATTCCTCAATGACTCGTGATAAATATTGTTAAATTTATGAAGTTACGACCGATGAATAAACATTATGACAAATTTATTTTATTTTTGTTTATATATTTAATTTAAAATATTAAAACCTACAATTACCGTAGTAAATTATTTACCCGAGAATTCGTCCGCAGCCACATTATTGAAAATAAAAGAAAAAATGAAATTATATAAACATCAAAATATTATTTAAAATTTTAGTATCCTTAAGTTTAAAGTTGGAACACAATCATTTATACTGGAGCAATATAAAAGATGAGCTTTTAAACGCGAAGTGTTTTTAAATCATTTGGAAGACTATTATGTGTATATTTTTGGAGCCAAAATTAAAAATGAATTTTGGAGGCTGGTAGTTGTAAAGCGTGATCCAATAGGAGGTACTATTTCCAATTGGGATTCTCATTGGGATTCATCCGTGCCAACTGTTATTCTCCTATTATGTGTACCGAATGAAATTTTTGATTTGTTAATGAAGAATTAAAATTAAACGGCAATATATAATCATTATTATTCTTTTATTTTTTTGTTGTACTTTTAAATTAAAATTAGCCATTCGGACTTTTTGTTCATTTTACGACGAAAATTCGCTTTCTACCGAATGGAAGCCATTAGCTTCTGGATAGTATCTTCAGTGACTCTGGCAGATGCCCGTTTCCATCTGTAAATTTTTCAACAGTTATGGTAGTAATTGATTCGTCCAGTTTTTCATCTTTCTTTCTCATGTGATATTGGGGACTTGGAGTGTCGAGAAATGCATATTGACGTAGGTCTCGTCGTCCATTACGATACAAGAATATTTCCGTTTGTACAGCCACTTGTTAAGATTCTTTGCTCGATCTATCCCTCTATTAAATTGTTCAACACTTCTTTTTTGAGATTTTTGACTTCTTATATGTTCGTAGATTATTTCTGGTTTTAGCTTGTTCCACCATCGATTTGGTTGTTTTGGTTTTTCTGGCCAAATCCCGCAGAAACATCGAAGTATGTTTGGTAATGATGCTTACAATTTTCTGATCCAACATTTTATTTTGAGCACCTTTTTGGCTCCGGATCCGGGCTTTCGTGATACAGAAAGATTGAAATGAAATTTAGTTTTTACATTTGTTACCGTATTATTGGAAATACCGGCAAATTTAGCAATTTTTTTATTGGTATTCTCCGGATGATCGTTGCACAATCTAATTATTAAGTCACGCTCTTCTTCTTCTGGTGCGTCCATTTCGAAATAATTAAAAAAAGTGTTCAGTGAAAAATTGTTTTCATGCTTGTGGCGTCGATCGAAATTAAATTTGTCAAATTATAAAAATGCACCTTTAAGAATAATTAAGTACAAAATATTCGCACCATTTCTAGATTCCTAAAAAAACGTAGCAAGCAACAAAATAAAAAAAAAAGTTTTTTTGTTTTTTTCGAAAAAGAAGAAGGTGTTGCCAAAAAAAAATATTACTTACGACCTTAGTCTTTTCTTGGTGCAATTGTATCTCCTCTCTGTTTTTGTAACAAAAATAAAAATAAAAGGTGTACAGCTAAAGTACTTGTGATTAATATAAAAATCAATTAAAAACATATATGTTATTAATATAAAAAACACTAAAGAAGAACGAAAGAGGGCTTCGCATAATTGTGCTCGATAGGGAGTTACCATCACCGAGCCACTAAAAAGTGGTGACCCCGACGTGATCTAAACACGCAACCTTTTGATGCAACAAAATAGTGTCTTCACAACACTATAGTGAATCGAAAGAGAGTTGTTCGCCCACGGGTCACGCCCGATTTCTCAGCGATTGGGGTTACAATCACCTATGTCCAGCAGCAGACAACAAGTCGGCAATCATTCAACTTTTTCAACATTGCAACATATCAGAGACCGAGGTGACTCCATTTTTTTTAACGACCCTCTGCACCGGCTTTCTGCTAAATTTAAATAACTGTAAGTACTTAATTATTTTTATCGGTGCATATTTTAATACTCTCGCGCATCAAATTAATTATCTCGCAAATATATGTTTATATCGGTCTTCAATTAAAAATTATTTTTCTCCTTCACTACCTTCACTAAATTTTTCGTAATGGACCTGATAACAGGTACTCTTCTCCCACCGAGCGTCAATGATGGGGCATCAACATCAGACAATGCGGCAACAGGTTCTGCTCTTGTTACGTTGTCCCCAGCGCAATTGGCGGAAGTTATTAATGAAGCAATTGCCAAAGCCGGCGGCGTTAATAATACGTCACAAATGACGCAATTAAATTCAAATTCTTCTGTTGCGGGTGGGTTAATTGCTCGAGTGGCTTTTAAACCTCCGCAACCACTTCATAATCAAAATCCAAACGTTTGGTTCGAAATTTTAGAGCAACAGTTTTTAGTTGCGGGTATTACAGTGGAAACAACGATGTACGCACATGCGGTGGGGGCGCTGGATGCACGACTCCATGACACTCTCGCGTATTTGATTAGCAGCGTGAAGGGTACACATCCTTACACCACTTTTAAAACCGAAGTGATCCGGGTGCTCGGCGAGTCAGAGAAGGCGAAGCTTAACAATCTGATGCATGGCTTGACACTTGGAGACAGGAAGCCGTCGCAGTTGTTGAACAACATGCGATTGAACGCTGGCAGCAATTTGAACTATACAACCCTTCGTCAATTTTGGATGAAAAGATTGCCGCAGCAGGTTCAAATGGTGCTCACACCTTTCGAAAATGACGTCTCCCTGGCGGTCTTGGCGGAACGAGCGGACAATGTGCATGAGACGATGACTCAGGCTCAGGTTAATATCCTTGAGGCGCCTGCTTCTATCCCAAATGTAAATTCTAATCTTTCGATCGATCAACAATTTTCAGAATTTCGCAAAACATTATTATCGGAAATTTCGGAAATTTTTCAACACAATTCTCGATCTCGTTCAAATTCAAATTCTAATCGTCACTATAAGTCTCGGTCGCAATCCGGTTCTAATAATTCACGACAAAACTCACCAAATTTTCGAAATTCTTATTATCAAAATTCGGGTGATCCGTCGGCCGCAAATAATTTTACTTATTATTATCATCAACGTTTCGGAGCTAAAGCGCATAAATGCAAAACCGGTTGTCTATTTTTATCTAGGTCTAGTTCTTCCGATAATAATGTGCCAAAAAATTAATAAATCATTCGCAACTGGCGGAGTGCAATGACTTATCCAAATCCAGCCGTCTTTTAATTTTCGAAATTTTTCTGCAAACGCATTTTTTAATAGATACGGGCGCAGATGTCTCAGTCTCTCCGGCTCGCTTCGTTCGGAACCCAAGGGTCGACCCATCGTTCGGGTTGTTTGCAGCTAACGGCTCTACAGTAAACGCTTTCGGAACCAAAATTTTAAAGCTTGACATCGGACTGCGCCGCGAATTCTCCTGGGAGATTATCATTGCTGACGTTTCGATGCCTATTATCGGCGCAGATTTTTTGAGGAACACCGGTTAGCTCGTGGATATACAAAGACAAAGGCTTATAGATCCGTTAACCTCTTTGTGTTCATACGGTGCGCTGTCCTCCATCGATGTTTCTGTTGTATCAAGGATCGACAGGTCAGTGATGGACCCAGGAGTGTTCGACGTTATTTCAAAATTTCCGACAGTAATTTACGGCAACATCAACATCGGCAATACAAAACATAACGTGACTCACAAGCTAGAGACGAACGGACCACCGATTGCGTGCAAACCACGACGACTGGCACCAGACAAATTCATCATCGCAAAGACAGAATTCGAAAACATGATGAAACGCGGGATTTGCAGACCTAGTAGCAGTCCTTGGTCGAGTCCCTTACATTTGGTGTTAAAAAAGGACGGAGAGTGGAGACCATGTGGAGATTTCCGAGCACTTAATCGGATCACGATTCCGGATCGGTACCCAATTCCACATCTCCAAGATTTTACACAACGACTCGAGGGCTGCTCTATTTTCTCAACGATAGACCTTGTCCAGGCCTACCACCAAATTCCCATCGAACCGACGGACATTCCAAAAATAGCAATTTCGACTCCTTTTGGACTTTTTGAATTTTGTAGAATGACATTCGGTTTTCGCAATGCAGCACAGTCGTTCCAACGTCTTATGCACTTAGTCCTACGAGGACTTGACTTCTCTTTTGTGTATTTGGACGACGTGCTCATTGCCTCTAAAAATTATGACGAACATCTTGGGCACGTTAAAATCATCTTCTCTAAATTAGAAGAACACGGACTTGTAGTTAACCTCGACAAATGCACTTTTGTAAAACATGAAATTACATTTTTAGGACACATGGTAACTGGACAAGGTATCTTACCATCGCAAGAACGTGTTCAAGTCATCAAAAATTTCGAACGACCACTGACCGTAAAACAACTTAAACGCTTTTTAGGCATGATTAACTTTTATCGTCGCTTCATTCCTGGTGCTGCTGCCGACCAGGCATTACTGAACGACTACCTAAAAGGTTACACAAAGAACAGTCGCGTTCCAATACAGTGGTCGACAGCAGCTATAGAAGCGTTCGATAACTGCAAAAATAAACTTACGGACGCTACCTTACTGATTCATCCTTCATCATCAGCACCTCTCGCCATCATGGTCGACGCTTCCGATACGGCGCTAGGAGCAGTGGTTCAGCAGTTTATTTCAGATACTTGGCAACCACTCGGGTTTTTTTCAGTACGTCTCAATGATACGCAAAAAAGATACAGTGCTTATGATCGTGAACTTCTCGCGGCTTACTCGGGCGTCAAACACTTTCGCCACCTCCTCGAAGGTCGTACGTTCACGCTGTACACCGATCATAAACCATTGATCTACGCTTTTAATCAGAATCCAGAAAAGGCATCTCCTCGTCAATTTAGACACTTAGATTTCATCGGTCAATTTACGACCGATATCCAGCACATCTCAGGCAAGGGTAATGTCGTCGCAGATACTCTCTCACGTATTAATCAAATTTCTATTCCCGAAAGTATTGATTATGCGGTCATCGCAGATGCTCAGACCAATGACGAAGAACTTCAAGAAATCTTAAGGAGTAACTCTGCTCTCAAATTCGAGAAATTTGCGGTTGCGTTCAATTCAAAAACCTTAATTCATTGCGATATATCAACTACTACACCTAGGCCATTCATTCCGCTAAATTTTCGGAAAAAAGTTTTCGAAGCGTTTCATAACCTTTCTCACCCTGGCGTCAAAGCTTCCATTAAACTTTTGACTCAGAATGTCATTTGGCCATCGATTAATAAAGACGTCCAGAAAATGGCTCAAAACTGTGCAGCTTGCCAAAAGGCTAAAGTCTTTCGACACACTAAATCTCCACTTAGTACATATAAATTAACTTCTCAACGCTTTTCAAATATTCACCTCGACATCATTGGTCCGTTACCAGTTTCTGATAATCAGCGGTATTGCGTCACATTGATTGATAGATACACCCGCTGGCCCGAGGCGGTTCCAGTTCCTGATATAACTGCTGATACCGTCGCTTTCGCTGTCTACTCTCATTGGATAGCTCGCTTTGGTGTGCCAGAGTCCATTGTCACGGACCAAGGCACGCAATTCGAATCACAACTTTTTCACGAACTGGCTAATCTACTGGGTTTTGAACGACGGAGAACAACTAGTTACAATCCAAAATGTAATGGCATGATCGAGCGTTGGCACCGTGTAATTAAGTCTGCCATTATGTGCTACAATCGAACAGATTGGACTAATGTTCTTCCTGCAATCTTACTCGGACTACGAACAACGTACAGTGACGAACTGAAATCTACGCCGGCTGAACTTGTTTTCGGACATACGACGCGAGTTCCAGGAGCTTTTTTGGAAACTACGAATGATCAAATTTTACAGTCAGACTTTGTAACGAACATCAAACGACACTTCGACGAAATTCGACCTGTACTACCATATACAGGACCGTTTTTGGTTATCGATCGTACATCAAAATTTTACACTTTAGATTTGAATGGAAGACATGTCAAAATTTCCATCGACCGACTTAAACCGTGTTACAGGGACAACCAAGACACGCAGACTACACAAACAGGATCACCTGTACCGACTCACGAAACACAACTTCCAATTTCGGCTGACGTATCTAAATTACCTACTGTAGAGTCAAAAGTTTGCAAGCAGGTTCGCTTCGATCTTTCGCCGAAATCTGCGACTAAAACTACGAGGTCAGGTCGTGTGTCCAGGACTCCCATTCGCTTCGAGTGAAGTACGATAGATCTGCGATCTCTCTGAGAGGGGAGTATTTGTGGCGTCGATCGAAATTAAATTTGTCAAATTATAAAAATGCACCTTTGAGAATAATTAAGTACAAAATATTCGCACCATTTTTAGATTCCTAAAAAAACGTAGCATAGCAAACAACAAAATAGAAAAAAAAAGTTTTTTTGTTTTTTTCGAAAAAGAAGAAGGTGTTGCTAAAAAAAAATATTACTTACGACTTTAGTCTTTTCTTGGTGCAATTGTATCTCCTCTCTGTTTTTGTAACAAAAATAAAAATAAAAGGTGTACAGCTAAAGTACTTGTGATTAATATAAAAAACACTAAAGAAGAACGAAAGAGGGCTTCGCATAATTGTGCTCGATAGGTAGTTACCATCACCGAGCCGCTAAATGCTCTTCGACCATTTTATGGTATTCATAATCGTCCAACTGAACGCACTATTCGCGAAACAATCAATAAATTTCGAACCAGTTTTTCATTATTGGATATTCGTCACCCGACTAGAGTGCGTACAAGTCGATCTAATGTGAATATTGCTGCTGTAGCTGAAAGTGTACGTGAAGACCGCAATCAATCAATTTGTCGCCGTTCTCAAGCTCTGGGTCTCTCATATGGCACATTGTGGCGTATTTTGAAGAGAGATCTTGGTTTGAAGGTATACAAAAAACAGCTTGTTCAACAATTGAAGTCGGTTGACCTTCCTTTGCGTCATCGATTTGGTTTATGGGCATTGGAACAGCTCCAAATTGATCCGTTGTTTTATCGAAAAATTGTGTTCAGCGATGAAGCTCATTTTTGGCTGAATGGATACGTCAACAAACAAAATTGTCGTATTTGGGCTGATAAGCAGCCAGAAGAGATTCAAGAGCTTCCAATGCATCCTGAAAAATGCACTGGCTGGTGCGGTTTATGAGCAGGTGGCATCATCAGACCGTATTTCTTTAGAAATGCGGAAGGACAGCGTATAAACGTCAATGGCGCAAACTACAGAGCAATGATCAATGAATTTTTATTGCCAAAAATTCAAGATATTGGTGTAGCCGACTTGTGATTTCAACAGAATGGTGCAACGTGCCACACAGCCGGCCAAACCATCGATTTATTGAAAGAACATTTTAATGAGAACATCATATCAAGAAAGGGACCCGTGAATTGGCCTCCAAGATCTTGTGATCTGACGCCGTTAGATTACTTTTTATGGGGGTATCTGAAATCACTAATTTATATCGATAAACCACAATCGATTCCTGCATTAGAAGCGAAAATAACACGCGTAATTAACGGAACATCGGCCGAAATGCTCGAAAGAGTGTTCGAAAATTGGACCCATAGAATGGATTAAACTAAGAGGCAGTCGCGGATAACATTTAAAAGAAATTATTTTCAAACATTAAAAGTCATAAACCGAACTTACGTCACAAATACAATTTTTGATTATTAAATTGATTTTAATGCGTTTTATTTCAAAAAAACTTCCGGAAGCTCTTGTTGGATCACCCTTTAAATTTATGTAGGTGGACGTGATACTTATTTCTTAGTTTATAATTTGTACTGTTAACACCGGTATTATTACTTGTATTTATATAAAATTCTTTCATTGCTTTAAACACGAACAAACGTCAAATAGTGGCCAAGACTCAGTTAATTTTGGCTTACCCTTCATAATTCTCAATATATAGTATGTTTCTGGGCAGTAACCAGTGGCTGGATCCTAAGATAATATTTATATACCTCCACAACAAACTATACCATACGACAACTTTGAGTTAACAAGTGCAAAATACACATTTTTCAAAACAGCAATTGGATAAACTAATCTTAAAATATACATTTTACGTATCACCGCTACCAGTATAATTATGAAGACTTTCAGTCTGACACTTCCAATTTAATGAGTTATCAATAGTGAGTCCAAGGTATTTAAATGTTGGGATACATTGAATTTTAAGACATGCATTTGAACATGTCGCATGATTTCATTCCAATTCATGATATATGATGTTGTGATTCGAAATAGAAGCACCATGAAGACTTTAAACCATAGCGTTGGTTTTTGTGCTCAGCAACATGGAATGCGTATCACACCATCTCCTGAGCAATGCTAAGTTGAAATGAATACAGTTAATAGTATCAATAACAGTCAATCAAATCGACCAAGACATTTATCTAACGCTGATCCATTATCAACTTTACAAAATGTTTGATCTCATCGAAACACATCAGTGAATGAAAAAAGGTTTAGGCACGAGTAACTCATTCTAGTTCAAATTTGCGTTTTTTTTTTTTTTTTGTCATTTTTTCAAACTCAAAAATGTTTTATATCATAATGAAACCAAACCTACATACATACTCGTAAAAGTATAAAGATACCAATGTACATTATACGTTTGGTTTGGTTTGTGGAAAATCAGGTAGCAACAACCACTACCAAAACAATTTTTATGCTTTTATGTATAATGTATCGAATTTGGTAAAATACGAACAATATATTTCATCATATTGTTTTCTTTATATGTGCGCGATTCTAATACCACTTTGCCAAGAATGATGAAGATTGCCAAGAGAAACAAAATACTTTTGAATTTTTTCGAAGAATCAAAAATTTTGCTGTCGTCGTTATGTTGTGTATTTACTATGAATTTATGTGAAGTTGCCGTACTTTGCCACAGATCGCAAATTGGCCTTTTTGTTATGAATTTTCTTCTGTATCACTTTCATTTATCGTTATGTATTTACAATCTATTCGGGTGTAAATACCGGATGTTTCACCCGGTTAACTTTGATAATTGAATAATAATTATAAATAGTTCAAATTTATACGCTAGTGTATGTGTATATCTTCAAACCTTTCTTAGGATAACAAACATGTTTTTATTTCGAGAATATTAGGCTGCGTTAATCAAAATTTTCTGAAAATTTTCTTTCGTACTATGATTGGCGTATAAGGCAAATTAAAGGAATTTTGCGGGAGTTATTCGTTTCTTCGTATATTAATTACATCTTTTGATTTAAACCTTTTAAATTTTTTATTTCCAGAACTTTATTAAGCGATTATTTAAATTTCTTGTTGTTTTCATGATACGGTATTATTTGTGGCGCCACTCAAATAAAAACGCAATGGATTTTAAAAAAGAAAGAAATTCACTTAATCACAAATTATTTTAATTAAATTCGAATTCATTTCTTTTGCACAACATTATTAAAATGTAATCTTCTCTCAGTTGAAGATGAAAACTAATCTTAAGGTTCAAACAGACCGTATTCGCTTCGTTTTATTAGGGCTTTCAATTTATATTAAAAAACGGAAAGGGAACACAACGACCGGAGGGGAAAAGAGGAGCGGGCGCTAAATAAACAAATCAATATTTTATATTTTATTTGTAAGAAGTTTTAAAAATATTCTGGAAACTACTAAATCATTTTTTTATGATCCTTAAAGCTGATTTATTTCGAATCAAAAAAATATTTTTTGACAAATGGAACGAACATTATCTTTTGTCAAACGGACGGGGTGGACAGATTAAAAAATTCTGTGCGGTTTCTCTTTGAACCTTTATTGTTGGCCAATTTGCGCTAGTTCTAATATTTAATTAAAGTAATCAAATTTGAATTTCTGTACACAATTTTGAAACTTAATCACAATTTTATTTTCCAATATTTATATATTCCAATATTAAAATAAGATTAGGTTAAATAGTTTAGTTTTAAAAGCAAGGTATGTCGACTAAAAAGTGAGAAAAATTGTTATAGAGTTTGCGGTGTCTGTACGATGTAGCCTAAATACAGGGCCCTTATTTCTGAATACGAATACGAATAAAAAATCTACGAATTCGTATCATTGGTATTTTTGAATACGAATACGTATATTTCATGTACGAATTCACTCGAAGTGTTACCTATTAAAATTGTTGTAGTTTTGTTAAGAAGATCTAGAGCTTTTAGTGTAAAATTAATTGAACAAGCTCAACAGTTTTTAAATCAGGAAATAAGAAATTAAAGCGTTTGTAGCAAATCCAGCTAAAATTGTACCGTTTAAATGAAATTGTAGTTTTACCACAACCAGCTGCAATGCAATATTCAAGACCGTCGTATAATACTCCAGGTCAATCAGAAAGGATATCACTGGCACAAGAATTTCTTCATGCAGCGTATCAAGATAGTGTATCTGAATCATGTGTTCACACGAGTGCATCCAGGCCAGGTTAGGACCTCAAGCAACTGGAGAGAATGATAAAACTCACTTGTGAAATTGTTCTGAGCGTTCCGGTTCCCATAGATGAAAATCAGGCAGATTTTTGATGACGAAGGTGATCTTCTCAGCAACATCGTGGAAGTATTTAATCGCGAGGAAACTTACGAAAATCGCATGTTCCTGCTCTCTTTAATATCTGACCAATGGGTCAGGGTTCAAAGAATCAAAGAATTTAATTAAAAACGAGGTCGGGAATTTCTTCAGAAACAATTACCTTAGCTGAGGAATTCTACAGGCGTATGAATATCAGCCGACATAGCTTAGTATATCACAATTTTTTGGCAAACATCCAACTAAAAAGATTGAATTGGCTGCGTCCAAGAGAATGTATATTAGCTGGAAAGCCCGGAACACAAAATGAATGAAATGAATTCATCAAAACAATAGTTAATTAGTAAACAGTAATTATTACAAAAATTTTATCCTGCTATTTTAAAAACTAGAAAGTGCTGCAATTGTGTGGCCTGCTATAAAGAATCAGATTCTTTTTGGTATCAAAACTGATTTTAAACATTATATATTTAATTAAAAGGTATATTTTTTCATTTTTTTGATTTGGTATGAAAAATGCACTAATCAATGTACTAACTACAGCCTTGACCTTGGTATGACCTTCGTCGGTTTAACGATTTCAGAACTTGTCCTCATTTGAATCAGTGATTTATTAGCTATAAGATTGCAGATCAAATTTCCATGCATTGTGATATATAACCATTTTTAGCCTTCTGGTTGGCCACCAGATGCGAACCGGTAGTTTCGAGATTTATTTTAATTTTAATAATTAGTGCATAAGCTATACAAATATTTGTAAAATTTTATTTTTCACATTATTTCTAGGTGTGTACTATTTTTAATCATTTATTTATTGTATATGAAAATCATTAGGAAAATTGCCATTAACTATAAACATTAAATTATTTTTTACCACAAATATAATTATTTTTTATACAAAAAACCCTTTTTTCAACATTGAAACCCTCTTCTGGGTAAACTAGGGCAGTTTCAAACTCAGTTTTCCACTTTTCCGAAAGGCTGCTTTTTTATCTGGTAGAAGTTGTTTTGCGTATATTAAGTTTCACGGGAAAACTCCATCTATCGGCCGATATATAAACAGAGATCTATATGACTATAACCACAGATGAGAATATCAGATGTTTCAAGCTGAACACATTTTTGGTAATTCAATCTGGAACCCAAAATCTGAAACTCAAACCAATTTAAATTATATTTACTGGAGGTTCCATCTAACCTTTAATATTAGAAATACAGTTAGTAGAGACAAATTTTAAAAGCTCAATATTTTTTAGGTGATTTCGCCTATTTTTGTTGTAAAAAATTACAACTGCAATTTTTGCTTTAATAATTTAACTTTAAAATATAATATAACAATTAAAAATGTTCAATAAAAGTAAATATTTGTTCAAAAAATTTTATATTTATTTACGATAGATGGCGTTACTTGAATCATTTGCTGCGTTCCATTTGACGTGGCAAAGTACAAATAAATACTTGGGGGTAGATGGTAAATGGAACGCAGAAAATTAGTTGCGAAAATTAAATTTAATTTAAAAAAAATTACGTGCAACATGGAAAGTTGGAAAATTAATTATTAATTTGAAAACTCATCAGCCATTTCTTACCGATTAGTTGTACTAAATATTCTGGTAACGAAGTCGCCATAAATTCGAAAAGCAAACTACTCATAAAATTTAGCAAGAGTAGCTGCGTGCAGTCAGAAGTACTTGTGTGTACTATGCCACGTTAAATAGAACGCAGAAAATATTGTATTATTTTGAGTCCAAGATAAAATATTACAGACACGTTTAATATTGGGTTCCAGTTCAAAAAACTGTAAAATCATTCGGGTTCATCTGATATTTTTATCTGTGCTATAACATCTAAGATAACGATACTTTATTGAATTAAATTAAATATTAATTTTAGCTGAACTAATAACTTTCTAAAGTGGTGCGACTTCTGACGATACTGTACTTAGAACCGAAAGCATAATATTTTACGTGAGAGCTAAAAATCAGATTTCAAAAACTGTCAATGTCAAAATGAAGGAAGTAATTAATCTAGCAAAGACATGAACCATAACTGCTTATACTTTTTTTTTTTTTTTTTAAATGTTGCCGATGGCTTTATTCTAGAATCTTTCTACATAAGAAACTCACAAGAAGTAATCAAATCTTAAGCTAAAAATTATTACATATTTTAAGTCTTAACCAATGTTAATACTTATTGTTAGTGCTCACAATTTAATTAATTTAGACTACACTTATATGTATATATCGAATTAAATTTACAGGTTCATCAGTTCGAGTGGATCTGTTCTTCTCAGACGTCTAAATCGCGGCTGTTTTAGTATCTCCCTGGCCAATTCGTTGGGATGTGCTTGTATAGTTTCTTTAACAGTTTTGATCCCAAGGTCGTCATGTATATTACTATTTCAAATGTACCAAGGAGCATTGGTAATACTGCGAAGTATTTTCGCTTGGGTGCGTTGCAGGAGTTCTCTGTTTGAAGCGCTGGTGGATCCCCATAACTGAATACCATATGTCCATATGGGTTTGATTAACCCTTTGTACAGTAAAACTTTATTGGCTAATGACAACTGAGATTTTCTTCCCATCAGCCAATACATTTTGGAAAATGTAATTTTTATTTGGTTCCGCTTTGTTTCAATATGATTTTTCCACGTTAACCTTCTATCCAGACGTAAACCTAAGTATTTTACCTTCGTTTGTTGAGGAATAATTTTATCGTTTAATTTCACTGGTGGGCAGGTGCGTTTGTTTAGCGTGAATGTGATATGAGTTGATTTGTTTTCGTTCACTTTTATTCGCCATGCCTTCAGCCAGTCCGCGACCTTGTTTAAATGATTCTGTAATTCATTTGAGGCAATTTCAGGATTAGTGTGAGACACCAGGATGGCCGTGTCATCGGCAAATGTTGATATTAATACTTTGTTGGTTACAGGTATGTCAGCTGTGTAATATTGGTCCTAGAACGCTGCCTTGCGGGACACCTGCATTAATATAATTTAAGCAAGTATTTGCTGTTTTGTTTGACCATATATTGCCTTTGAAGAAGATAGTTTCCCAAAACTGAGTGAAATTTCTTCGGTAGAAGCTCTTTAATTTTGTAAATTAGTCCATCGTGCCAAACTTTATCAAAAGCTTGAGCGATATCCAAAAAGGCAGCAGCACAATATTTCTTTTCCTCGAAGGTGATTTTGATTGCATTTACAATTCTGTGTACTTGCTCTATAGTACCATGTTGGTTTCGGAATCCAAATTGATGGTCTGGAATAACGCGCCGTTCTTCTAATACTGGTTTCAATTTCGTTAGTAACATTTTTTCAAATAGCTTTGAGATTGTGGGCAGCATACTTATTGGGCGATATGATGAGATTTGCGTTTCATTTTTCCCTGGCTTCTGAATCATTGTGATCAAAGATATCTTCCATTTCTGAGAAATATAACTGGTTCGCATGATCGCGTTGAATACAAATGTTATTAGTTTTATTCATTTATCTGGCAATTCCCTTATCATTTTTCCAGTAATGAGATCATGTCCTGGTGCCTTTTTCGGGCTTATGCAAGTTTTAATTGTATTCTTAACTTTCTTCCAGTTATACTTTATAGGTTTGTAGAATAAACCATCATCCGTTGGCTGGGGTAGGACGAAATAATTATCTTCTTCGTGCGGCACGAATACTGTTGCTAGATGAGCAGCAAAAGCATTGGCTTTTTCTTCATCACTTCTCGCCCAATTTCCAGTTGGTAGTCTAATCGGTGGATTCGAATTTGTTGGCCTTTTTAAATTTTTTGTTGCCTTCCACAAAGAATAATTAGTCCTCTCGGTTGCAGAGAGATCACTTAAGTAGTTCTTTACGCGCTGGTTTTCTTCTTCGCTCAAAGCAAATCTTAGGGCCTTAATAGCTCGATTTAATTTCCACTTCAATAACGGTGATTTTGTTTGCTGCCATTGTCGGCGAATTATTTGCTTTTCCTGGATTAGTTCCTGAATATTATGTGACAGTTTATTAACTTTTTCCGTACTACTTATGCTGGGTGTAGCCCTTTTAGCAGATAATGTCATGACATCTTTTAGATTTTCTGCCGCCGCATCAATATCAGCTGGTGTGATCAGAGGAATATTAAGTAGATACGTTTGTTCGACTAGCCTCCTATATTGATCCCAATTAGTTTTCTTGTTTGTAAGACGGTTTGGTATTTCGTTCCTTAGGACATCAGTACTCAATGTTACTATTACCGGTGAGTGATCAGAAGACAGATCATAGCAATCGGTGACCTTAGCGTATGTACGTGGAATGCCCTTAGTTACACAAAAGTCAATTAGATCAGGAATTTTCTTTTTATCTGTGGGCCAGTAAGTTGGGTTACCGGCAGATAAATAATCCAGGGACTGTTCCTCTATAGCATCATAAAGTTGTTTGCCTTTCGGCGATGTTAATCTGGAACCCCAATGAGTATGTTTGGCGTTGTAATCACCGCCCGCAAGAAATTTTTTACCCAGCTGGCTGGAATAATCCAAGAACTGGAGTTTTTTTACAGCATGTTTTGGAGGGCAGTACACTGCCGATATGACGCAGTTTCCAGACCACTCCTGCAGACAGATGCTCGTTGATTGTATATGTTCTTTCTCATATTTGGTAAGCTCGTAGTGTTTTAATCTTCGCTTAATCAATACAGCAGTGCCTCCATGTGCTTTACCATCTGGGTGCTTGGTGTCATAAATAGAGTACCCATTAATTTTGAAATAGCTATTTTTGGTGAAGCGTGTTTCTGATATTAACATTATGTCAATATTGTGTTCAGTGAGGAATGCATGTACCTCCGCTTTATGTTGTGTGTTAGGCCGTTTGCATTCCATATGGCTATTTTGATGATGGTCATTTCTGGATTTTTACGACTATCTGTATCAGCGTGCTCATATTCTGCATCATTAGATCCATGGTTCTTTCCATCATCGCCATGAAGCTTTGCATCATATTAGTCAATTTATTTAAAGCTGTTGAGATGTTTCCCTCTTCACTTGCTTGAACTTTAGGAGCGGTACCTTTAAGAACACTTGCGTATGAAACCCCTTGGTGCACGCTGCCTTTTTAATTTGCGTACTGTTTTCCATTTTGGGCGTTTGTGTTTAGAATTTCTGGTCGTGCTTCTTTTCTAGCTGAAGAATGAAGATTAAGAATTCGTTGTTCTGCTCGCTGCTTTGGATTGATTCTCCTTTTCAATTCTAGATAAAATGGGCACCCTCTCTAATTAGCTGATTGATTTCCATCGCAGTTGCTGCATTTTCTCACTGATGCTTCCTTTTTTGCTTTATTGCAAACCTTTGAATTATGGAGTTCACCACATATAACACACACATCGTTCAAAGTGCAATATGCTCTAGTGTGCCCATATTCTTGGCACTTAACGCACTGTACCGGCCCATTCCTTTTCCTGGGTTCCTCGATGGTAACCCTTCTGTGCAGTAGATATTTTAGGTCAAATATTGCATGGTTGCCTTTAACCTTTTTACTGTCTGGTTCTAATTCCAGACGAAACGATGGCTGAGGAACCTTCTCCCGATTAAAAATATTGGTAATAGTTTTGCACTGGAAACCTTTTTCAGCGAGAGCAGCTTGAATTTCGTTTGCATCCACGTAACTCTCTATTCCTTTTAAGATAACGACCAATCCTTTTTGTCTCTTTAGCTGATACGTGTAGTAATGTTTACCAACTTGGTCAAAATTTTTAATTAACGCTCTGTAAGCATCAATATTGAGCGGTTGAATTTTTGTTTCTTTTATATCTCCTCTTTTGATCCCGGAAATATAAAATGCACCTTCAGTAATAAACTCGATCGTTTTAAAAAGTTCTCTATTTGATTCTTCCCTCAAATAGATTGGTGGCGGCTTCTCAGGTTTTGAAATTTTTTCGGGCGTCGGCTCGTCAACAACCAAGCAAGAATACCTATTACCATGCGTTAATTCAACGCTAGCTAGCTTAGTGAATTTATTCGCGCTTGCACTGGCCGCTGATCTAGGGCTTCTTCTTCGTTTTGATCGGACAGTAATATACCGGTCTATTCCCGTTTGCACTAAACACTGACCTACATCACTGTTTATTTTAATGTCATCTGATGTCGATGCACTGTCATTGTTTGTTTTATCGTCAATATTTGGCGACGATGCACTTTTAGTTTCGTTATGGTTCAACACACCAATGTTATTTAAATTAATAATTTCATTTTGATTAAAATTGCCTGGTAAGGTAATTTTTTCAACATTTAAAATTTGTTGTCGCTTTGGACTATGCTGCACTTTTGTATTTTTACTAAAAATATCTGAGATCGTGACGTTCGGTGGCAAATCGCTTGTGGACATCGGTGTCTGCAGATTTGGCCCAGCCTTTTTTACTTGAGGCGGAGGTGAGGACATCACGATTTCACTTATTTTTCACATCACAATATTTAAAAAAAAAAAAAAAATAAAAAATAAAAAAAATATTTAAACTGCTGTTTTAACTTTTCACACAAGTAATAAGTAAATTATTTAAATGTTTACTCGGTGGTAGCAAAATTGCAACTGCTTATACTAAATGCTAATATTTTTATCGTAATACACAGGGTGCGTTTTGAATGGAGCGGTACCATTTTATTTTGATTCCAATTTTTTTTTGTTTATGTCATTCGTCAGTTTGTGTTTGATTATCGAGTAGCGTGCGGTTTCTAGCATTTTTATCACGAATTATTTAACGCCTCAACGACATGTTTTAATTATTTAATCTAAATGGCCGAGGCATTGTGATATACCATAGAATTTTTTACAAACTGAATCGGATCAATTGAGTTTTTAAAATATTTGGTTTCAATAGGATGTATTATTGCGATTTTGGCTACCACATTTCCTGGTTGAATAGGATCGAAACATGGTAACATCGATTCAAAATTTAAGGCAAAAAAAAAATCGCTTACTACGTGCAATTCAAATTAATTTTGATTTTCTAAGGCATGCGTCTCTTTATATGCGTTTGTATTTATTACAAAATTTTGTTAAAACAAGAACCAAATCTTTTTGTCAAAACAACGAAATATTCCCATTGTTACATCGATAAAGAAACAGGATTTTTTTACGTTTTTGGACATATCTGTGATGTTATAAGGTTTTATTTTCTTCGTTTAAATGCTTTTAAGTAAGGTTGCAGTATTACAACACCTTAAAACTATTAAAATAATTGGTTTATGTATAATGCTGTTCCGTTTTTGTTTATTGCATAGTATACTGTATTGTATACAACATATTTCTATATTACCTTCCTTAACCTTGAAAAATTCTAGACCCTAAGATTTAGAATTAATTGTTCTTTTTTATGTATGTATGAGTACTAAGTACATATTTACCTTTGCTTTGAAAATACAAAAATTTCGAAAATAAATAAGAAATACACGCAAACTTTTTTCGTCTTATTTTCTTATTTAGATTTCAAGATGAGCGAGTAATTCAAGCTTGCTTTTAAAAGAAAAGGAATGTTCAAGATATCATATTTATATGTTCAAAAAAAAATTTTTTGTTATGATTTGAATGTAGATTTTTCGGCATATATGTGTATTTTAACCCTTTTTCGTCTAAAATAGACCAACACAAATTTAATGATTTGCATATACTTAACTAAAACTATTCCATTTATAAGATATTGTTTTGTGTTTTTTTTTTATACTACATACAATGTATATCGTATATATAAATAAGTTTACTCACTATTTCAAGCCTACATGAAACAAATAAATAAAAAACAAACATAAGAAATTCATTATCACGATTTAATGTAAAAAGTTGTTTGAAAGTAACCAATGGAAAATGTATATAGCGCCAGAAATAAACTGTATTCAACTCCAACTTAATATATTCTAAAAATAGTTTTTCCACTATAGAAATATTAATGTGCGGTACAAGATAAAAACTTTTAAGGGCTTTTTGGTTTATTTATGTAGTGCGATACGATTCTCTAAACATAATGATATCCGATTAGCTACATTATGTATATTGTAAAAAAAAATTCTAACTAGCTAACTGCATTTTTTCAGTTAATGCGACAACAAGAAATATTTTAGTTAATCGCCTCAAGAATTATTTATACATTTTTTCTGTTCTCATATATTTCTTCTTAATTATAATGTCTTTTTTATGTTAAGATACAGATTAGAAAAAGATAATTTTGATTATAAAAACATGTATAGGTATTAAGGTGTTTTAAACGCCAACGCAAGTTTGTTTTAAGTAATCATCGTGTATAGTATTTATAATTTTAGTGAGAAAAAAGCTATAGTTTTTTAGTAAAAGTTTTGTTACTGTAGCACGCTGCTTAATGGTTGGTTTATGATCAATGTATTGGAACATTTTTTTTTGTTTTGTTTTGATTTTGTACTCATTCGTAGAAAAACGATAAATTAAAATCGGTGAACCCAAATTTTTTGCTTGAGATTAATTCATTTGGTTTAGACGGAATTTATTTTGGTGAACGACCTAGATTTGTGCTATAAGATAACATAATAATTCCAATGAGTATTATAGGAATGTTCCCATTCCAAATTTTTACTAAACATAGAACGGCGGCACCCAAATCTGACCCACTGGCTTGAAATTGTTAGCCTGCGACAACGCCCGAGATACAGCAAAATATTATTTAGTTCCTGAATTTGAAGATGAAGTTTTGTATACCAAAAGTTTTTATTAATATTATCCTAAAGCAATGTTTACCGGACTATACATTTTTTTTAACTGCCTAAGGCTTTATTCTTGAATCTTTTCTATATAGATAACTCACAAGATGTAATCAAACCTTACAAAGTAATACAAACTTTTAATTAAGACTTAACCTATGTGCTGGGTGGGATTCAATAGGGTAGGCGTTGGCCGTTTATAGCCAATTATAAATTGGTTTATACTCCAAAGTTGCAACTATGTAGAAACCATCAACTGTCTCTAGTTTACCTCCACGCGGTAGCACCTGGGCAACGTTTGTTTTGCATTTTTAATGTATCACAACGGCTGAACTTCTAGAGGCGAGTGTAATAACACTATAAAAACAAAAGCAATGGATAAAACAAACAAGGAAACTAATATCCTAGGTGGCAGACCTGATGTTCAGGAAAATCCACTCTCTCCGGAGGTCGGTCCCATGGATTCTAGGGGGGACCAAACATTGCTACATAATTCTAATGACACCAAAAATAACCTAAGCGATATCAACGCTCAAAAGAGTAACGAGGAAGAACTTTCATTCCGAAAGGGCTCCATTACAATCAGATCACCAATAAAAAAATATTTGCAAACAACGCAATCTCCACTGAAAAAGTAACTTCATTATCAGAACAAATGCCGAGTGCATCAACAAATATTATAAATAGCGAGGAGCTGTTAAATAAATTTAAAAAAATGGAGAAACTAATCGCGCAGCTGAGCAATGAAGTTGCTGAACTTAAGAGAGAAATCTCTACACTAAAAGAAAAGGTTAAAAATAGCATAGCTAAGGATTCAGCACGAGTTAACAATCTTTCTTCAAATCATATTCAGCCATTATCCAGTCAACATGAACATTCAAATAATTCCAACTGGTTGCTGCGGCAATTTCCAGTTTTTCAACAGAATAATAGATTCAGTGCTCTGAGTCAAGAGGATTATTGCACAGATGAGGAAGAACTGGAAAAAGAAGTTTCCGGTGCTGATAACAGAAATGCTAGGAAACGCAGGCGCACAAAAACGAAAACTCCTCCAAAAAATACTACACAAATTGTGATCAATAACACTGAACAGAAAACCCCAAAAATACCACTGCCTCCACCCATTAACGTGAGCAATATCAAAAATTTCGAACTTTTTCGACAAAAAGTAATAAAAACCACTAGTGAATCAACTAATTTTAAGGCGCTTTCAAATAGTGACATTAAAATTACATTTCAAAATGAAAATGATTACAGAAATGTCAAAAAATTACTGGAAGAATTAAAAAAGAACCCAGCAACCAATCAGAAAATATAGAATATCAGACCTATCAGCTGAAGAGCGAAAAGGCTTATAGAGTAGTTATCAGAGGCTTACCATCTTCCATTAGTCACGATGTAATTAAAGCAGACTTAGAAAAAATGAGACATGAAGTCGCAGGTATTACTAACATATACAAAATGGTCACAACTAATGGTGTAAAAGACAAGAAACACTTTCCATTGTTTTACATCGACTTAAAACAAAAAGACAACAATAAAGAAGTATACAACATCAAGAAACTTGCGTACTGTATAGTTAAAATTGAGCCACCTAACAAGACAAGGGACATTCCACAATGTACGAATTGTCAACAACTTGGACATACCAAGAGTTTTTGCTATCGTCAAACCAAATGCGTTAAATGTGCTGGAGATCATCACACGACAAAATGCAAAAAACAACCAGATATCGCGCCTTCATGTGCTCTTTGTCAACAACAAGGACATACTGCAAATTATAATGGATGCTGTGTATATCAGAACAAAATTAAAAGTCAACAGAATAATAGAACAAGAGTAGTACAGCGATTACAAACCAAAGCTGCTAAACCACAAACAACAATCACACCATCCACAGTTGGATTATCCTATGCGCAAATCACCAAGTTATCTGCTGATGAATCAAACCAAAACAACAAACATATAGAAGTTAATAACGAGTCTAATAACTTTGAAATTATTAAAAAGCTTAGTCAAATTCAACAGACACTTGGTCACTTAACAGAAAGGGTGGCAAAACTAGAAATTAATTTCTATCCGCCTAGCAAAAAAAGTCAGCATACACACAAATGATTAAATCGTTCCTACGCATTGTAACTTGGAACGCTAATGGGCTCAACCAACGAGCCCAAGAACTGGAAATATTTCTCCATACAAACAACATAGATATTGCACTTATTTCAGAAACGCACTTCTCCAACAAAAGCTTTTTCAGAATAAAGGGATTTAATTCCTACTGGACAACTCATCCTAGTGAAAGAGCCAGAGGTGGTTCAGCTGTACTAATTAAAAATAATATCAAACATAATCAACAAGAGGATATTCGAGAAAGCTACATGCAAGCAACTGTTATCTCAATCCAATATAATGGCGCAGATCTAAATATTGCGGCAGCATACTGTCCTCCACGGCATACACCAACGAAGTTACAATTTAATAACGTCTTTAATAAGCTCGGTCCAAGATTTATTATTGGAGGGGACTATAATATAAAACATACAGCTTGGGGTTCCAGGCTAATTTCTCCTGGGAAAGGAAATGCTTTGTTCAATGCCATTCATGAAAACAAATGTGAATATCTGTCTCCAAGGAAGCCAACGTATTGGCCAACGGATGCAGGAAAAATACCAGATTTGCTTGATTTCTTCATCATAAAAGGTATTTCATCCAATTACACTAGAGTCGAAGGAATTAACGACTTAACATCTGATCACATTCCTGTACTGTTGTCAGTAAGCGCTATAGTCATCAAGAAAAAAAAGAAGCAAAACCTTACTAATAGATTCACGGATTGGGACCTCTTCAGAGAAAAACTGGAAGAGCTAGTTGAATTAAAAGTTAGTATTAAAAGTAATGAAGAATTGGAACAACAAACAAACAATTTCATTGAATACACTCGTATGGCCGCCAGTCTAGCTACTCCAGAATTAAAGGACAAAGCGGAGATTGAAGTCAAATACCCGGCTGAAATCAGGGAACAAATCAAGGAAAGGAGAAAGGCAAGGAGAATATGGCATCTCACCAGAAATCCCGCTGACAAAACCACCTTCAATCGAATAAGTAACAAAGTCAATAGGCTAATCAAAAGCTTCGAACAGGATTGCTTCGACAACTACTTATGCGGGCTAGGTCCAGAAATGGATAAGGACTACTCGTTGTGGAAAGCAACCAGAAAATTTAAACGACCTCTAGTTCGAGTACCACCTATAAGAAATGCTCAAGGCAATTGGGTTCGACATGACAAAGAAAAAGCGGAACTCTTTGCTCAACACCTAGCAACAGTGTTTCAACCCCATGACATTCAATCCAACATTGACGTAACACCTGTCTATCAACCAAATCAGGATTTTAAAAGGGTCACGCCAATGGAAATTGCTGAAGAAATCGACAAAAGTCTTAGTCAAAAAAAGGCACCAGGAATTGATGAAATATCACCGGGTCTATTCAAGGAACTTCCACGCAAAGCAATCATCATGATCACATACTTATTTAATGCCTGTATGAGATTGAAGTATATACCCAAATGCTTCAAAACGGCTCAAATAATTATGTTGAAGAAACCAGGTAAACCAGATGAAGAAGTAACATCATACAGACCAATTTCACTGCTTCCGACCTTATCAAAGCTGTTTGAAAAACTACTACTAAAACGTCTAAAGCCAATGGTAAACGTTCCTGATTTTCAATTTGGATTCAGGAATAACCACTCCACAATAGATCAAGTCCATCGAATAACTACGGTAATAGAGCAAGCGTTAGAAGAAAAGAAATATTGCCCCACCGTATTTCTGGATGTATCTCAGGCCTTTGATAGGGTTTGGCACGAGGGATTGACATTCAAGATGAGCAAAATGCTACCACAAAACTATTGCCAGCTGCTTGAATCATACCTCTCTGATCGCCAATTCAGAGTCATCCATGAAGAAACATGTTCTGACTTTTATCCAACTCTAGCGGGAGTTCCGCAGGGAAGCGTATTGGGACCCCTCCTCTACCTTATCTACACTGCGGACATACCTACAACGAATAAAACGTTCATCGGCACGTTCGCTGACGACACTGTAATTATCTCAGTAGACGAATCACAACCAAGGGCAGTGGAAAATCTTCAACGAGCAATGAACAACGTTACTAAATAGACAATTGACTTGTGCTGAATAGTGATTGAATAGTGCTTAATGAGCTCAAATCAACCCAAGTGACATTTACGCTCCGACACAAAAATAACAGTCTACACATATACCTCAATGGGGTGCAAGTGCCGCAGGCTGAATCGGCTAAATACCTTGGTCTGCATTTAGATTCAAGGCTCAACTGGAAACATCATGTGAGACAAAAAGCTGAACAGATACGATTAAAACAACGTCAAATGTACTGGTTAATTGGGCATCATTCCAAAATGAACCTGTATTGCAAAAGACTAGTCTACCAGACTATCTTCAAACCAATATGGATGTATGGTGCGCAGCTATGGGGTTGTACTCATAAATCCAATAGAGACATTATACAACGTAGCCAAAATAAATTTCTTCGAATGGTCACCAACGCTTACCGATTTTGTGACTAACAGAGAAATACACAATGATCTAAAAATACAATTGATAGACGACGTCATCCGCGAATGTGCCATTAAACATGAGAAGAGGCTTCTTAACCACACCAACGTTGAGGCCGTACAACTACTGGACAGTACAAACGAAATAAGGCGGCTCAAACGAATCAAACCACATGAGCTAACCGTATGAATATTATATCTTAAGGGAACTGGATACTGGTCCAATAGACCCACACAAGTTTATGCTTATCTCATAAGTACTAATGTCAACCTTACTAATGAATTAATAATGTTTAAGATTGTAGTAGCCATATCAATAAAGATGTTTAAAAAAAAAAAAAAAATGTTAATTCTACATATTAACTTGCACTTAGTAATTACTTTAAATTAGATAGCTAGGTCTAAATGATCTTTTTACTGTACTGCTTGATTGTGTCTGCTACTGTTTCGATGTCTATTATTATTATTATTATTGAAGGGCCATGTGGGCGTTCAGCCACCTCTCACTGCGACCTGAAAGATCTTTTGTGCTTGGACCCTGCTTAATTATCCGTCCAGTTAATATTCAAGCTCTTAATGAACCTGATAATACTACCAGCTGTTATGTGATACATACTATCTGGGCTTATTGTTCTCCCTCCTAGATGTTTACTATATCATGTGGTTCTGCTAGAAAGACGGTAGTATTAGAACCTAAGGACTTCTGGAGGTCTATCCCACCCCCGTTTATTGCTACCTCTGGCCCGTCTTCCTTTTGATTTTACTCTTACGAGTTGCTGGGAATGGATAGTCACCTGTAGGTCACCCATCTTTACTACAGGAAGGCTAAATAAAACTGGAGGGTGCCTGGTATCCAGAGTCCGCATACTTGACCGTACTGTATGAATCCGTCGGCATATGCTGTTCCACCTTAGATTAGAGTTTTTTGTCAAGGGTTTCTCCTTTAGCGCCGTACTTCAGCCGGTGCCAAATGGCCTAAAATGTGCCAAATGACCTCAGTTACTAGTGGTTGCCACGAGGGGGCAGCACTTACACTTGTGAATTGTTATTGTGTAATACAATTATACCCATCACGCAGCTGCCTAATACATGATCAGAGCAACTCACGTGATGCGCACCCTACTGGAAGGTTACGGAGCTGGTAGATTAATCTACTGAACTTTAGTCGCCCCTCCCCAATAGACGCCAAGCCACCGTTTCGATGTATAGATCTCGATGTATGTTTGTGTTACGTATAAACAATGGTTCATTTATCAATATTATTAGTATTCATGACTACATTCGTTGCAATTTTATTATGTTGGAAGCACAAACGGACCCCACAGTTGAATACCATACGTCAGTGCTAAAACCGCACCATTTTGTATAGTAAAACCTTACTGTCTAGTTTCCCTTTTAACCAGTTCATTTTAACACACCTTAACTTGATTTGTTGACGTTTAGCTTCGATATGTTTTTTCCATGTGAGCCTTATATCTAAATGTAGGCTGAGATATGAATGTAATGTGCGCCGATTTATGCTCGTTGACCTTAATTCTCCATTTAGTTAGCCATTTTTCTATTTCGTCTAAATGATCTTGCAGGGTTTAAAAATGACATATTTTTATATTAAAGGCCTAACATCTATAAGAATTCATATAAAGTAACAAACCGTAAAGTACCTCGAACGAAACCATTAATTGTGTCGATTTTTTTTTTTTACTGCCTTTCGAGATTTTTTATTTTCCAGAGTATCCGAGCAAAAAACAATCCTCTATTTATTAACCCTTCGAGATAGTGGTAATTTACAATTTTTAGCTGAAAATAAAATTTTTCAAAAAGTCACGGATTTCCGATGGAGGGTTATGTTTTTTTACAAAATTGTAACATACATATATTCCATAATTTTTCAAGACGAATTCCTATTTTATTTCTTATGAATCAGTGGACTGTAAGCTTTCTGAAAATTTGTCAGCCATTTAATATTATTAATCTATTGTTTGTTAACAAGCACAAGGAGTGGCTGCAAAGAACAGGACACAACTTTTGGAATGTGTCACTGAAAACTCAAATATTAACACAACAAGAATTGAATTCAAATTGGTAATTAAAAATGTCACTGCTTGGATCGTGTTATGTAATGCAATAATGTATCCTTAACACACTGCAAGCTCAACAACTTCTTGAAAGTAACAAAACTAGAAGAACAGAATTCTACTGGGTTTTGAGAGAAAGAGCTGCTGTAACAGTCAGAGAAGAAAGAGAATAATTTGGTTGGGGTCTGTATTTTTTGAAAGAATATTCAATGGCTGTTTGTACTTAAGGTTGATGAAAATGATTCTTACAGTTCGTTAGAATGTTGTACCAAGTTAGTAATATTAAGATTCATTTATCAACATGATGGAGCACACTCAATCATTTATGTAAGGAATTATTTAAATAATACATTCGGTCGACGTTGGCACGGCCTTATTGCGTGGGGTTCAAGGATTCCCATTAAATTTTTGTTTGTGGGGAGCGATGTAAAGTTAGATATACGCAGTTGAATTATAACTTCAGATGTGCAGTTAGAACCAATTATATTCCATGACGCCAGAAAAATAAGCGAAACACTTCTAATAGTAGGAAAACATATCAAGTGAAGGGAAGCTATAAATAAGTATAACAATTATATCGCTTGAATACAATAATTATGTGAACACTACCGTTGGTCTTCTCGGCTTATAGTCTATGTGAAATAACTGTTTGTATTCCATCGTGAGTTTTCTATCTCATCGTGAATTGTGTACAAATCTCTATTCTAAAGCATGAAATCAGCGATTAAATGTCCCAACTTCAAAATTAAATACATTAAAAGCAAATTTTGTGTTATTAGTGAGGCAACTAAGTTAAGTCTTCAGATAACATACGCATACAATTTTTATATGCATTGCGGTCCTCAATCTCTAATTCTTTCAATAAATTCAAATAGCAGCCGCTTGCATCATGATACATCTCTTCATTGTACGAAAAAAATATCTATTTCCGCCTTCTTGCTTGACCATTATTTGCTGCTAAATATTTTTTACAGTGTTAATTAGGAGAAAAGATATTTGCTACGAACGCGGCAAATAACTTTGGTGCGGTTGATTTTTGTCATTAAGAAAAACAAATTTGATTTGATCTTTTGAATAGGAATTGGAAGCTTTAAATAGTTTTTAAATACAATAAAAAGAGAACCTTAAACAATTCAATTAAAAATAGTGCGCTAGAATATTTTGTAAATTTACATAATTATGGAAAAGAATTCAATTTCCGAATACCAAATCAACAATGCACAAATCAATTTCTGAGTTGACGTGTAGTCTCTAACCAAATTAAAGTTTTTAAATATGAAGGCTTTCAGTATTTTTTAATTTAAAATTTGAGTCTTAAACCAAAACAAAAAGCCCGTCCCCATGTTAAAATGTCAAATTTAGAAAATTGAACAGTAACTTAAGATAATTTGTCCAAAATTTTTCCAAAAGTTGAGTAAAAATTAAAAGTAATTTGTGTAACACAAATAAATTGTATAAATTACAAAATACTAACCTTTCGAGTCAATACTTGAATTTTTACAAAATTCTGAAATTTGGAAACAAATGCAGTTTTGCAGAATGTAGGGAAAAATTCTGAAATATTTATTCGCCAAAATCCACGGAAAATTAAATCAGTCATCATTTAATTCCAGGAGCAAACCTCAATTTCGTAAAATATTTAGGTAAAAACTTGCAGGCGACAAAATAAACAATTTGGGATGTTGAAACGACAAAAGTTTGATATTATTCCAATTCTTATCTTTTCCTATAATTAATGATATTTCACGGACAAGCTAACTTTTCTTAATTTTCAGTTTGCTTCCCAAATCAATAACTACTGACCATATTATCATACGTTTTTTCAGATTTGTTTTATGTTTGTGCACAATTTTTTCCCATTTTCGAGTTCCATTGAGTTGGTGAAAAAATTTAATCCCAATTAAACTTAAGACTTTTGACTACAAACATGAAAAATAAATTTTTTTGTTTACTCGTTTCGTAATTAACTCAACCTACTGTGTTAAACCAGAGCGTTCTGAGGTGTAGAACCATAGTCACACGTCATAACTTTTAGCAAGCATTTTTAATAATTGGAATAACTTTTCACCATTTCTCGAAGGAATCCATAGTAAAAATGTTGTTTTTTAGCTTTAAGTTTTCAATGAATAAAGCAAAAATTTTATAAAACTGTTACGCAAAAGTTTTCTTTATATCCTTAACAACAAGATACAAGGATGCTATATTAGTGTTAAATAAACATAATTTGCAGACATAATAAAATTAAATTATGTCTAAAAAATATTTTTCGAACTTTTATTTTGAAAAATACATCAAAGTAGGCTCTGATTATGTAAACTATGTCAATACTTTTCAGTATTTTGTTGAATCATAATAATGTTTCAGGTAAAACATATTTTATTCAAGTTTTTAATAAAAATAAAGTTTTTGTTTTTTCTATAAGTTTAAAATACCCCAAAAATGCAGTTAAAATGTCTTGCAAATTTGTGACGCCATCGTCGAAACAGTAGTTAAGAGACTGATATGTTTAATGTGGATTAGCAAACTGATGACTTTAATTTAAACAATGAAGGTCGCAATATGGTGTTCGACTATCAGGAAATCAATAAGCCTAAAGCGAACCCTTATGCACCGACGAAAGTAGACAACACTTATTTGGCGATTACTTTGACGAAATATCTTTAAAGTTCATTAGATAGATATTTAAATTTTTATGGAATTGTTTAGGACGAGTTTCAGTTCTTAAATTTTGTGGTAAATTATTAAACAAAATAGGAGCAATTACTAGAAAATATTTTTTAAAATGGGAGGTACGAGGCATTTCAGAGGTGAACAAATTATTCTTGCGAAGATTGTAGCTCTTCAATACTCGAGTTAACCTATTACCACTCATTTCAAAAAACAGTCTTAGAACTCTAAAGACAAATAAGTGTTGTTGGTAAAATACGCTTAGCAACAAAAATGGGCCACGATGAATGATTTGGTTTCTCAAATTCCATTATCCTAAGTATTTGTTTTTGTAATTTAGCAATAGGATTCGTGGTTACATCATATGCACAACCCCAGAATGTTATTCCATAGTTCAATTTTGATTGCACTAGTGCATAATAAATCATGTTTAGTACATCCTTAGGGACTAGTGTTCTCAACTTATAAATATAACTAGTAACCATAAATAAATATTTTGTTAGAATAGTGCAGTGTTTTTTCCAATTTAACTGTGAATCCAAAACTAATCCTAAATATTTGTAACTTGATACTCTTTCAATACAAAAGCATTTAACTGAACAACTCTGATTATTGCAGGCACTAGAATGGAATCTGATTTCATAGTCAAAATTAGTTTGGCAAAGTCTATTCGATATATAAGAAGTGAACCAGTCCAGCATCACACCACGAAAGCCTAGATTATTTAAAATTCTGAGCAAAATTGAGTGATTGACTGTGTCAAATGCTTTCATTAGGCCTATAAACAGGGCCATAACATAATTTTTACTATTTAGCTTCAAATGTACGGAGTTCATTAATTTTTTCAGCGCAGTTTCAGTGCTTAATGATTCCCTAAACCCAAACTGATTATCAGAGAAGAAATTGGTTTTGTTTAAGAACTTTAGAATTTTGACTTTAACTATCTTCTCAAAGATCTTAGAAAAGGATGAAAGAAGACAAATCGGTCTATAATTATTTAGCTCAGTTTTCCTACCTTTCTTAAAGATTGGAATAACTATACCGTGTTTGAAGTGATTTGGAAAAATTCCACTTTGCAAACTAAGGTTAAAAATATGAGCCAAAATATGACATATGTTAGTACTAGTCATTTTCAGGGTATAGTTACTGACACCATCGATTGAGCTAGAGGTGTATTTATTCTTAAGGGTTTTAATAGCGGTTACCACTTCATCTGGTAAAATGGGTTCAAGGAACATTGATGAACAAAATGTGAAATTAAGATCAGTATTTTGAATAGTTGTTTGGTCCTATGGTTCAAAATATGATTCGATTAGACTTGTGGCTAGATTTGCAAAATAGTTATTGAAAGCTTCAGATATTTGAGCAGGATTAGTAACTTCTACGCTATTAGACTCACAGATACTGGAACTAATATTATTTTTATATTTACTTCCAATAATATCATTTACAAGAGCCCATTGCTTCTTACTATCACCTTGAACATATTGGAATTTGGATTGAAAGTAATCACGTTTACGATTTTCTATGTCAACATTTAAGGAATTTGATATTTTTTTAAGCCGCTCACTCAACTTTTCATTATTAGGATGTTTTTTAGTAAGCGCAGCTAATTTATTTTTGGTATTTACTTTATGCAAAATTTGTTGATTCATCCATGGTCTTAGTGGCTCTTTTTTTATATATTGTTTGCGATCACTACTTGCTAAATTAAGGTATTCTTTAAAGTTTTGTAAAAATTTGCTAAATGCAAGATTTGGATCATTAGTCGATAAAGCCAATCTCCAAGTTTCGGAATTTAGGTATGAATTTAATTTATTATAATCAATGGTTCGGAAATTGAAGTTGCAACCATTATACGACTTTCGTTGGAATGATTTATCCGGAAATCGATCATGGAGTGATCAGTAATGCTATAATCATATACATTGCAATTAATTTCAAAATCTGCTCCAAAATTATAAAAAACGTGATCAATACACGAACCGGATAATTTCCGCGTAGTTTCATATACTCCACATTCAAACCCAAGCGAAGATAATAGAGTCACGTAGTCAAGACATTCTGAGGGGTAGTCTAAAATGTTTATATTAATGTCACCTAGGATAATGGTATTTTTGATTCCGCTCTTTTTTATATTTAATAAAGTGTGAGATAAATCCTCAACAAATCCGATAATGGAACCCGAATGTAGTCTATAAATACTTACTATGGCGATTTTTGTATCCATTACAACAATATTAGTAATTGAAATATCAGCATTATTTGTATTCAGGCATAACAAATCACTTTTGATACTGTTTTCAACAAAAACTGAAACCCCTCCACATTTATAGTTGTTATTACAATTAGGCCAATGGTTGTAGTTTTGTATGCTATAACTATTGACTTCATAGTCGTATATGTGAGTCTCGGTCAATACAATCACATAGGGCTTCACTAAAAAAGAAGAAATATTAGTTAAGTACAAATCAAAATTTTTTCGGATACTTCGAATGTTTTGGTGGGAAATAGTAATGCTATTAGGGATATTATTAACACTATTCATATTATTTTAGATTATTTATGATTTCGTTAAGATCGCTCAATTTATGTATATAAAGAATTTTTCCGTTTTGTTCCCTACGTACTCGTAGCATTACCTTCCCATCACGACACCACAGATATTTAAAATTATATTTGTCCTTAAATTTTTTTGCATTTTGTAGTATTTCTCGTCTATATTTGGTTAGGCTGTCATTGACATAAATGGATCCACTACTTCCAGGGAAGAAATTTTTGCATAGAATTTTTGGTTTCGAATTATATTTAATATCCATGATTTTTTGTTTCAAATTAAAAGAAATAAACTTCAATGTAATTAGAGATGTACGTTTATCGGGGTTTCCGTTCATCGTCGTAAACAATTTACAGCAATCAATATCCGTTTCAATCACATTAACGTTAAAAACTTGATTTATGATTTTTAATGCAACTTCACAGCTGTTAACTTTCTCAATAAGAGGCAAACCAGAAATTGTAATTTCATTTCGACGTAGCTGTTGCTCTAAGTTATCGATGTATTGGTGTTTAATATCAATATCTATTGCGGTATCCGATGATAATTTGTCAAATTGACCTTGCAGATTTGTCAACTCCTTAAGGTTTTTTTCATTATCTTCTTTCAAAATTCAAATGTTTTCTTCCAGTATTTCAACTCGTTGTAGGACAGAACTAATTAGCTGGTTATTTTTATCAAGGGTAGCACGTAATTGTTTATTCTCGTCTTCAATATCTAGCAATTTATTGTAAATAGTTTCAATAGTTATTGACGAAGTGGTGCTATCACTTGGATTATTATATTTTTTTCTGGCACTTCGCATATTTATCACACATTGAGCACAAAACCAGTCCTGATTTTTATTAGGTTCACTAAGAAATTTAATAATTTTGTCATCATCCAATTTGCAACACAATTTTGTAAGATGATATTTTTTGTTGCATTTTTTACAATCACAACACTCATCGCCATTACAGAAAATGTTCATCAAATCCAGCACCGTATGAGATTCTTGATATGAAGTTCCACGATTTTTGCGATTGAATGTCATTAGTTGCCAAGAACTCAAAAATTAAATATATTGAAATCAAAATCGTAAATTCCAAAATTCTGATATTCAGAAATAAATACGAGGGGTGATTTGACAATGCTCCCGAATTAGGATTTAAAGCTCAAGCTTAAATAAGTAAAAAATAAAGAGCCCTATACCAATAAAACAATTTGTTTAAATATTAACAATTGGCTCAAGCAGATAAATAAATAACATTTTTTGCTGAAGAGCCGAAAAGAAAAAGTTTTTGCAAAAACCCGGAAGTTGAAAAACAACTTCAACATAAATAAAGAAGTCTCCCAACGGTTGGAAAATAAATTTGTTTTCGAAGTGATCAATGAAGAAATTGCGGCTTCAATAAAAGACATACAATTCACGAAAACCAATCTGATGTCCCTTACCCCTTCTCTTCAAGATGGTCTACCCAACAATATATATGAAGAATTTCATCGCAGAACATTTTTAACTTTCAATTACTATTTTGATAAAATTAAGGTGAGATAAACAACAACTAAGTAGTGATAAATGGCTAGTCAATATTTCCAATATCGATCTACCAATGCACGTAAAATTCACATACAGTGCCAAATATATAAGTTTAGGAAATATATTTTACCCACTTACCATTGGTACTGCGGTGCTTTTTTTCAAAATTATTTCAGACGTTTGAAAGTGACGTTCTTACAATTTTATAAATATTTTGACAAACTACAAAAATAGCACAAACATTCAAAATTTGACACCAAAAGAAAATAGAATTATGACATATGTACGTGAAACAAAAGAAGACGTTTTTGAGGGAAAATCCAGACATTTTAGTGACAAAAGCAGACAGAGGGAACATAATGGTTTCGACATTACAGACGGATTACATTGCAAAAATGTATGACTTTACTCCACGACACTTCAACCTAAGTACACATTTTTAAAGACATTTCTACACAGATACAGATCAAAATTAACTCCATAGTAAAAGAATGGGAGTAATTTGGCAACATAGATTTGGCTAGGAAGAAAAAACTTACAGCAGTGATTCCAAAATTATGTGGGTTACCAAAAAATTCATAAACAAATGTACCATACAGGCCAATTATAAGTTCGATAAATTAAACCAAGTTTAGGAAAAACAAATTTATACGTTCCAAATTCTCAGGATTTCAAAAACAAAATTAATAAAGTTACCGTCCGACCAAATTCTCTGTTAATCTCTTTAGATGTTAAATCTTTGTTTACAAATGTTGGAAAAATATAAAGAAAAATTCTAAAACTAAATTAACAAAAATTTTATTTTTTACTGCTTTAGATATTGTTTTGAGCAACTCAGAATTTTCTTTTGAATTCAGCAAACAATAGAATAAAATTTACTTTAGAAAAAGAAGTAAGTAGGTAACAAAATAAAACGTCTGTTCCAGAATTATAATTTCAAAATTGTGGGATGTGCAACCACAAAATACCTTAAAAAAAACAATCAAATTTGGTTTACCAAGTCCATTAGAGTTGCAACGCTACGTATACTGGACGAGAAAAGAATTTTTTCAACACAGATATGACACCAACAAAGATCTAAATTCAAATATTAGTGCACTTAGACGACATCTAAAAAATTCAAGACATTTAATCAGTTTCTGCTTGCTATTCTACTCTTATTACTTTCAACATCGTATACTAAAACAAGGGACGTGTTCGAAGTTTGTAATAATTTTGGTTTTATAATAATTTTGACAGGAGTGAAATAATTGTCTCTTCTATATTTTGTAATAAGTTTTATTTGTACTATTTTTTTAGAAATAAATTAACGTAATACGGCTTAATTATTGTTATTGCGTGCTTTTGTTTATTAATATTATTACAGAAGTGTCAAATTTACAACACGTTCTGGTTGTGATAATTTGGTTGCATACAAAATAATGTCATAGCTAGAATAATTATCACAAACTTCGAACACGTCCTAAATAATGAATAGATGAACCAAGAGAAAGAAACCAAGCTACATTATGAAAGTGGATATGTGGTAGTATTAGTAACCGTGTAGAGAAAAAATATGTAAGTGACGACCAGCGTATTTAATGACGATTTAAATAGATCATGTTTAAATGTCAAATTTTCTTAAACCGCAAGAGCTACCATCTTTCGGAAAACTCCGAAAGCATAAGCAACTTTCACATAATGCCACTAGGTGTTACTAAATATTTGCTGTCAAAAATTGTAAGACATTTTTATGTGTGCATTTTGTAAACATAAGCAAAAATATTTTCGTGTTATAAAAGTGATTATTATTAATACGTGTGTTACCACTCCGGTAACTTCAATTTATATTATTAATTAAAAATGCACTTTGTAAATCTAATGTTCGCCTTTATTCTTTATGAGTTAGATGATTCATCACATCTCTTGTTTTTTTATTTTAAAAGATGATGCAATCACTCCTTCCTTGTACATCCACTGAACTGAGTTTTATTTTATATTAGTGTTGTCACTGCTGCCAACATCTCCCTCTTTTAATTAGATAAATCGAAATCCAATAGGCGATTGGGAAGACGCCGGAATCGTTGTGGACGGCGTACAAGCTGTGGTGAATTTGAAGCCTCGCAATTTCCTTGATTTGTTATTGTTGTCATTAGTTCATTTCTATCTGATTCTATTGGCGGTTGATGGACTAATGTTGTTGATGGTTGCGTTGGTGACTGTTTTGTGTTTGCTGATGACATGTCACTGGTTGGTGCTATTAACAAATCTAAAGGAAGTTGATCCTCATTGATTCAGGTGCAGGTGACTTAGACAGTTGAGCTCGTCGATTAGGTGTTGAACGGTAAATATGGAGGAATTTAGTTAAATTTTCCTTGTTTGATCCTTCCCCCTTTGATTTATTTAGTGTCCTTTTTAATGTATCTACGAATCGTTCCGCTCGGCCGTTCGACATTGAGTGATACGGCGGAGTTTTGATATGATTTATTCCTCGTGACTCACAAAATGACTTGAATTTCTCACTTACGAATTGGGTGCCGTTATCTGTTACTAGATTTTCTGGATTTCCAAACAAAGCAAAAAATTCACTGAGCTTTTCGATACACATTGATGATGTAATGTTATCACAGTCATGTAGTTCGGGGTACATAGACTGCGAGTCGGCACTAACGAGGAAGTATTTTCCGTCAATCGGGCCGGCAATATCGGTGTGAATTCGCTCCATGGGGCGCGTCACCCGTGGCCACGATTGTAGTAGTGTTTTAATTGGAGATTTTGCGTTTTCTGTGCAATGACTACATGATCGCGCTAGAGTCGTGATGGCATCGTCGATCCTCGGCCAGTATACATGTGATCTCGCTAGCATTTTCATTGCATCTGCCCCTATATGTGCAACATGTAGTTGACGGCAATATGAGTTTGCGGAATCTGTATGGCACTACTATTCGATTACCAAACATGGCACATCCATGATTGTATGACAATGCATCGCGACGATTATAAAATTGTAGCAACTCATCGTTGTCAGGTAATTGGTTCCCTGACTCTGGCCACCCTTGTTGGATGTATGAAACCACTATTTGAAGAACTTTGTCATGGTTTGTTGCGCTCGAGATCATGTGTCTTTTGATCGGTAAGGCGTTTATGGTCTTTTCAAACCCATCATCAATCTCCTCTTCCGCGCGCATACAAGCGATGACCACGTCCTCAGTTTCGAAATTAGTCGAGGCGATGATACGTGAGAGTATGTCTGCGTTGCCAAATTCCCCTGTGGACTTATATTGTACCTTGAAATCATAAGATAACAATGTTAGTCCCCACCGTTGTAGTCGATTGGCGGTGTACACTGGAATACCACTTTTGTTTCCGAAGATACTTAGCAGAGGCTTATGGTCTGTGACCAGAGTAAAACTTCTACCATATACGTAGCGGTGGAATTTTTTTACAGCGTATCTGAGAGATTGACGATTTGGCTATAATTCTGCTCGGCTTTTGTGAGTGCGCGTGATGCATGCGCGATAGCTTTTCCGTTCCGTTGTCGTAAGCATGGTTGATTGACGCTCCAATTCCAGTGTTACTAGCGTCAGCGTATATTTTTACTTGTAGAGCTGGGTCGTAGTGTGTTAGAAGCAATTCTGATGTGAGAATTGTTTTGATCTTTTCGAATGCCTGTTGGCATTCATGAGACCATTCCCACTTTACATCCGCTCTTAAGAGATGATCTAACGGTGAACGTAGGCTATGCATTTGTTTAACGAACTTTCCATAGAAATTTATAGCTCCCAGAAATGAACGAAGCTGATTTATGTTCTGAGGGGCCGGCATCGAAGTTACTGCAGCAATTTTCGATGGGTCTGTTGTGGTTCCTTTGGCATTAATGATCACACCAAGGTATTTAACTTGGTGTGCGTAAAAATAGCATTTTTCGAGTTTTATCCGGAAACCATATTCCTCTAAACGTTGAAACAGGCGCTTGACATTTTGTTTGTGTGTGTTCTCGTCTATTGCGTGTACGAGAATGTCATCGAAGTAGGCCACTATCCTTCGAGGCCCGCTATCATTGCATCCACGATGTTCTGGAAACGGCCCGGCGCTGACTTGATGCCCGGCGCTAGTCGATTGAATGTGATTAAACCTTTATGTGTATTTATTGTCAGTATCTGCCTCGATTCATCGTCGACTTCGATCTGCAAATACGCATCTGACAGATCTATTTTGCTGAATACAGTACTGCCTGCGAGTTGGGAAAACATTTCCTCTGGAGTTGCCAGTGGATGGGCGTTTGTTTCAATACTGGCGTTTAGACCCGTGGAATTAGCGGCGCATATTCTTACGCGGCCGTTTGGTTTTTTTACCGCAACAATGGGTGCTGCCCACTTTGAGAACTCAACTGGCGTTATTATGTTTAGTTCCTGTAGACGCTCCAATTCGCGTTCGACACTTTCGAGTGCGGCGAATGAGACTGGTCTTTTTAGACGGTAGATCGGACGTGCATCTGTGACTTTGCACAAGCCTGGAGTGTCGCTGAAAACAACTCGGAATTGTTGTTGCAATTCTGCTATAAACTTATCATGACTGCTGGCTTGATCGCGTATCACATTGCAAATAGAACTGATAGGCTGATCCCAAAGTCCAAATGCTTTTATCCAGTCGATACCTAAAATATTGAGGCCTTTAATACTGGTCACATAACATTTCCCAGATAATACTTGCCCGGTAATTGGTATCCCCATTTCACAGTCAAATTCTGCAATAATGGGGACAGGGTCCAATGATGCTGAGTTGACTTTCTTGTCGCTCGGTCTAGTTGTAGGAGACCCTATGGCTCGCCATACTTGTTCGGTGATAACTGTGAAATCTCCAGCTCTGTCAATCTGCAATATGGTTTCACATCAATTTATCTTCACAGTGACATATTTTCGGTCACTATACGTCTCGGCTTGATCACCATCATCATTGATAGATCGGATTACACTGGTTTTGAATTGTCCTCGGTGTTTTTTTTTTCTTTGAATTCCGAGGTTTATTGGCAAAATTGCAGAATCCTTCCTTGTGTCCGATCATGTGACATTGCGTACACTTGTGCGTGCGGAACTGACAGTTATATGAGTAGTGAATGCCACCACAGAGCCAACATGGTGTCGATGGAACCCGTGTTTGTGGCTGGGAATGATTCGTGATTGGTGCAGGCGATATGTGGGAATGTTTTCCACCTACTTGTTGTGCATTTTGTGTTGCCATTGGTTGACGATTGTTTTGTTGTTTAATCGCCTGTATGGCTGATGGCAATGCCTTTGTAGTTCCACCAATCATCGCCGTATCTCTTTTTAAACTGAGCATACGTTGTATTTCTGCCTCAAGTTTGTCAAGAGTGTGTTCATCCGCAGTGTCGCCGTCAAGCTTTGATAGTAGACGCGTGCGGATTTCAGCGAAACCAGATGATTTTAGCCCACATACAAAAATAAGGCACTTAAACTGGTTTGTGGACAGATTCTCTAATTGAAAATCTTCACATCTGCGATTTATTTGTACTTTGTATGTTGAAAAATCTGTGCTGTCATCCATAGTCGTCTGCAGACATTTGAACCGCGTGTTGGAAATGGATTCCATTCTACCGAACGTATCTTTGAGTTTCTGGATGATCTCATCGAATGTGAAGTCCTTTGGCTCCTTCGGGAGAAGCATATCCTTAAACTTTGTATGTACTGATGCATCCAATTTTCGTAGACAAAGGCGAATTTTGGCTGCGTCATCGAACTCCTTTGCATCCTCTATGAATAACTCCTTGTAGAGTCTGTACCAGCTCTCAAATGTTTGACCAATTTCTGGGTCGTAGCGAAAAGTTTGCATACTATTCGCCAAACTTTCCATGCGTTGCTCCACATTAGAATTTCCAGGAATATATATCCCTTATTTTTCCAATTAATTCTTGTAATTGGATATGTTGTCGCTGGATTTGGTCTTGGAATGCGATTTCACGTCTTTCGGACTCGTCTTTTTGAATTTTTAGTTGCTCCAAAATTTCTTTAACCAAAACGTCCGTCATTTTGACTCGTGTTTTTTTTTTTTTTTTAAATTAAACCACTATCCTCGTCGCCACTTTGTTATCACTCCGGTAACTTCAATTTATATTATTAATTAAAAATGCACTTTGTAAATCTAATGTTCGCCTTTATTCTTTATGAGTTAGATGATTCATCACATCTCTTGTTTTTTTATTTTAAAAGATGATGCAATCACTCCTTCCTTGTACATCCACTGAACTGAGTTTTATTTTATATTAGTGTTGTCACTGCTGCCAACAACGTGATAATTAAATTGATTTTGAGAACTTTTTATAAACGTCCTTTTGAAAAACGTCAGTAATCCTTTTTTGATTTTGTAGTGACATCTAGTTGCAAACGCTCTGTACTTTTTCTTTAATCGTGCTGCCTCTTTCGGAAAACATGATCCATAACATGTGGAGAGAAGGGACTAAAGTGTAAAAAAAAGATAAATATTTCTCTGTTTACATTTAAAAAACAATATTTTTGGTCATATTAAAAGAGTTGATTTAATTCGCATAACTCCAAATACAGTGGTCGCTAAACAGAATAGGGAGGTGGTCAGGTTAAAGAGAATTTCTAGAACAAATTTGTATGGTTAATGTGTTGGGACTGTAGAAAAGTGGCCTATTTAAGGAGGGGTCAGAATGAAGGGGTGGTCACATTGGGAGGTTTCACTGTATTTTGGAAATATTTTTCATTATGCTTTTGACAATGATCCCAAATTGGGATTGAAAACTCAAGCTTAAATAAGTAAAAATAAAGAGTCCTATACCAATAAAATAATTTGTTTAAATATTAAGAATTGGCTCAATATAAATAAAAATAATTTATAGGAGAGACGAGTTTCCAAAGGTAGCTTCCAATTCAGAGTTACCGAATAACGCCAAAAAATACAACGATTTGGATACCATGTCTGCAAAATACTAGTAACGAATAGAACACCGAACACACACAATTTAAATTAACATAAAATTTATTTTATTTTGAATCAGTTTAATTAATTTATTTAATAAACTTAATTTATTAATTATAATTATTTAATTTATTTAAATAAAATATTTATTTAATTTTATTATTTTGCACCACCCTTCTTGGTACACACAAAATGAGGGGTTGGCGGCCAACACAAAGAGCGACGTGTTGAAGCGTTGATGTCCGAGGCGAGACTGAAGAAAATAATTTTATTTTGTTTTTGTGTTGTCTCTTCATATGGAAGAGATAGTAGTTTGATGGTTACATGCGTGTGTTCTCAAATGGTACAACGTTGAGCGGTGTGAAGACGTTGGACTGGTTGTTGGTTGAACTCAGACGCCAACGCATGTAGATGATGCATTGTGGCGGAGCATGCATGAGTGAGCCGCTACAATACATCTCTATATATATTCGTGATGAATTAAATGAAATTGATAACGCTTTTCATAAATTTATTAGTTTATCCGAATTTACAATGGTACTTAAATTTATTAATTTTTTAATTTAGTTAATTCAAGAAATTTTTATTTAATTATTTTTTGTTTAATTTATTATTTTTTTTTAGCTGTATCTATCGCAATTTATACATTTATGTAGACAATCGAAATAATTGAAATAAACTATAAACTTTTTGAATTATTTCAGCTTAAAGCTCAAACGACAATTTCTGTTTTTTTAGATCTATAAACCATAACTGCTCTCAAGTGACAATTTCACAAATCCAATTTAAAATTATTGGTAGAAGCGCCCTAGCACAAACTCCAATTTAATTAAAAATAACCCTTTTGCTGTTAAATTCGCTAAATATCGCTTATGCAGTTCGATCCAAGTATCATCGTTATGTTTTATATGAAATGTTAGGTTTTTTCCTCGTTTCTAATTCCTTTATAAAAGCTTCCTTTTTTATATCCTTTATATTAACTTCACCTGCTGATTGCTTGCTTAAGTGTCCTTACGATCTTCAAGTTCACAATTGACCCACTTCCCGTGATCCTCTCGCGCTGAAATTTTGCCCATCGACTTTTGTCACCTAACAATACTTTTTGGCAAAATTTCAGTTCGATCAATATACTATAACTAAGTTTTTTCTTTAATTTTCAATTTAAAAACTTCAATCTAGCAGTGTTCCAAATATTTCTTCAAGTAAGTTTAAAATTCAAATTTGTTTTTTGAATGACCCTTTTATGCTGTGTGCCTCAGAAGACTTTTCAAACTAAACTTTTGTAAGACCCAGTAATTCATGCAATATTTAAATAGATGTCGCTAGGTTAAAAGTATTCAATTGTGCCTTATAGCCAAATTAAACTTTTCAATTTGTTCAACTCAATTGGATTGCAGCCTGTATCGTATTTTATGTTATATTTAAATTGTATAATTGCTTTTTATATTATTCCTATTACGTAAAACGATTATTAACTATACAATCAGATTAAAGCAATTGATTTTGGTGTTTCGAGTAGTAAACAACTCGTGTTTTTTTCTTAAAAACTAATTGGGGCCCAACCGGGATCGATCAGCGGGTAGTTTTGAGCAACATATATTAAGGAAATTCCTTAACCTATTGAGTTTTCTTGAAGCAAATGTGTAGTTTTGTACGTTTAGGTTTAGTTTTGGTGCGTTTAAGACGTTGTGTTCCAAACATTCAAGTTTGTGGTGATTAACGTGTATACAACTTTATCGTGAAGTTAATATAGTTGGCGAATTTTTATATCCGTGAGGGATTTTCCATATACCAAGATTTGTGGTGATATAAAGTGCCGTTGACTAACACCGAATTCGTGAGTCGAGAAATATAGAGTACCGTATTTTGTACCAAGGCAGTATCAAACGGCTAAAATAATACGCGTAATATTTAAAAATAAGTGCTGTTGTACGCAGTTTTAATTTGGCGAAGATCAAAGATAAAATCAGAACGGTTCTAAGATCCCGGAATTTGTGAGTCGAGAAATATAAAGTACCGTATTGTGTACCAAGGACGTTTGCGTGAAATTTAAAAATAAGTGTTGTTGGATAGAGTTTTAATTTATTGAAGATAAAAGATAAAATTAGATCGGTTCTTATAATTTATTGTGTTTATATATGAAGTAAAGTTGTTTTGATTTTGGGGCTGAAAGTGAGGTTTGCTATTATATAACAAATTATTAAGAAATTTTAGCTGAGATGGGCCGAAAAAAAAATTATCTTCATAATTCACCTGAAATTGAGGACGCTTTTATGCGTAAGATGATGGAAATAGATAATTTAGAAGAGTTGCGAATGATGAGTCGGTGAATTCAAATAATACAGTGCTATTGAACCAACCAAAAAGCTGCATTATGATGGATGGTGGTGACAGCGGAGATATGACAAATAGAAGTAGGGATACTAATGCCAGCGAACTTAACGGCAACCAATAGGAAGATAATATCCAGTTAGAAGAGTTACGAACACAGGAGATGGTGTTGAAAGATAAAGAAATAAGAATGAAATCTACTATCGTGCCTACTGCTGGAGCTTGCTTAAGTTTTAGAGATGTGAAAGAATCGCTTTCGAAGTTTAGCGAGGAGGATGATTATCCCGTCGAGAAATGGATTCAGGATGTCGAAGATGCTGCTGTATGTATTAAATGGAATGCTGAACAGAAAATTATTTATTCAAAAAGACTGTTAACTGGAACAGCAAAAGACAGTTTACGTTTGGCGGTTACTGATACCTGGGAAAATCTAACCACACATTTAGTCAACGAGTTCAAAAAGAAAGTGAATACTGCTGTGGCGCATGGCAGAGAGAAAGAAAAAGAAAGATGAATCTTTCAAAAATTATTTAATCGCTATGCGTGAACTAGGTCAAACCGGCAACTTGGAAGATGCTTCGATAATCGATTACTGTATAAGTGGAATAACCGATTATGAACATAGTAAGGCGGTTTTATATGGATCAACTTCTATGAATGATTTCAAAAGTAAACTCGTAATTTATGAAGAAATCAAACAAAAATTTAAGATAAAAGCACCAATCGAGAGCGTAACAACAAAGCCAATTGAGAACAAAAAGTCAAATAGATTCAGAAGAATGCCAAGATGTTACAACTGTGGTGGAACTGGACATCTAGGAAAAGATTGCGCGAAAAAATCTGATGGTTCAAAGTTCTAAATCTTGTGCAACCATAGAGAATCAGGATGATTGTTCATCTAAAGCTGTCAAAAATGTAATGTTCAATAGAAAGGAACTTTGTGCACTAGTTGATACCGGAAGCGACATTAGTTAATGTCACATAAAAAATTCATTGGAACGGGCATTTGCGAATTTAGCGAGGATTGCACAATATTCCATGGTGCGGGGTCCAGAGATGTATCAACCGTAGGTAGGTTTAATACAAAGCTAAAAATAGAGGATGAAGTATATGAGACCACAATTCACATAGTTCCTGATGGAATATTGCTTTTTTTATTGGGTAGAGATTTGATAAATCAAACGCCGACTGGAATTACTATGGAAAAATTCATTCCGCGAAACGTTTCGATGGTGATTGAGCATGGAGAACTTCCGCTGAACATAAACCATATTAATGATCGTGAAGTGGCGAATAGAATTCGATTATTGGTAGTAAACTATAATCCAGAGAAGAGAACGCCAAGTCCAAACATAAAAATGCATATTGAGCTGACCGATGAGAAACCGATTGCTTATAAACTGAATTATGTAAGAAAATTATTCAAATTGTTAAAACTGTATGATTTTAATTAACAATAGTTAAAATATCGTGCATTTACTAAAAATAAAATTTAAAATTTGAACAATTTTAATACAAAATTTCATTTTATCGTTTTAATTTACGATGATAAATTGAAATTTTTTATTAAAACTGTTAAAATTTTAAATTTTATTTTTAGTGAATGCACGATATTTTAACTATCGTTCATTAAAATCATACAGTTTTAACTATTTTAATAATTATGTTACATAATTTGGTTAAAAAGGGAATATCGTTCTCGTTACTCGTTCTCAATGTGTAATCTCAAACTGTATATCATACAAATTGAAAAGTCGTCGAAAAGTAACCTCGTAAACTGCCTTTTCACCAAACAACTATGAGAAAATAGTGAAAGCTTCAAAATTTGAAAAGTTTAGTTTGAAAAGTTTTCTGAGGCACACAGCATTACTCAGTGAATTTTAAATTTGAATCATGGTGAAGAAGGTCGAAACTGAATTGCAATCGACCGAGTCTTATATACTATAAAGGATATATAGTCAAAACTTTGTTTTTACGGGTTGTGTGTTTTTTACAGTATTACTTTTTTAGATCAAGGTTGCTTTGGTTAAACCCGTCTCAATTGTTCATTGCCATCTTTTAACTACCTGCAATGGCAAAATTACTAAAAAATAGTTCAAATTTTTGAAAACCATCACGATATAAACAAAAAAATTGTTAAAATTACAAAAGTTTCATTTGGTGTAGTTCCTTGAAAAATTTACAACAACAATTACATAGGTTAAATCCCCGCAAGAATAACAGCCAAAAAAAAAAAATTTGGTTTATTTATACATAATTCTAATTCATTTATAAATATTACAGGACTATTGTATCGTAGTAGAAAAAATAGCTTGAATAACTCGTATGAAAACGTGTAGTTGCAATACTCAAATGATTGCAGCCACAAATTTCACCTTCGTATTGCGATGACTCGTTTTGTTGGCCAATATTCCTAACATGTCGGCCGATAAAAGACAAAATTACATTTTCTATAATGAAAAATTGGTTTTTAAAAATTCGAACTAATAGAAACTAATTTTGAAAATATGGAAATATGTCTAAATTATTTGAAAATGCTTATCAAGTCCAACGTTTTTTAGAAAATTTCAGACTAAATTGTTTGATGTTTAAAGCCTACTGTCTTCCACCGTAAAAAACGCCTAGGCGCTTTATTCGGGAGTAACTGAAAATACGAACATTTTGAAAATGAAGGAAAAAAATCAAATAAAACGCCCATTCAAATAAAACGCCTAAGCAATGTATTTGGAAATTCGAATACCACGAAAATAAAGATAAATTTTTCAACGTAAATATCGTGTTATTTTCGTAAAACAAGGAGGAATATAAGGTACGTTTGCGCCAAAATTTCATGTTTTATAGAAAGGTAGCCTTAAAGCAACTCGAAAAAAACAAAAATTGGAAATGCGATACCTACCGCCCGAAAGCAAAGATTCTGTGAAGCTAACTATGATTATTTTTTTCAGATCTGGCAACGAAGCTTTTTTTTTCCGATAGAGCATATGGTCCACTCGTCAATAAAACTATTAGATTTTTTAAACCCAATATATTAATAATAAAAGCATTATAATTGTCATTTGTGTATTGGGGACACAAAATATAATGGATAACACATTGCACAAAATATAAACCAAAATAGCTAATTGTATCCCTTATCAACTTGTAGGTAAGGAAAGGGGTTAATTCTCTAATTCATTCCATGAAAAATTAAATGAGTGTTCTGTGGGCTGATTCTTGATCCCTCGATTCCATTGACCGTAGAATTATTTTGAAACTTAAAAAATTTAGTGATTTAAATAAATCGAATTTAGGATTTTGTCGAACGAACTTGCTTTGCCTGTAAGCCTTCAAACTGCAATAAGGAAGAGAAATTTTGAATATGTTATTTGCTTTTTGTTGGTAATACCACAGAATACAACCAGAAGAGACATAACGCTGTTTTTGTATGGAAAAATTTGGACTCATTTTTTTGACCTTGATTTGCCGAAGGTAAGAGAAAGTTGGGTTATGTATTCTTTGGTTAACTGGTTTTTATTTGAATTAATAAAAAATGAGAATCCTTAACAGTATAGTTAGTGAAATTATTTGATAAGTTTTGTTTTGACAGCATAATTTGTGTAAAATATTCAAAAAATTCATAATATTCGAAAATAATTATACTTCAATGTCCAAAAAAGAAGGTAAGATGAAAAAAAAATTTGATCCACGCAATGTCTATTCTGGTTAATCTTTCTTCTGTGGTAATACTCTAAATTGTCTGCAGTCGAAAAAATATATGGCTTAGAGCGGGGAATCGAGCTTATAGCGTCTCAACTCTCAACTGATATCTTTCGAACAGTATTTATAACGTTTTGTTAAATGTAGTAGGTGGTCAGCCCAACGAACCATTGTGTACTCAAAATCTTTTTTTTCATGGTTGTAATTAAATATTGGTCTGTGACTATAATTGAACTCAAGACCGGATGTTGTAAGCAGCTCAATTAATGCTCTAAATTTGACGATGAAAATTTCTTCCTTCATAAAATAATTCTGAAAAAAGTTGTACGAAAACTCTAAGAAAAAATCATTTTTTTACATGGTACAGTAAGAAAATTCAAAAGTTCCATAATTTTTCCACCACCATCATTCTTCCTTCCAACCATATCAAAAACACGAATAACCTATTACGGTAACAAAAAATACAGATTTTTGGCCAAATGCCTTGAAAAATATTAAATTCTTGGATTTTAACAAGAACTAAATTTGAATTGGTTCGAAACTTTACGTTTGATTACACTATCAAAATAAACCTTTCATCACTTTCCGCGTTAAAAATTTAACAAATCGACTTTCAGAAATTTTACAGAAATTTGGAAATATTAACAAAATCTCAGAAATTCAGGTTTAAATATACTCCTCCATTCGATCGCAAATAAGATATACGAGTACATACTCTAGAAAATATGAACATTCGATTGATTTTGACATGATTTTTTCAATTGAGCATTTATTTTCACGAGTCTTACTTTCGAGCTGCTGAACTTCTTACGACACAAATAAAATGGTCAAGACAAAGTAATACATGTAATATATGAATTTTTCCTCACAGTGTTACGACGAATTATTCAAATTTCGAAAAAATTGTAGGAACTTAAATAATTTAACTTGAATAAAACGCTCTGGGCGTTTTATTCGAATAAAACGCCCAGTAGGCGCACTATTCGTTTAAGGCGCCTAGGCGTTTTTTTACGGTGGAAGACGTAGTAATTTTCTTATTCAAGATGTTTTAAACTCGCATCTTTTTATAAAGAACATAGTAAAATATCCGTATGATAAATTTAGCGAATTTAGTTTGAAATAAATTTATTTTTGTAATATTGAAAGAAATAAAGGTTCAGATCTTTTGTTTGAAACATTTTATGTACGGCTTTTTTTTTTGTATAATAGAAACATCTAATGTTTCATATTTGCTCCAAAAATAAACGGAACTTCTTTAGTCTATAACCGACGTGCATGTTAATAACCGAAAACCAAGTATACTTATTTCAATCCAAATTTTGAAAATAGAATTAAAATTGTGGATATTCTGTAAATGTCTATAAAATTTGCCACGCCGAAAGCTTTATTATGAAAACCTATAAAGTGTAATTGTCAAATTAGCTTTTTTTTATAAGTAAGCTGTTAAAATAAATATTGTTTTATATATGTGTAAATATTATACGAATAAGCCTATAGACAAAATAATTAATTTCCCGAATCTCGCGCAAATTGCTAATTAGATTTTTTGTGGTGAAGAATATTTCATCATTTATATAAAATAGATTGCCGACATGTCGTGCTCACCATAAAATGGTTCATCATCAAGAATTTGTAAAACAATTTTATTAATCGAATACCAGTTTTTGTACTTAAATGATAATATTGATTTGTTTCTACTTCCAGGAAAATATTCAAGCAAAATTTTAAACAGAAAGAAATTTCTCGATAAGTTTATGTATGTGGGCTATTGCAGTATACACTTACTCGATTTTATGGAAATCTAACATTTATTTTAAAGGTCATATCCATCTTTTTGTTTTAACGTTTAGGAATCAATTTCCTGTAATATATCAGTCCTCCTACAGCTTGTCTTTACAATATACCATTTGGAAAATAAAAAAATCATTTTTCGTTTGAAAAACACGATGAAATTGTACAATTGATTCATTTCTACATTATTTTGATATTTTTTAACATTTGGGATGTGGTTTCTGATAAATTTTATATCTTTCCGTGGTTTTTCGTTTATATATACATACTATATACCTTTGATTTTATTTTTATCCGCATTATATATTTATTGAACTTTGCTGATAAAATACAATGTTGCATATGCATTTTATTATTAAAATGGTTCTTAATCTTAACATGTTTTCTAAATGTGGATACAAAATTGCAGAAAATATTAAAATGTTACTTCTGAAAAATTCTTAAATCTGGAAGAATTGAAAGGGGCTGAATAAGGGCTGAAGAATTTTACGTGAAACAGCTTTTGGTAATTTCAAAATGTTTCCGACCAAACTCAATTTTAAGTAGCTGGCCTATTTGAAAATTTGAAAATAACACATTTGTAAATTTAGAAGATTTTTCTGAATTTGTATAAAATTCTTGAATTTTGCCCCTTTGAATGATCCTTCAAAATTAGAAGGCTTTTAGGTGTTCTGGCTGACTAACGCCCAATTCGCAAATTTTGTATTCACCTAATTTATACCGATGTATCATTCATTACTTACGGCATTGACTGTAACATGTATGGTGCAAGATTTATTATTATAAGCACGGTGGGTTTATTAACTGCACAAATTTCAATAAATAATGTTTTATAGTTAAACAGCTAATCACATCTATTTGCTCTTATTGTTTATCAATTACACAGGCTTGCATGGATTTTTTTCATGATGAACAGTCGTAGTCGAAGTAATTTTTTGCGCTAAATCCGAATCTGGCAAAATTACCCTATCACGTCAGGTTTTTGAGATACTCCAACCTAAAATGCATGCTTATGAATTTCTTAGATAATGCATAATTGACTGAGAACTTGTTATGATAAAACTTATGGGTTTCCATTGATTTTGGTACGCTAAATACCATCCCGTTGTCAAATTTTTCCTATCTCTTTTTGGTCTTGAGTTATTTCAAGTGCAAAAGTGTCAAAAACACGCTTTTTGACACATTTAGGTTAGAATATCCCAAAAAAACCTGACGTGATAGTGTATTTCTGTTGCCAGATTTATTTTACACAGAGTTTTATTAATTTATATTATTAAATTCATACAATAATTTATTCGGTGTAATTATGTATTTCTAATTTTATTTCGTGTATTGGTACTTTCTTTGTCCTGTGTAACACGAACCAATCTTCTTGTGTGACTGACCATTATCAAAAATACTTTTTATTTTGACTAATGTCGATTATCTGAAGGCGTCACAGTACCCTCCTGAAACAAAAATATAAAATAAAATGAGAGTTAAGGATAAGGAGATTATTCAGGACACTGAAATCTGACTCATTTTTTTTTTTTTTTTGATATTTCTGGTTGGTATTTGCTAAGCTGAGAATACCATGCGCTGGCTTTTTTAGTCTGTCAATGGAAACATTTACATTTCGACCGTTTTGATTTATAATGAAATGTTTCCTAAAATGACGAATGACTTTATACGGTCCTTCGTATGGATTTGAAAGGCCGGTTCGCACCTTGTCGATTCGAACAAAAACATCAAACAAAGATCGCCTGGAAGCTTGAGGGCTTGTCTATAAACTAGTTCGGCTGGGGGACATTTCAGTTCTTGTTTGACTGCTGCTCGTATTAATAACAAAATAAAGGGTAGCTCAGTGCTACAATGAATAACATTCCCTCGAATGGGCTGCCCTGATCGGTTGTTATTTCAAGGTGTATTGCAAACCTTGGAATTTATTGCTCGACAAAAGTCTTAGCAATAGTGACAGCGGTACTTTCTCGAATAGGATATGTTTCCAGCCATCGAGTATAGTGTGAGCGGCCCCATTTCATCCATAAGAATATGTTGGAACCTAGCTGATGATCATCACGTCACTGTTCATATTTGGCCAAAAAAACCTACTGGAAATTAGTGTTTGTATAACGCGTATACTTGGGTGTAGTGAGCTGAAACCTACTTGTCTTTGTGACACTGGAACAAATGATCGGTGAATCCCCGTTGCTGTTTCACAATAAATCAGCAAATCAGAAAGGGCGGTCAGCTCTATCTTGAACTTAGAACCCGTAGGACGAGATGAATTATCAGACTCTTGAGCCTTAGCTAAATCATTAAAAGAAATTTTGTCCATTCAATCAATGTGGTCACACATGTGGGATATATTGCACGTCAGTCGAAAATAGATCGACGAAGTTTAATTGCCGAGTCTGCCGAGGACTCTTCTCGCTCAGTGAGGTTATTGTTGTGGTAAGAGGTTTTGGATTCGTTTAGATGGTAAATTGCCTACCATCTTCGAAATACCTGAAATGATTAATTGCTACATACATACATGGTGAGCAGGTCTCTGTCAAAGGCTGAATATTTAATTTCTGTTATAGACTATTTGCGGGAAAAGAACCCTAATGGTTCCAAACATCCTTCGTTCATCTGTTGCAAGGCCGCTCCTACGATCATGTTTGAAGCGTCTGTGGCAATACTAAATTTGGAATTGCTAATAGGATGGGCTAACATTGTAGTATTAGCAAGTTCACCTATTTTTTGGATAAACGATTCGTTACAGTCGTCAGGCCAAGAGAAGTTTTTGGGGTTTTTGGCATTTTGGTCAATTTGGCCAATTGTTCATGAATGTGTGTGGAGAGTTTTATGGAGCATACTGCCAAATAAATTTGTCTCCCTGGCAAAGATCCGAATATCCTATTTATGACATTGACCAAAGAAGTTGGCGCCAACGAAATATGTATAACATTGTCGGACCATGTGTGTTTACGAATATTTTTATTGCAAAAGGTTTCCGATAAATGCCAGTAGCGTAAGTTCAGTCGCCAGCTCAAAATATTCGGCTTTGAATACAAAGCATACAAAATTCGCTAGATTTAGCTGACTGTGGTAATAATATAAAGGGTGGCAGTACGGGATAGTAATTAAATATTTTATTGTTTAAGACCAAGTCCGAAGGCTCGGAGTTGCTGTGATTCAAATTGAATGTAGCGGCTCACTCATGCGTTCTCCGCCACAATGCATTACCTACATGCGTTGGCGTCTGAGTTCAACCAACAACCAGTGCAACGTCTTCACGCCACTCAACGTTGGTTGTACTATTTGGTCAAACGCATATTTACACAAATACAATAGTGCGCATACATAAGAGTAGCATAACCGGTACATCACCTTGCAACATAGCGGATACAACCAAACGGTATAATACTTTTAAACAAAGGTTTATAATAAACCACAACAGCAAGCGGCAAGCAGATAAAACATCAACGAAACTGGAGTCATACACAAACCACAACACCATCATAAACATCAGCGCCATCATCGTCATCAGGGTCAGCAGCGGTATTATCACTAATATCGGCATCATCACCGCTATCATCACCATCACGACCACCATCGGCGAGCAGCGGCATCAACACATCATCACCATCGAAAGGGACAACATACCACCAACAACAACATCATCACCATCATCAAATTTTTTATATAAATTGCAAATTTTTCACCATTTATTTCCGGTTAATTCATTTATCATTACTCTCCGGGTTCATTTTGTTTTTGTTTTTTGTTCTCCATTTAGTTGTTTTTTCAATAAAATTATTTTGTTTTGTTTCATTCAAATGGCTCGACCAATGGTCGTACAGCAAAGCGACCACCCAGCCATTCCCAATCGCACTCCCTACCGCCTTTTATACGGTCACAGTCGAGACTCACTTCAACTGCCTTGAGACCCACTTCGGCTGTCCCACTCTCTCACGAGAAAGTCGAGACTCACGTCGACTTTCTCCGGCCACAGTCGAGTCCGTGGACTGGCCTCAAAGCGGCCACTGCCAACATCTCTTGGCAGGCTCAAAGCTTACTCCAGACTTCAGAATTCATTTTCTGGTCTGGCATGTCACAGCTTTGCCAACAATGACATGGAAACTTATTTGCTGCACCATTCTTGTGTGAAACTGATATAGTGGACAGTGAGGGAAGACCAGAGGTACACATCAGATATTGGTCGAAGCGCCTGCTCCCAACCTATCTGGTGTGTGCTTCAACGCTTCCTTTCACCGCTGCCCATCTACCGTCACGAAACAAACTGCACACTCACTCACTTTCGTCAGCAGACATCTTAAAACAGCTCTGTCTGCAGCACAATACACTTCAGTGAAGGAAGATAAGAGATACCTATCTCTACGAACATCCTCCTTCACAGCTACTGACGTAAGCATCGACCGACCACATTCTCCTCCATTACCTTTGTCTCGGCACATCGCCTAAATTAATGTCCAGTGGACGGGACGTTTCAATTGACCGACCGCCACCTCTGTTCAGCTAATCTGAACACAGGCAAACCGAAACCAACTATGTTTCGCAAGAAATCACTTGCGGGGGAGTCCTGTAGCGGCTCACTCATGCGTTCTCCGCCACAATGCATCACCTACATGCGTTGGCGTCTACGTTTAACCAACAACCAGTGTAACGTCTTCACGCCGCTCAGAGTTGTACCATTTGGGAACACAGGCATCTAACCATAAAACTACTGTCTCTTCCATATGAAGAGACAATACAAAAACAAAATAAAATTTATTTTTTTAGTCTCGTCTCGGATTTTATGCCAGTCGCACGCGCGCTTTCTTACAATATGGTGATCAATACATAAAAATAAATTGTTAAAAAATAAATAATTTATTTATTGCAATAAATAATGCATTTTCATGATAAATAAATAAATTAATTAATGAAAATTAAAAGTGGCGTTTTTAATAAATAAAATATTTACACAAATACATAAACGCTATAACTTGTAAAAAGAAATCATTTTTTTACGAATTAGGATAATTTGAGTAACAATCATATTGCACATTCCCTTCCTCATTATCATAATTCATTCAAGGTCTAGCTGAATTTCTTGAAAAAATATGTACGCCTTTTGTACAATACATGCTTCTAATTCCGGCAACACTTGGACGCTGGCCTTGCTTGGCCTTGAACAGTTTCATAATTACCTTATTATTGATTTGTAAATCTGATTAATTTAACAGAGTATATTAAAACTTTTCCATACCTACAGCTGTTTACCATCTATGCAGTCCACCTGTCCACGAATTGGTCGGAAACGAATTACAAAGAATACCTTTACCTCGGGCAGAGTTTTGTGATTTGAATCAATATAAAATATATTACGATTCAATGACTTTGCAAATCGAAACTTTCTTATTTCGCCGTATTAGTCTAACTATTTCAAGGCTTAGCTACAGTAATAAAAATATTTATTTTGCACATTTTTTGCTTTTGATAAAATTAAACTGCCTACATTGTAATCGTACTTAATACAAATATACATAATATAATATCAACGGAAACGCGTTTTACAGGAAATAGTTCATGGAATAAGCTTTTTGAGTTATAAAACCGCTATAGGCGCTTCGTAAATTCTGATTAAAACAAAATTTATCATCATACATTCATTGACTCAGAATTTAGGACAGATATCGTTTTTTTCGCATCGAGAGTATTTAATCAGAAATAAATACACATAATCAAGCATTCCTGAATGATCAATTAAAAAAAAAAAAAAAAAAAAGCATACTCAATGATATCCCCCAGTACATAACAGAAACATGAATAATTGTTACAATTTACATAAGAATTATGACACAAATCGATCGATCGATCGAGATTCTGATCTGAATCTCTTTCAAGTACATAGAAAATTTAGCCACACCTTTGTTTATGCTAACAGCTATTTTTTAAAGTTTTCATTTTACAAACAAGTCTAATAAAATTCTATCTATATTTATTAATATTATTACGAATATAATACAAAAATAGGTCTAATAATATTCAAACGATTGCCATAATTGAAATTGATGTAAAATTTTGATACAATATAATTTAGTAGTTCTAGTTTCTTAGTATTTTTTCTTTGTATATTTTAAGTTTTTAAATAAAATGATATTTTATACATAAATATGTACAAGAATTCCAACGAATATTTTATATAATAATGACAACAACAATTTTTGTTTTTTTATATAAAAGTTGATTTTCTTTCGTATATCTTTCTCTCTAATCTGACCACGTTTTTTTTGTATAGTTTCATTTATAGTTTTTAATAATGCAATAAAAATTCAAACAAATTATTTGAAAATATATTTACATAAGTAAGTAGTGTAATTATTGCATGCAGAATTTTTTTTGTCCCCCAATTTGATCGTTGGAAAGCTTTCAGGATTTGTCGAACTTTTTCGTTTTAAGTTGCCATTTTTGCCAGTGGCTTACTGTTTGAAACTTAGTTTGGTATTGTAATGCTTCTAACGTTTAGGCTCCTTCAAACTGTTCTTGACAGATAAGTTATTTTTAGTGTCAACTTATCCTTCTTCTTCATTTCTGAATCTAAAATACCGCATAGCTTTGCTCAAATTGTGGATAGTGATTATACGAATTAGAAAAAACAAATCGAAAGTACTGGAACTTTATAAATATTGTGGAACTTATTTTAATTTTTTTTTAAAATAACATCTAATAGTTTAATATTGATGAACTGTTTTGTATTGTGCGAATTTTATTTAAAAGCAATGAATGTATTTAGTGTACATTAATTACACCACATAACCACTTTTTTCTATAGTCTGTTATGTCGTACAAATCTTCAGATCTTATTTTTTTCACCTTTTATATAATAATCTAGTCGTTGTCCTATATTTAGTATATTGACATCAACACATTTTAGGTTCACAATCACCAGCAACAACGATTCAACAACTATAATTTGTATTAATAAAATTTTTGTATATTTTTAAGACGAAATCCCCGATGACAACAATTATGATGTTCGATGACACCGGGGTCTCCTGTATATTAATATTGAAAATTGAATATATACTCGTATATTTGTATTATCATTTTCATTTTCTCCGATAAAAGAAAAAGGAAATTTCTTCATCTTTTTCATATTTGTAATATAAATACTTCTTTTCGATATCTATTAGATTTTCTTATTAACAATAAAAAAAAAAAATATTTATTTGTTTGTATTTCATGATGATGTACCTGAGGTTATATACGTTAAATAAAGAATGTCCGTTATATCCGGCAATGTGTGTCTGTATTTGTGTTATTTTAATATTATGAACTAAGCTACAAGAATTGTACATTATTTATTTTTTATGATTCGCAATGACTCATGGCGTTTCTTTGAATTTCCACAACACAATAAAAATTTATTTAATATTTGTTGTGCTTTTAAATTACATATTTCTTATTTCACTCATACATACATAGTTGTGATTTATTGGAAAATATTAAATAATTTGTTGTAAATAATGATTTTGGCTATATGTCTTAATTTGTAAAGCTTAATCTTATGCAAATTCTGAATTTTCAAGGATATAAAATTGAACGTCTTATGTGTAGCATGTACATACATACTTTGTATATGTTTTAAGATTCTGAAATAATTAATATATGAATATGTAACACAGATAATTATTTTTATGTGGGTGGACAAGTATGTAGAGTAAAAAATAAACAAATAAAATTAATTTAAATGAAAGATTTTTTAATTTATTCTATTATAGTTAACCCTGATTAGCCGAATGTTGGTTTTGCGTAATTGGCGCCGTCTCTCTTTAATTATCACTTAGAATTAGATAAATTACCTGATTAAATTTATCAGTGTACAAAAGCTATGTATGTGTAGAGTGTAGATCGTCTATGTAAAACGAACCTCGATTTGTCCCCGATTTAGATAATTTGTATGGCAATTCGTTAAAAATAAACGCGATGAGGTGAAAGTGTCTCAAAGGCCTTAGACAAAATGGTAAAACATAAATAGCTTTATCCTCCTTCCTATTTTGGTGATCTTTGAAATAATTTTAACTAATAAAAATAAGCCCCAAAACTACATACGCCTAGAATATGTACTTCCTTATAAATAAATTGTCTATTGAGAAATTCCCCAAAATTTTTCAAAAAAAAGAAAGACAATTTTAGAGACTTATCCAAATGTTAAGTGAACCAAAAATCCTATTCAAACCAACGGCAAACTTATTTTCGAAATCTCTAAATTATTTTTTAATATTATTTTCATGTTAAGGCAAATCTCTTCTTGTGATAGTATGCTAATTATATAACTCCACCCACATTGTTTTGTTTCCTTTACGTCACTCTCTTTCGAAACAGGGTGATTTGCCGTTTCCTACTTTTCGTTAAAATTAAAATTTGTGAAGAGCTCGTTCTCAAAAATCACTTAACCGATTTTAATTTTTGTTAGTTCAATTGAATGGGATTGAGTTCTTGTTTTGTATAAATTTTTTGAAAAAAATCCAAATTAAATTTTTGTTTATGAAAAAGAGCAATCTTTTGAATAATGTCATTTTTCGGTATTTTGGGCCACAACGAGTTGCCTATTTTTTATTTTTTTTAAAAGCTTATTTATTTTACCAACTAATATAAAATAAAATTGCGTTAGGAACAATTTTAAAGTTATGATTTTTTTAATACACCAGCCTCGACATATTTTGTGTTTAAATTTTTAATTATTCTACCTGCGTTTTGCACCATTTACTGTATTTTAAAAGGTACTCCTATTTTATTTTATGTATTAGTGTTGTTTATTACTATTTTATATTTTTTTAAAAACAATAAACCAGAAATAAATAATTTTGAAATAATTTTTATTTTGTTTATATCAAATAGTTTTGAGTTTTTACAAAATGAAGTTTTTTTAATATATAAAGATGTCTTATTAATAGGAGAAAAACTATGATATTGGTGAGTGCCTGGTATTTGCCTAAGTTATATCTGTTTTTTAATTTTCTTTCAATTTTCAAATAATCTTTAGTACTAAACCATGAATAGTTGACTTTTGATTTATTTTTCACAGCCCATGAATATAGTTCATGTGGCGTGGTTATTTGATTTTCAAACGGTCTTTGTAAATTTGCTCGAGCAGCATTCCTCTTGAGAACTCCTCCTAATGCATCAAGAGGTCCTTTTCCGTGGCATGTTGCAAAAAAATGCCACACTGCTTCCAAGTCGAAATCCTCTTTAAAATTGCAGAGATTGTAAAAATTCATTTTATTTTTATACTGGGCCCCTGATCCATCGAAAAAAAAACAAATTTTTTTTATTTGTTGTAATTTTTCCTTTATGAAATTGACTAGGCATTGAATGAATAATCTCACTGCTACATGATTGTGCTTGGTTGATTCAGATATAGTCACCAAGCTTGTGAATTCCAATTTATTATGGTTAACATCGCCCATCGAATGTGATTCTTCATTGTTTTTATAGTAAACGGCTAAGGGATGTATCGTACACTGTGCGTTAGACCAATGAAATCCTTGAATCGCATCCTGAACTACGAATGAATAGTTCTCCGAAATGTCGCATATAACTACTATACATTCATCATGGTTTAAATTGGATTTCCTATGTTTCAGGTAAGTTGCTTGTTGTTCTGCAATAAATGAATGCGGTACCAAGTTTTGCAGTTGTTCGCAAAACTTATCCATAAATGTCAATGTTGATACGGTTACTGTTTCCATTGTGCATCTATCTACTTGTTGCCACTGCTCGAATGTTATTTCTTCTACATCATTTTGTAGAAATTTTGTAGACAAATCCGTACGGATATTTTCCGTTCCTGGACAGGTTGCACATTCGTTTAATTGGCAAGATGTTGGATTTTCGCAAACAATCTGAGAAATTAGTTTCCGATAACTTTCTTGTTCATGTGAAAGGAGTTTCATTGTTTGTATGACAATAAACATAAGTTTAATATTTGGAATTTGCCAAAACGCAGTGTCCTGGACGAAGTGAGGCAAATTTTGAAAACCCAATTATTCTACTCGGGTGTGTTTTTTTAAAGATTTGATATGCTTCCTTCAAATTACAAAGTACCAATCTACGTTGTTTAGTAATAACAGTTCCTTCCGATGAAATTGTTTCGAAGTCTCGTTTTCCTGGACATATCCTACTTATTTCGTCATCTTCAAAAAAATTCTGCACAAACTTTACCAGTTCTTGGTTAAGGACGGAAGTTCGGTGTTGACATTATTCCATTTTCCTCTTGAATCTATTTTGCTCTCCTTGCCATATAATAAGAAACACTAAACTTTCGTTGAATTTTTCGAGCAGACCAGCTTTTTGGTAACGATGTTAATACCATATATTTTTCACTGAAGGTATTGGAACTTTCACACTTTTCTCGTAATTGTTGAATTATTTCATTATTATCGCCTTCAGTGTTATTTTGAATTTCACCAGAACTACAAGGTAGTTGAAATATTTCCTCAGAAATTTTTGCTGCAACTTCTTGCATTTTTTGTTTCTTATAATTGTCAGATCTCATTTTCCTATGTACTATAGAAGAACTATTGATTGACTGTAAAGTAGAGTTGAGTGATGAAAGGTCAGGATAGACGTATTGCTTCTCACTTGATATTATTGAAATCTTTGATGGCGATGATGATGGTGATGATGTAAGTGGTGAACTGTTTTGATCCAAATTAATTTGTTGACCACCAAAAGGTCCTGAAGCTTCACTTATTACATTATTTTGTTTACTTTTATATATTTCGAAGTAGCATGAAATACAAATGTTCCCTCCTTTAATTAAGCAAACACCTTTTGTATGAGCTATCTCAATTATATTTGAGATTTTACGAATACGCGATCTATTTTTAAGGCACATTTCACACTTAATTTTTATATTGAAACTTAATTATTTTTACTGGGTTTAAATTTTACTTCAAATTCACGTTTACAAATGACATAAATATAACAGTTCCATCGTTTTTATATGGAAATATTTTATTTGAAAGCTAAGTTTTAAATATACCTGATGAAATTGTTAAAAGTTAAAATTTATTTCTTTGTTAAAATACCAAATGACGTCATATTAACAGACCAAAATGTGGCAGACCCGTTTTCCCGAATAAAAGAAAACGTTATAAAGTGATAATGCTGTAGTTATTCGAAACTTGTACTCCTATATTTTTGGAACAACCTATAATAAAGTTTTTATAGTTTTATTGTTTTTAAAAAACTATAAAATAGTAAGCAACACTAATACATAAAACAAAATAGGAGTACTTTTTAAAATACAGTAAATGGTGCAAAACCTAGGTAGAATAATTAAAAATTTAAACACAAAATATGGCGAGGCTGGTGTATTAAAAAAATCATAACTTTAAAATTGTTCCTAACGCAATTTTATTTTATTTTTTATTAGTTGGTAAAATAAATAAGCTTTTAAAAAAAATAAAAAATAGGCAACTCGTTGTGGCCCAAAAGCGCGAAAAATGGCATTATTCAAAAGATTGCTCTTTTTCATAAACAAAAATTTAATTTGGATTTTTTTCAAAAAATTTATACAAAACAAGAACTCAATCCCATTCAATTGAACTAACAAATATTGAAATCGGTTAAGTGGTTTTTGAGAACGAGCTCTTCACAAATTGTAATTTTAACGAAAAGTAGGAAACGGCAAATCACCCTGTATCAAAACAGAGTGACGTAGAGGAAAACAAAACAATGTGGGTGGAGTTATTTCATATGACGAACATTTTCACCAAATTTCATCAAAATAAAAAGGGGTCAGGCCAACGGCTTATCGTTATCGTATGGAATCGCTGTATATAATATATATTTACGTTATTTATTTATAAATGTAACAAATTTGAGATAGCAAATTAGCAAAAATACCATCAAGCACAATTTAACATTGAACGGTCTCTGGTGACTTCAATACAAAAACCTAAAGATCTTACTCATGTAAAAGCTGATAATAAGATGAGGACATTCGCTTTGCACGATCAGAATATCCAATTTACTACAGGTAACCTGAGGAAATCTACGAGTATTAGTGTCAAGATGAGTCGATTAGACTTCTGTTCCTAAACCCAATTGTGACACTTTCGACCTTATCGTGTAAGCCTCACCATGTTTCTAGAAATTGTTAAACTTACTTTGCATATCGATCCTAAAGGACCCCATTTTTCAAAAGGATTAAATTTAAATTCTGTTTTAAGGTTTAAATAAACGTGAATGCTCAAAGAAGTGACAGTAATTTATTAGTTAGTAACAAATTGAACTGGTTTTGACAAGTAATATCTTTTTTGAGCTTCAAAACAAACGTACTCTTTTCTTTTCTATAATTTGTGTTTAAATACAGCATTCAAATAACGTATAAACATATACGAGAAAAGAAAACGGGACAAATATCAGGAAGGATCTTCTTATTTTATAAACTTTTATGAACTGGCGCTACATCCCATAGAGGGATTTGGCCACTTCATGATAAAGTTTCGTAACCATTTTTTTTAACGGATAATGAGTGATTAATTTGATTTTTTCATCACTCGTCGGTAACCGAACCCGGGACCTTCAGAGCTTAAAGCAAGCATGTTAACAACTGTGCCATTGGGGCGGCAAAATTTAATTTGCGTCGGCCAAATTTCTAAAATATCTGCCTGGTTGCTTAGCTTACTTGTAAAGGAACACTTTCGTTTTTTGTAATTTATTCTGATTTAAAATATTCGAAACAAGTTTTTAGTTCTCATACAAACTCTTAAAATTTGTTTGCTAGCTTAAGACTGATTTGCATTCTAAAAATTTCGCAGATGCAGATGTCAAATCAAAAATTCGTTTTCTTTACTCATAGAAAGTAAATTTAAGCAAAAAATGTCATAAACCAATGCAAATGATTGATTTTCTTATGTATGTTAACTTATTATAGTTATTTATTCACGCATCGACGATTTTACAGAAAAAAAGATGAAACTCGACATCTGCAAAAAAAAGCAGACGAGATTTTTTGGGTTTGTTTCTCGGGTTTCAATTGACTTTTTTAAGCAGATGACTATTTTTTCTCTTTTTGTCTTTGTACTTTTTCCTATGTTGTGTTTCAATTTTTTTGCAGACGTCGATTGTCGTTGGATGTAAATCAGTCTTTACAAGCATGAACTTTCTTTCAAAACTTTTCTCATGAATTTTTATAAATGACTACTCCTCCGTTAGTATTATTATTATTATTATTATTGTAGGGCCATGCGGGCGATCAGCCACTTCGCACTGCGACCTGAAAGATCTATTGTGCTGGACCCTGCTTAATTAACCGTCGAGTCAATATTCAGGTTCTTAATGAACCTGACAATACTGCTTCCCGGTACGTGATACATACTATCTGGGCTTATTTTTCTCTCTCCTAGATGTTTACTACAGCATGTAGTCCCACTCCCGTATATTCCTACTTCTGCCCCGTATTCCGTTTGATTTTACTCTTACGAGTTGCTGGGAATTGCAAATCGCCTGTAGGTCACCCAGCTTTACTACAGGAAGGCTAAATAAAACTGGAGGGTGCCTGGTATCCAGAGTCCACATATTTTGGACTGATTAACCTATCAGCCATTCATCTATCGGCATATGCTGTTCCACCTTAGATTAGGGTTTTTTGTCAACGTTTTCTCCTTTAGCGCCGTACTTTAGCCTGTGCCAAATGGCCAAAAATGTGCCAAATGGCCTTAGTTACCAGTGGTGGCCACGAGGAGGCAGTACGTACACTTACGAATTGTGAACAGGTTACCCCTTACACAATTGTACCCATCACCCAGCTGCCTAAAGACAAGACCAGAACAGCTCACGTGATGCGCACCCTACTGGAAGGTTACGGAGCTGGTAGAATAATCTACTTAACTTTGGTCCCTCCCCTCCAATAGACGCCAAATCACCGACTACTCCTCCATAGAAGTTCTATCCAATTCGAAGGTTTACGTTCCATCACGAAATTTGAGGTTCTCCATTAGTCTTCTGTCCAATCCAAATGCTCTCGAGCGAACTGAAGGCGGGCTCGCCGGTGGGCTGGGGTAAATTTTGGCCCGTTTGCTAGTCTGTGTGCAGTCAGATTACCTTCTTGAAGTCGTCTTCTAACTGTCCACCGACAGACTTCGGGATTCACGAACTTCTTGGAGCCGCTGTCCCAATTGAACCGCATTCAAACGACGATTTATTATTTTGTAAGTACCTTCAACAGGTGGATGTGCCTGTTATGGAGTGGCCAGCTCGAAGACCGGACCTCAATCCCATTGAACATTTATGAGACGAGCTGAAAAAATAGGTTCGGGCTAGAGATGTTGTTTCAACGAGTCTCCAGGAGCTGCAACAAGCGATCGCAGAAGAATTTGGAGGCGATACCTCAAGATTTGGTGAAAACTTTGGTGAAATCGATGAAACATCGAATAGAAGCTATCATTTGGGCTAGGGGAGGGAATGCTTCTTATTAATAAAAATGTTTTTTCGCTGATTTCCATGTCTTAATTCGATTTTTACCACTAATTTTCATGCAGATAAATTCACAAAAAAACATGTACTTCAGATGTTTACCCCAAAAATCACTTTGTTGAAACGGTAAAAGTCCAAAAATGGTACCACTGGATTGGTGTTAAAATAGAATCTGCATTCAAGAAAATTAAACAAACATTGGATTTTTTGATATTTTTGAAATTTTGATGAAAATTTATCAATGTGCGAATTTTTTGCACCCAAGTGTATTTCAAACTTCACCCTTGAAGGGCAAGCTTCTCATAAAAAAAAACTCGACTTTTATTATGTTTATCAAATGGCCACCCTCCTCCTTCGGGGGTAGTCTTACCTTTTCAAATAATTTTGTAAGATTAATTATTAAATGAATTATTCTCTTGGATTACAAAAGGGTTTTTTGACTAAATATGTTAATGGCTATATTTTGAATTAAGTAAACCTTCCTGATAAAAAATGACATTCGATTCATCATAAGGCCATGAAATTTCCGATAAATAGGAGACATTCAGAAACCAACATGATTATTTTAGTCAACATTTTACCAACAGTTGGCGAACCTGAAAACGTCCAATGTTAGCAATTCCCTGTTTTTTGGTCATTTCGGATTTGATTGACAATTTTTTTTTTGTAGATCTAATATAGAACGAACGATTCATGGATTGGATTTTAGGCCTATTATATGTATACATTTATTGGCCAAACCTTTTCAAAATGGTTCAAATAAGAAAAATAATTTTATAATACTAATAGAACGAACGAATGATGGCTGTTGGGTAAGGTCATTTAATGGCCTCTTTCCAGTATTGGCCAAAATTTTCTCTTGCAGCTTTTGAGTGAAATTTCAAAGAAAATAATTTTTCTCAACTAATATTAAACAAACGATTTTCGCTAAAGGTAATTGGCCTATTTGTCGGAACGTTCCTTGATTTAAGTGATCACACTAAATTAAAACATGCTCCTTTCTGTATTATGCCATTTATTGTTTATTTAACTATTTATAGGATATAAGTGCAGAGATTTGATTTTCTTTGTGCAGCCAACTTACATTCGTACAATTGTAACAATTTTTTTTTTTTTTTCTTCATTTCAGGTAAATTGGGAGGCTCAATTGGCTAGCAAATTTCAGCACAACACAATATTAATGTAAAATATATTTAATGAATCTTGAAGGTACAGTACTAAAATATTCCCTTGAGCATTTTTGACAGAATATTTGCAGTCGTGTTTTTGGCAAATTTTAAGAATTAAGGCCCAAAATGGGAACAGAAAAATGAGTTTTGTTATTAAGAAGGATAAAGGTGCTATTCCACTTGACTGAATTGACTGATAGTAAAATTAAAGGAAGACAAAAATATACATTTGCTGAATGGGCGAATGAAACAAAAACCCTACTCAGTCAAAAAATATTTGTGTCTGTAGTAGTGTGACTGCAATAAAAAGTATCAAATTGAGGACATTTTATAGCAGTCACACTAACACACATGCATAAAATTCGCAATATGATGAGAAATATTTCCCGCACACTAATTATTTTATGGTTATTATATTTTTATACCGCTTCTCCTTAAAATTTTACTTTAAAAAGTAAAACTAAAAAACACATGACGTTTTTTTGATAGAGATTTTTTTAATTTTTACGGAAAATATACTAAAAAAGACAATTCTGATATGAGTATTAATAATATTTAATTTTTTAGATAATTTTGAGATGTATAACTAACCGAATTAATAGTAATATTTTATTTTTGTTAATAATAATTGATTATATTTTTGTGTGCTGTCAAAATTTCTCCTGAAAATTTTGCTATAAACAAAAAAAACTTTGTCTTTGTCTATTACATAGAGTTTCGAACTTTTTTCTCGTTTCCTCTTTTTTTACTATCAGTCAATTTTTCTAGTGGAATAGCACCTTAACTCCTCGATTTGACAAACAAAAGAAAGTCGGCAAAAAAATTAATCCGAAACCCCTTTGACGATTTTTTTAAATTTCAACATTAATAGAAATTAGAACGTTTTATTTTAAACAAAAGGCTGCTACATAATTTCTTGGCATCCTTGCGCACTGAGGACCAATGCTAAGCGGCTTTTTTTTTATTTTTATTTTTTAAAGAGGGTGGGTTGGTAAGAGGAACCCTATGCACCTCGACCAGCAAGATCTATTGTGCGTCCCCGTGTAAGAGTAGAGAAATCAATCTATGTGAAATGTAGGTCCAGGTCCTTGATAAACGCCACAAGATCATGCACATCCACAGGGTCGGCGTGAGGCCACTGAACAGAGTAAGCATTGAGTGTTTTAATTCTTCTTAGGGCGATCGCACTGCACTCGAACAGCAAGTGTTCGGATGTTTCTCTTCCCAGATTACAGAACCTGCAGTTCTCTGATGGGGTTTTCCCCATTTTGAATAGATGGTAGTTAAAGGGACCATGTCCTGTCAAGTACCATATTAGGGATTTCAGAGATGATCGATCCATTCTGATTCTATCCTGTAAGTGTGCAATCTTATAATTTAGGAGCTTCTTTGTCTGTCTCATTCCCCGAGATGACTCCCAGAGTGAAGCAGAACATCTCTGCTCCCAGAAGAGGACTCTCCTCGCTACATGGCCTTTGGAATAGGCAACACTAGGCTCGGGGCCGTAGAAGACGCCACCCGCACCCTCTTTTGCACAGGTGTCTGCGACCTCACTTGCTGGTACATTAGAGTGGCCGGGGGACCACAAGATGGTAACCTTGTTGTCCCTACCCAGCCTTCTAATGTTGCTGTAGCAACTCCATGTCAGTTTAGAGCTGAACACCGGAGACCGAACACCTAATAAAACAGCCTGACTATCCGAGATTATGTAGATCTCCGTTCTTATATACTTCTTTTTGAGGCACTGAAGCACACTAGTCTCGATGGCCACGGTTTCTGCCTGGAAAACCGTAGGGGTCTTTCCCAACGGTATACAGAGCTTGAAACCGGGCGCTCAACACCCGCACCCATGCCCTCGTTTGTTTTTGACCCATCGGCATACCACACCGATGCGTGGTGTGGTAAGGAGGAAATGATGTTTTCCACCATGTCCCTTTCGGGTATCCGGATCGTGAAGTTTCTCCGGCAGTCAGTAGTCTTTACCATCATATCTGATAGCTGGGCAATATCGTCTGCCAAGTTTAGTTTATTCAGGATGCTATTGTGTCCCGAACTAGTCAGTCTAACCTGACTTGTTACTTTCAGTTTTATGGCTCTCAAACCTGCCACACTTTTGACAAGTATGTGGAGTGGTGAGAGTCCCAGCAGTCTTTCAAGGGCAGCAGTAGGGCCGGTCCTAATTGCTCCCGTTGCGCCCAAACATATTAATCTTTGAATTTTGTCCAAAGCTGAACGAGCATTTATTTGCTCTGTCTTTGGCCACCATATAAACGCCGCATATGATATCATTGGTCTTATGATGATTTGGTAAAGCCAGATTATCATTTGTGGGTTTAGGCCCCATGTTTTACCAAACATACGTTGGCACCCAAAGTATGCTTTGTTTGCCTTATTTGCGATGTATTTCAAGTGGGGGTTCCAGGTTAATTTTTGGTCAAAAATGATCCCTAGATATTTAATCTCAGACGTCATCTTGAGTATTTCCCCGTTCATAGTTATTGGAGGAAAGCAAATTCTCCTCCGATTTGTAAAGAGAGTACATGTTATTTTTTTGGGATTGACGCTGAGGCCCACTTCAACACACCACTCGTTTACTAATCTTAGAGTATATTGCATACGCTCAGATATTGTGCTTTCAAATTTGCCCCTGCCCATCAGCACCAGATCATCAGCATAGGCAATGATTGATATTCGAGAGTTCCAGAAAATAGCGAGCAAGTGGTCCATTAGGTGCAATTGAGATGCTTGCTTCGCCAATCGAGGCTTTAATTCTCCTGCTTCTGAGCATGTTTATTATCCACCCGATGGTTAAGGATCGATACCCCTCTCTACAGCTTGTTCCCGAATCACCTCGTAATTAGTATTATCGAAGGCACCCTGGATGTCAATGAAGGAGCATAATAGTGCCTTCTTGTTGCGAAGTGTATCCTCGATTTCCGATGTTAATTCATGCAGGGCTGTCTCCGTAGATTTGCCCACCTGATAAGCATGTTGGCTAGGATTTAGAGGACTTCTTTGGATTGTATCGAGTCTGATATGAGGCTTTGAGGAATTCCTTTTTACTTTACTGCTAAGCGGCTTTGAGGAATTCTTTTTTATTTTACTATGTGAAATTTTTTTAAAAACCACAAATTTTGAAAAAATGTTTTAATTTCTATGAATTTTAGAATTTCAATAAATCGTCAAAGCGGGGTTTGGGATGGCAACTCGTATCCTCTAAGGTATACAACGAATTAAAAAAATATTTCAATAAATTTAAGAATTCTTTTTTTTTTTGTGGCATTTGGCCATCAACTCGTCAAAAATTCTATTGATTTACGTCTTAGCTTTTCGAAATACCTACTTACCATAAGTTGTTAAAAGCCAGCAACTTTTTCTTCCAAGTATTAATCTGTGAATAACCAAGTATTAACCTGATTATAAAAATGTAACCTTGGAAACATAAATGTACTAAAAATATTCTTAAAATATAAAATATTAAATCCTAATCTTAATTTTTAATTTATTACCGATACGAAAAGGTATTTTCTAATTTTATGCAAAAATGCTTGGAAAATTCATTTTCTATCTGAAATTCACAAAAGGATTATAATTTCCATTTTGTTTTGCAAAATTTAATATAAAATGAATGAACAGATCTTTCTGAAAATTCAGTTTGATGTTTTGAAAAATATAAAACAATATGCATAACAATAATAAGAAAAGCAAAGAAGGACAATTAAAAATTTGAAGTTTTTTTTTCTTTCGTTAACTTTTCTCATCATTTGCTTCCCCGATAATGTATTTGCTAAGCAATGTTATCATATACTTATTGTCATGGATCCTAATCAACAAATATATAAACTCAAATAAAACAAATAAAGTTTCTTGTTAAGTATGTTAAGTATTTTAAATATGGTATATGTATTTGTTTGAATTTATTAGGAGTATATAAAACAATCTAATCGCGTCTTATGGTAATGTAAGATCATATTTATGATATCCGCGAATTTGCTAACAATTTTTATATATGTAGGTATATCTGTATAAATATTTATGTATTGTTATAAATTCATAAAACAATTTAAATATACTTATGTACATAAATGTATATTATATACAGTCAAAATATATGTGTATATAGCAAAATTGAATAACTACAGTAATAATTTCAATATTAACAAGACGAAATTAAAAGAATTTGTCTAGACAGATATAAAATTGCATAATAAAGTTCAAATTATGCCATTATAAAAAGTGGAGTGTCATATGTACATAACTTTAGCTTAGCTAAAGTGATCTGCACTTCCTTGATAATAAACAACAAGCATGCATCGTATTAATGTACGATCATGCATCGTATTAATGTACGATCGCAGTTTTATTAATAAAACGTATTTTTGCTCTTAAATTAGAATGAATGCTAATTATAAGTTAAAATAATCATTTATCATTGTTAAATATGTAACGCCAATTTTTTCTCCGCGGTTTGTGCAAATAATGAAGATGGTTTGCAAGTAATTTTTTTGTTTCTTTAAGAAAAAAATAAGAGAAATCTTTTATTTTTATTTTGTAATTCATAATATGCCGAACCACTTGTGTTTTTATGTAAATTGTTGTTTGTGTACTTTACTAATTTTATATAAAGATTAAGTGGAAAATTATTGTGGAAGGTTATTTCACATTTATATAAAAGCAATCGATATAAAGTCGATATACAATTGCAGGCAGTCATAACGCAATACTATAAAAAAAGAAGCTATAAAATGTTTATTACTGTACATTTTATCACGATCGTTGGTGGTGGTCGATTTTGTTTTTTTTTTATATGAAACCCATAAATCATTTTATAATCGCTAGCCATGCAACTGTGGGTGGATCTCATCTAGATTTATTTATCGATACAGTGTAATGGAGCGTAAAGCAGGTCTGATTGACATTTCCGATTTATGCTTTGCTCCGCCAAAAATGCGATTGGCCTGAATCTATTGAAATATTGTTCTCAAATTTATCTAGTTTCAAAATATACTGGAATACTCTATTCTGGAAATATACAAAAAACGAACGAATGTATTGTGTCAACCGGTCTCCAATAAGGACGCATAGCACTTCTTGCCGATTTAGAAGCAATCAAGTTTCCTTGGGGACTTCAGAAGGCTTTCACTAAAAAACAGTCTTTAAATTTCAGTCCTTCTGAACTTCATCCGATTCAGCCTTTGGCTTGCCGGCAAATACATCGTTTAAATAAAAATGGTTTATAGCTGAACTCGATTTTTCTGAAATATTTTTCATTCAATATTTGTCACCGTTTAGCTTCGGTTCTTCTGGGAAATTTAAAATCATTTCGCAAAACGATATTGGTCATATACAGTTTATCTCAGGTCTCTCAACATATTGATTTGACATACTGGTTTGTTTAGGTTAATGTGTCTTGTGTTGCCCTGGGCGTTTGTGCATTGGGCTGTTGCCCTGACCAAAAAAGGAAATCTTGAGAACGATTTAAACACGAACATTTAGAAGAATTAAACAAGACTATAGCCTTCTATCGGCATTCTGACCATTTTCTGGTTTTCCTAATTTTTTCAAAAAGGGAATAATTATCAGTTTTAATGTTTGTATTTCCCCAACAGCTTTTTGGGCAATTAAATGATAGGAATCAAAATTTACCAGATCCATGATTAAGAGAAACTGTAAAAATGTAATAACGATTTAAATTTAAACGATTATTTGTAAAATAGTTCTTTGGGTTGACCATCTAAGTTCCATTCCAAAAATCATCAATTAAACAATTTATACCCTCTTATTCGTTATTCAATATGATGGCTATTACTCGCTGTCATCGAGGAACTTTTCTAAACAATCGAAAAGGAATTCCTGGATAATGTTGTGCCATGGTTTATGAATAGCGGCATTTAAAGGACAACACTATTCAATTTACTTTGCACATTTCACTTACTGTAGTAAATATCTTGATTTTTGAGTTAGCCTTTGAATGTGCTGCAAGCGGTTGGTTGAGTGATTAAAAAATATGCTTCATAACTTAGTTCAGTCTCTCTTGTTATTCGAGGAAGATAGTATTTTATTGATTTCGCTGCCGCTTCACTCAGGCCACAACTGCCCCGAAATAATAGGCGAACATATGAATACATGGTTTATTTATTTATTACCAGCACTAACAAATAGCATAGGTTACAATACCTCCAAGATCCCTTGAAATGTTAAAATCGAAAAGTTCTGAATATTGGTTAAAATATTTTGACGTACGCGCGACCGGTTCATCAATTCCATAATTCGTACGATGAAAAGCAATACTCAGTCTTAACTGTGGTGGACGAAGAATTCTCTTAGGAACGTAAAATGAATATAAATCAAGCAATACCGGGCAATTAATCTTAGCACAAATTACATCCCGAGCAAATACTGCAAGAATCATCTCTCTTCTGAATTCAAGAGTACGAATGTTCAAAAGTGTACAACGACCGGCATAAAAAGGTAAACTAAATCCTGAAGTTGACCTTGGAAGTCTTCGGAGGGCAAATATTAAGAACGATCACTAAAGATTTTATAACCAGAACTCCAGATAACTACAGCGTATTCCAAAATAGGCCTAACAAAAGCAGTATATAATGTCTTGAGTGTATATGGATCAGAAAATTGACGAGCATGTCTCTTTATGAAAACAAGCATCGAGCCGGCTCTAGCTACAATCATTTCTATATGTTTAGTAAAACTTAGGTTACCTGTAAACAAAACACCTAAATCAATAAACTGAGTAACTCTATCTATTTCCACGTTTTGTAAAACGGAGCTACAATTAATATCTTAATTCGTGCAAATGGCATATTTGTACATTTGGAGATATTGAGAGCTAAACGATTTTCGGTAGTCCAATCACTAAACCGATTAAGGTCCTGTTGTACCAATAAAACGTCTGCGCCATTTCGGATAGTAGCGTAAATTTTAAGGTCATCTGCATATAACAGACATTTACAAAACTTAAAACAAGTAATAATATCATTAACAAATAGAATAAATAATAATGGACCTAAATGACTGCCCTGAGGAACACCAGATGAGATTGTAAACTTCTCAGAATAATTTTGACCAATACGTACTAGTTGAGACCTTTGCGACAAATAAGATGATAACCATTTTATAAGTTGATTTTTCGGCATTTTTTATAGACAAATATATTAATTGTTCATGGCAATCCCAATATTTTCGATTTGGTAAATCAGAAAAATACACAGGCCAATCGCTCATAATATATCTACTGAAAAAAAGTAGAAATATCTTCCCCCCTCCCCGTAATTTTGGCTGAAGGCCCAAAGAGTTATACCAATGTACCACTCTGCATAAATGAGAACCCTCCATGAGTTCTTTCTGTTGGTAGTTTGGTTTCGTACTGAAAAGTATGGTCTACTCATCAGGCAGGTACGACCAAACCACAAAAAATTCCACTCTAAACACTATCTGGCCAGAACGTACTGACATAGCGAATTATTATTCACTACATCAAATATAAAAACCCATGGAGAAAAAATGCCGAAAAATCAACTTATTACAGACAGACAAATTAAATTCTTAACAAATATACGTGTGGGCATAATACACACACAAATGAGGTTTCTCCATGGGTTTTTTTATTTGATGTAGTGAATAATAATTCGCTATGCCAGTACGTTCTGGCCAGATACTTAATGTATGTGTTTTTCAAAAAGTTTAGGGATAACCGATAATATAGCTATTCCTCTATAATTCTCAACTGAATTTTTAGGTCCCGATTTAAATACTGAAATTACATACGAGGGTTTCCAGCACTGGGGAAAAATACCTTGGCTAAGGCTGTAATTAAATAAATGTGCTAAATGGCCACTTAAGGCTTCGGCGCAATTATTTAAGAGTAGTGAGAGAATACCATCAGGCCCATAGACAATTTAGTATTAATTCCAACTAAATCCATTTTGATTTGTTCCCCCGTAAAAGAAGAAATACAGTGAATATGATTATTGGCAAACACTTGGTCACTGGGAGATGCTAAAACATTTTCGACTGAATAAACAGATTTGAAAAATGTTGCAAATAATTCGCGAACAGCATTTAGATCATGAGCTTGCCTATCATTATAACTCATGGGTAAAGGATAACCAACAGATTTTCTTTTAGAGTTAATATAATGCCAGAAACGCGATGGATTGGACTTGATACCAGATTCAATTTCTAACAAATAATTACCATACATAAATTTATTCAAAACCTTAAACTCATACCAAAGGTGAAAATACAATGCATAATCAGCTGATGTGTTCGTCTTTTTATACAGTTTGTGTGCCTTGGTTTGGTTATTCAGACCGTTAAAGTTCAACAAAATCGATATCTGCCTCAAAGAAGGCTCGTTTTGGTTGTCGATTGCGGAAGCTCAGTAGACTTCCAATAATTTGCTGAGGCAATTATTTTTATTAATTTTTGTAACTGGTCTCGAACAGTTCTTATTTCTGTCATTGTGACTCAAATCAGATAAAAGAAAGGTGATTCCGGCATGGAATGAACAAAGAAATTTGTACAAATTGGTTTACAACCAATTCTGTGGATTTCATGATTTTAAGGGGTATATGGTGGTTACATGGCTGCCTCAAAAAATAAAATGGAAACATACCCCAAAAATTTTGTGTAGGATCTTAAAAACATCAAAAAATGCCTCGAAGCTTGGGAATTGTAACCGAAAATGCAAAAGGACTTCAATTTATTTTATGGAAAAATGATCCATGAAGAGAAGAAGTTCCGGAAGGGGAAGATTTAATTTTAAAATATTCTGGAAAAAGGAGATTTCCATGTTAATTTTAAAATCGACTCTCCATTTTCCAAAATATTTTTTGGGGGGGGGGGGGGGGATTTTTATTGTTGAGAGTTCCAAGTGCTCCCAAGTTTACCGGCCTTTTAAAAGGAATGTCTAATAGATGAGACGTTGTTTTTCACATCAGTTTAAAAAAGTTAGTTGTCTGAGCGTAACCAAAATAAGAGGTAGATATCTCTACATAAATATAATCTAAATCCAAAATTTTATAATTCTAGAGGTATTGGTTTTTGGGTTAGAGAAAATACAGACATACATAAATCTGTGTCCAAAAGCGAAAACCACTTAAGTGAAAATAAGCTACTTTTCAGCAGAAGCAAATAAAGATTTAAATCGGTTTCTGGAAAAACTGGATTAGTGTTTCTTTCAAAATTTATGACTTATTAGTGGCTTTAAAAATTGGACAGTGTAATGCAGACATAAAATTGTATTAAATGAGCTAAAACTAATAAAATCGCTTAAGTGCACTTATGTGGTTTTCGCTTTTGAACACAGAAATATTAAAGAAGCTGTCTCTTTCTTGTTTTCCGATTACATTTTTTTTTAGATAGAGCTTTAGTTTAGGTTGAGGTGGACTTCCTTGAAAGTAGGTTAATTAATCGTATGCTTGTAAGCAGGTATTAGCTCGGAGGATTCCACCATTAAGAGTCTTGTCCCCTTTTCTCTGCAACGTAGTGGTAAATGAATTACTACTGGAGCTGGAGAGAGTGGGTATAGAAGTGATTGCTTACGCAGATATTGTGGCGAAAGCTGTCTCCGGCAAATACCTGGGTCAATGTCTCAAAAAAAAAAATATAAGAAGACCTAGATCTATATAATCTCGGACAGACCGATGTGCAAAAATGGGAGCAAGCCGAGATTTCCTGGGTCGCAGTCCTAGTATTGCTCTTTCCAAAACCCAGGGATGAGACAGGCCAACAAATTATTCAGTTATAATATTATACGTCCGAGGCACCGAGGATGGACCGCCAATCCCTAATATCCCTTACCTGGTTTTTAACAGGGCACGCCCTTTTAACTGCCATCTACATAAAATGGGAAGGTCCCTTACGGAACAGTGTAGATTCTGTGACTGCGGTGAGGAGACATCGGAACACCTACTCTTCACATGCGATGCTATCATCCTAAAAAGACTCAAGTTCCTCAATGCGTATATAATCCAGTGTCCTAACGCCGACCCACTGGATATGCATCAGGTAGCGGCGTTTATCAAGGACATATACCTACATTTCACGTAAGAATCTCTAGGGATGCACCACTCAGGATAGGCCTCAATGGTCGCAGTGCTCTGGGCTACAAACACCCACCCTTTTGGAAAACAAAATACCTGGGGGCACGATTTTAGACAAAATGCACAATGCGCCCACAATCGTCGGCAAATGTGGGCTGTGAATTATTGAGTTATTCCTCCTACTGTAAACGGCACGAGACTTGCTTTTATTGACAGATCAAAAGATCTGGGAGTTATATTGGATACTAGGCGCAGTTGGAGACCCAACATTTTGAAGACAGTAAGTGAAGCTACTATAGCTATGTACTTCTACAGGAACCCCTTGGTAATATAGAGAGTCTGCAGCGGGAGCTGGTACACTTACGCTACACTGCCTTAGTGAGACCTTTACTAATGGACGGGGTGAGTGGTTGGTAGCCAGCTTTGGAAAAACTAATATACAAGTGTTGAGGTAGGCACCTACAAGCGCTTTATAGGTTCCGTTTCACTTTTTTCCATTCGATATTTGTGGAAAACAGATGGCGTCAAATACGGCTGTGTGACTTTCAGCCGTACCTCAGTGGATGTATCTTACTTAATACGGTACAATCGATTATAGGTAGTTCGGTAAAGGATGAGCTGGCGAATGTTAACTACATTACACTTACTCTATGCTGCGAGAAGGGTTTTCGGACTTCATGTTTGCAATTCTGCATAGATGGCTCCCAGTTTGATGGTAAAATGGGAGTTGGATTGTTTTGTGATAAATTAAATTTGAACAACTATTCGTCTCCCTGATTACTGCAGCGGGTACCACGTTGAGGTAATATAGACTGAAGAGGCCTTGACGTGGTTGAAGCATAATGTGGTATCGTCGAATGACATTACCATCTATGTGGACAGTCAAGCCGCAGTTAGGTCGATGGAATCTATTTCTTTGGCGTTATGGATAGCGTTGAGTTGTCACTCATCTTTTCACAACATTTAAGTCAGAACTGCAGGGCGGATGACCTCGCAAGGCACGGCACGACTCGCCGGCAATAATCGGAATAGGCAAATATGGGTAGGCCTGTCACAGCGCTTAAACTACACCTTAGGAAACGGTCACTGGTCTTAGCAGAAGAAAGGTGGACTAACATTCTCACAATAGATAAATACAATGCATAAATACTTAATAAGTGTGCGTAAGCAGCCACTTCAACCTAATCTAACCTAACTTTGGGTTTAGATTGGCTCTTTATTGCTGCAACCTGGCATTAAGTAGTAAATAATTCTGATTTTTTAGCGTTGTATCTTTTTAATTTGTGGTTTGTATTTCACCATTTTTGACCCTAGATCCGTAAAAACGGTACTGAGTGCCGCTGAGACTTTTCAAATTAAAATTAAATGAATATTTTATTTTTGGAACAAGTCGTAAATGCGTCATTTTCATAAATATAGGCACGCATTGAACACAAAAGTAACAAATTTGTATCGAAGTTGTTGGCTGGCTTAAAGACCTTTCCCCTCAAATTTTTTTTAATTTTTGTAAATAAGCAGAAATTACAAGGTGCTGAATCCGGGAAATATGGTGCTGGTCGTATTTTTTCGATGCCAGAGATCGCAATAAAGTTACTCGTTATTTTAGCAGTGTTAGTTGGCACGTTGTCATGATGTAAAAAGTAGCGCCGCAAATCCTCTTTCTTCCGGTTTTCCAACAAATTTTTGAAAACTTTTTGGTAAGCAGTCTTCGGTGTACCATTTTGCAGTTACATTCTGACCCTTTTCCAGGGGAATAGCAGCTACCATTTTTGATCGGGTGAAGTAAACTGACATCATTACTTTTGTTGCTGATTTTTGGTGCTTAGCTTTTACGGGTGGGTTTGCTCCTGTTGAGCTCCATACCATAGACTGCTGTTTGGTTTCCGGATCGTACTTATAGAACCAAGATTCGTCACCAGTAACGACTTTATTAAAGTTGCTAGACTATCCATTTTCGAATTTATTTAAGAAAAATTTAGCAAAATGCACTCGAGTCTATTTTTGGGCCTCATTTAAAATTCGTGAAACCCATCGAGCACATTTTCTCGTGTATCCCAGATGATTACTTAATATTAGCGATACAGCCATGCCATTCAAGGCCAAATCATCAGCAATAATTTCTTGTGGCAATCGTGGATCTTCGTCAACTTTGGACTTCACCAAAGCCACAGTGGCGTCATCAGTGGAAGATTTTAGTCGACCTTCAATCGTTCCATACGCAATTTGGCATTCATTGAATATTTGTAGGGGCTTTAGCTTACGCCGAAAACCGAAGAGAATCACATATTCATCACATCCTCAGCTATTTTGCGTTTTCTCGTCTCCATTTTAACTGATCGTTATGAAATTTTGGAAGAAGTCTCATAAAACAATTGCAAAGGATTTGGTATTTTTGGTTTTTTTAAAAAAAGATTTAAGAGCCACCAACTAAGCGAACTTTTGTTTAGTCCCCTCGTATATGAATTTACATCGGAAATAGATTTCCACCAATTCGAGCAAACACATAACATTATCTGTCTAATCGAGAAATATTAGATAACAGATGCTGACAGACGTTTTGATTAATTTGGCAGATCGTTTGAAAGCAACATACTTTCTTTTAAGAAGTGCTAAAAGTTGGCACTTTATGTAATTTAAATAAAGATTAAAATTGAATTTCCTAAAATTTCCTTTGAATTACGAGTAAAACACTTAATTTATTATATTCATGAGGAAACCCAACAAACTAACACCAAAATACCGGTTTTATTGCTGTAATCCCGGTTGAGTACAGGACAATAAACACGCAGAATCCCGATATTGCACTTTCTTTATAACATCAAACTAGAAAACATTAGAATCAATTTCGATTTCAACACCCATTTTGTAAAGTATAAAGCAAGATGAAATTGGCAAGAAAAAATCTGTCGCGATTGGGGCTTGAAAAAATCAAAATTTTATCAAAATTTCGTAATTCAGGTATAATTAATTTTCATGTTTTTCTATCGATCGATTATTGAACCTAAGGTTTAGAATTGATGCAATTTTGGAAAGGATTGAACAATTTATTAATTTGCTTTAATTACCTAGGAATTATTTTACATTTTCATTAAAGTGTTGAATTCTAAAAAAAACTGAAATTTTTGAAAAATGAGGACAATCTCTAAAAAAAATACACTATTTTTCTGTAAAGTTCTAAATTTTTTTACAAGATTTGAAATTTTATTCAAAATTCTGTTTTGTGGACCCAAACAAAAGAAATCTATAAGGAATTACTTTACGTTAGATACATTTTTTTTCTTCGCACTTTTAAGTATATTTTTAAGGTTGGTGTTGTGTAACGTAGCAACGTTAGAAAAATAAATATTCTGAGAACTTTAAAAAAATAAAAAATTTTCAAAATTCTCAGAATATTTATTTTTGTCGTTTTGTACTATTTCCAGAAAACACCTAACCAATACAAGAAAACTTTGTGTGTAATTTATTGAAACAAATTTTTCTCAATAATCACCATTTCCTATGTTTCACCAAACAAATTTTCCTCGAAAGAAAGTTCGACATGCCTGCTCTACATATACATACATACATATACTACTAACATAATATATCGATTTACGTAACACATAAGAAAATTGTTTATGAGGTAATGACCTTAAATTTTACAATGAAAGGCATTGAAATACAAAACATTGTAGAGTTTTGAATTATAACATACATAATTAGCACAATCATGAATTTTTCACAGGTCACGGCTGATTGCAATCTTTCTAAAACATTTCGAAATTTTTCTTTTTTTATTGTTTACAGTTCAATCACCTAAACCTATAACAAAAATAAAATATTGATTACTTTTGAGATGTATGTACGAGTATATGTAGTATAAATATATAAGTACATCTTCGAGAATTTTTGTACAAAATATTTCTCGAAGAGAGAGCTTGCACAAGAAACTGTTTGCTTATTGTGGATATAATCATATAGTATACGAGTAGTATACATATAGCAAAACAAAAAAAAAAGCATGGTCAACCGAAGATTAGTCAAGTTCAACATAAAATTTCATTATCACGAAATTCACAACCGAGAAAAACACTGTGCTTTTCCTAATGCCCTGACATGCGCCTTACGTAATTAAAATAATTTTGGTATGACAGTACGCTATTTACTCGTACTCGTTTACATGAATGAGAGTTAGTTGTTTTGTTTATAAAATAAAGCCGAATGAATTCGTATATTGAGCGCTGTTACGAAACCTAGCAAAATTTCAATGACTTCTTTTATTTAGTTTTTTGTTAAATTATTGCTTCCATATTTCCCACGCAAATTTATGTACAGAAAACGAGAAGTAAAAAAAAAAACATTTTCACTCTCAATTCCGGATGCAGTCGCTTGTGTATTATGTATAAATAATAATATACATATTATTATGTGTTTGTGGCGATGATGAGTAATCGCCGAAGCAGTCCACATTATTTTTTGTTCTCATTTTACTCCTTATATATTGTATATTGAAAGCGATATTAACGCGAAATGTGTTAACTATTAAAACAAACACCGCGCACCAATTTCACAACCAAAACAACTGATTACAAAAAAACAGTGTATGTTTTTTATTGTCTTAAAGAAGTCTTACATTATATATATTTGCTTTGAACACATAAAAAAAAAATTGAATAAATTTTTAGCGAAAATAATTCATAACCGTTTAGTTTGTGTACAATATACATCATCATTGCATCGCGCATCGTACACACAAAATTCAAGTTGCATTGTTATGTAGTTGGAGTAAAAAAATAAAATTCATGACTCTTAAAAAATAATGAAAAGTCAACAAGAAACAAATTGTGGTAGGTCAATACGACGACAGCGCACTAATACCTCAACACATACTAAATTAGGTTTAAATTTAACATTTTTTTTTTTATATTTATAGCTATAATCGACAATGTACATATACAAGTTTTACATACATAAAAATGTATCACTTAAATAACAAAAAAAATTTTAAGAAAATATAAAATTGATGCAAGCCAGAATTGAGAGAGAAAATTTTTGTTTTTTGTTTTTACTGCAATAAATTTTATTTTTACTTTACATATGAATATTATATATGTATGTATATATATATGTAAGTTATATACTCAACTTCAGTTATAATAATAATATATTCATGGACAATGTCTATATGAGCTTCTTATATTATATGACTTGACTTACCGCAAACTTAAGAGAAAACCAAAAAGGAATAACAATTTTTCAATTGTCATATACCACAAATAAAATGTTTCTTCTTTATTTTGAAATATCAAAATATTATGTATATGTGTGTACAAGGGTGTAACATTGGGTGGTGCTGGTTATATTTTGCAGTAACAATAAATAAAATCGATAGTCACCTGGGATAAATAATTTAAATTTATTTGTAATTTATTTGTATCCAAAAAACTCGGGGCAGCAAAAAAGAGACATAGGAGTTATTATCGGACTCTGACTAAATCGGGATTTATGCTCAAACCAGAATAACCCCAACAATTGTTGCTTAAAACGCTACCTTTGGAAAGGCAATTGCGAAAAGAACCGGATAGTCTTCCAGATTCGGATTCTGCTATTATCGCCCGACGGTTCCTTATAATATTCTAGGTCTTCGGAAAATAAATAAATTCTCCTGTCTTTATATGGCAAAGAGAAACAGAACAAGAACTATGTAATTAAAGCATTGGGACTCTCGTTTTCAAGAAACAATTCTGAAAAGCGCATTATAAGCGGTTCACTATTTTTTTTATTGTAGTTTTCGATTGACGAAAAAAACTGAACTCCACATAGTACACTCACTGGCAAAGAAAACGGGCCACCATACAAAACTTTTTTTTTCGATGCGAATACCTTTTTATTGTCGAGTTGACTGTTTTGTAGTTTCATCAACTCTTAGAAGACGCCATGGGATTTCGATGGAAGCATGCACCAAGCTTTACCTGGTTCCAACCGGATCTGTAACGGCCGTTTGCTAAATTAATGAAATATTGCAAGAAAATTTTCTACCCTAAGCAATATTTACAGGCGATAATTTCGTGCTAATGCACGATAAAGCTTAGACTTCATGTTGCCACAGTGTTGAATGAATATTTAGCAGATGTAGGTTAGGTTAGGTTAGGTTGGAGTGGCTGCTTACGCACCATTAGACCGGTGACGGTCCATTGTGATACCACAGGATGTATCCCCTTTTACCCCTATGGGAACCATTTCGAGCTACTTATGTAGCGTAAGACGTCCCGCACTTTAATGTTTTCGAGATCCGAGAGGCAGTCCATCCTGAACTTACCTAAGTGTTTGTGCCTTCTGAGAGCCAATGCTGGACACGAGCAAAGGAAGTGGACCAACGTCTCTTCCTCCTCTTCGTCCAAGCAGCTTCTGCAGAAGTAATTAGCCTCCAGACCCAGCCTTCTTGCATGTTCTCCAAAAAGGCAGTGTCCCGTGAGAATTCCTACGACCGTTCTTAATTCACGTCTGCGTAAGGATATTAATGCCCTAGTGTGCCCCAAGTCCAGCTTTGGCCAAACTTGTCTTGCAACTCTACAGGTGAGGGTGTTAGACCACCTTTCCCCCGCTGAGGATAGCGCCTGCTTCCCAAGTGCTTGTCTCAGCCCTGTGATAAGCCTCCCCAGACTTGCCCTTTCCGGTTGCAGCTGGAGAGTCGTACCATGCCTAGCAAGTTCATCTGCCCTGCAGTTTCCAATGACGCCCGAGTGACCTTGGACCCAGACTACCTGGATATTGAAATGCTCCCCCATCTCATTTAGAGATGAGTGACAACTCAACGCCACCCGTGACGCCAAAGACATCGATTCTAACGACCGGATCGCCGCTTGACTGTCCACATAGATTGTGATATCGTCTGAGGATAACACATTATGCTTCAACCACGTCATGACCTCCTCAATCGCTACGACTTCAGCTTGGTACACGCTGCAGTAATCAGGGAGACGAATAGAAATATTTACATTTAATTTGTCACAGAATACTCCAGCTCCTACTTTGCCGTCTAGCTTGGAGCCATCTGTGAAGAATTGCAACGCTTCGGTTTCCGATAACGGTCTATCCCTCCAGGATTCCCTTGAAGGTAAGGAGGTCCAAAATCGCTGCTCGAAGCGTAGAGTAGGTTTAATGTAGTCAAGATTCGCCAGCTCATCCTTCAACGATCTGACAATAGTAGAGTGTCCTATACTAAGACACCTTCACCGAGAGACGGCTGCAAGTCGTACAGCCGTATTTGCCGCCATCTGTTTGCCAAAAATGTCGACCGGAAGAAGGTGCAACATAACCTCTAAGGCATTTGTCGGTGTCGACCTCAATGCCCCGCTAACAAGCATACAGGCCGTTCTTTGCACTCTCTCAATCTTACTTTTGTAAGTTACCTTGTCCAGAGCTGGCCACCAAACACCCACCCCGTACATAAGTACAGGTATCACTACAGCGGTGTAGAGCCAGTGTACCAGCTCCGGCTTCAGACCCCATCTATGACCAATGGCGTTCCTACAGGAGTACAAAGCAATAGTAGCTTTGTTTATTCTCTCCAACATGTTGGGCTTCCAACTAAGCTTACTGTCCAAGATAATGCCCAGATATCTAGCTCTATCAGTAAAAGCAAGTCTCGTGCCATTTAAGGTAGGAGGGACAACTACCGGGATTTTGTATTTCTTAGTAAAGAGTACCAGCTCTGTCTTGGACGGGTTAATACCAAGTCCACATTTGCCAGCCCATTTCGTAACGATGGTAAGCGCATTCTGCATTACCTCTACAATCGTGCCCAGGAATTTCCCGGTAACAGCTAAAGCTACGTCATCTGCGTACGCGATAACTTCAATACCCTCTCTCTCCAATTCAAGTAGTAACCCGTTTACCACTATGTTCCAGAGAAGAGGGGACAGAACCCCCTGCGGAGTTCCCCTAGTTACTCGCCTCTTGATGGTGGAGTCCCTCAACTTCGAGCTAACAATCCTGCTTCCCAGCATATAATTGATTAACCCTATCAGAGGAACGTCCACCTCCAAAAATGACAATCCCTCCTTGATTGCCTCCGCTTTCACATTATTAAAGGCGCCTTCTATATCCAGGAAGGCCACCAAAGAGAATTCCTTCGAATTAATCGATTTCTCAATCGTAGACACCAAGGCGTGCAGAGCAGTGTCCACAGATCTACCCTTTGTGTAAGCATGCTGAGGCGATGCCCACTTCCTGGCACCTATTTTATCTCTGATGTATACATCCAGCAGCCTTTCCAAGGTTTTCAAAAGAAAGGATGATAGAGTTATTGGTCTTAGGTCCTTAGGATAGACATGTGAGCTTTTCCCCGCTTTCGGTATGAACACCACATTGACCTCCGTCCAGTACCTAGGAATATAGCCCAGCTTCAAACACCCTTTGAATATAGCTTCCAGGTAGGGAAGAATAATTACTGAGTTGTTTTGAAGTTCCGCTGGTATAATTTGATCCGGACCAGCCGATTTAAATGGTTTAAAACCCCTCAGTGCCCATAGGATCCGTTTCCTGGTTACGATATCCTCTGTGGTTACTGACAGTGATTCCTGATAATTGCTACGCACCAACAGGTCTTCAAAGCTCCCAAAGCAGATGTAAATATTTTGAGATTCCATGGTCGGCAAGGAGTCCTGAGTCCATAGAACATGTTTGGAACATTTTCGGTAGATGAATTCGGTCTCGTATTCGAGCTCCGATATCATGGAACAACTCCGAAGCGCACTCTTAGAGGAATTTGAAAATATCTCGCAGAGGGTGCTTGGAATTATATGCTGCTAAACATTTTTTATTGGTTAACTATGATTTTGTTGTTGTATTTAAAATTCCAAAAATATTAAGCACATGTTTAGAAAGAGTAAGACCACATTTTCTAAGATTCTAAGATTGTCTTGAAACCCTAGAATTTGGTTTTTGTTTCATGTTTCCAGTGTGGTTCAGAAGGTATTCATGTTGTGGGATAAGTGAAAAAATCTGCCGGTCAGTGTAGAAAACGATCAAGTTTAGTTTTTTCTTGCAATGAGTTTGGTTTTTTTTGGTCAATTGGAAACGACATAAGGTACAATAATGGAATGGAATTATCAGAGCCTAAATCAGTCGGTTATGATATTATTGGGTCAAAACCTAAAAACTTTTGAAAATACACTTATTGTTAAAATAGAAATTAGGATTCGGTACTAGGAATGTCTGATTTCGATTTAATGAAGCCAAAGGGACCGGAGAAATCAGTTCGTTATATTGGAATTTCGTTATAACTCATTTGGTTATATCCATAGTTATATCCACAGTGCATTTCTACAGGGTTTTGTATTAAGGGCGACACATTTTTCTTTTTAATAAAAAGACTTGTGTATAAGATTTTGAGCTGATTTTTATTTCATATTAACACAACATTATTCAAATGTTCTCCATTCAAGTGGAAATGCACTGAACCCAATTTTCCATAACGTTTGTTTAAAGTCTAATCAGAAAACTTGCGTCGCAATAGATGGTCGTGCGGCTTCAGTTCTTAAGTTACGTAGACTCAATGACATTTGAGAGATGCCTAATTCCTGCAAACGGCGCAGAATTCACTGATTTGGGTTCTCATTCACACTCTCGCGTACAGCTGCTATTTGCTCGGCACTCCTTACATTTCTTTGTCTTCGCGACAATAACTCGTATCTGCAAAAATTGTATTTTCCAGGAAACGAGAAAAACTGTTTCCTATTTATATGGGCTGCCTTTATAGAATTAATAGTTTTATCTCTCAATTTTTTTGTTTTATCTGTTTCGGTTTATTAAACCTATGTAGGCTACATTCCCGTATTTCTACGTCAAAATCGTATTTATTTAAAAATTGCACACAGGAGTTATTGTCACGAGGCGGGCGATATATCGATTCAAATTTTTCCACAAGATACTCATGGTTGGTCTAGTTGGGTGATTATAATGCCCGAAAATTTGAACTAGCGCACGTAAAGTTATGCGAACCGGACGCGAACTTTGATAACAAATTTGGATAATCTGTAGATATTGTTGAAGCGTAAACATTCTTAATGTTAAATAAGAACTGATAAAGGACGCATAATTCGAAACCATTCTTCTGTATTAGGAAAGAAAAATGTCACAAAGTGTAAGTATTTTATTTGTGAATTTTATCAGTGCTTTTAACGTATTAAAGATTAAATACTTTTTAAGGTACACTACAATGTCCACACAGAAATACAAAAAAAAAAATAAAAAATGTCAATGAGCAAAGTTAAAATTTTGGAGCAATTTTATAAATTTCCAAAATTGTTCAAAAATATTTTTTTGTATAATCCTCAAAAATTGATTTTGTAAAAATGGATAATGAGGGGATCCCCTAAATAAAACGCAATTCCCCGTTGTTCCTTTATTCATTTGATTTTCTTAATAATTTTTCAAAATTGTAAAAGTTACCAAAATATTTGGGCCCAACTTTTAAAATTTGACCACCTTTTTCAACTTTGGATATTTGATAAGGTTCCAAATTTTAAATTCAGAGAGATTTTAATATGAATGATGGAAAATATTTCAAGTTTCCATTGAAAATATTCTTATCCTCTTAGTTTAAAAATGTTTTAATTTTATATTGTCAAGTAATGACATAAAATATAAAAATTACTTTGTCTAGTCAATTGCATACAGTTTGTCTATTCCATATAGCTCTGCCAATTGCGATTTTATGTCACAAAGTATCCACCCAAACAGTCTCGTATTCGAGTTGGAAGAATAACTAACCCTCTGACTACTTCTCAGCGCCAACAATTCGTTCGATGGTTCATTGAAGAACTCGTTGAGGCAGCGAATTAAAATCTTCCAGTGGAGCAAAATCTTTACTTGTTACTAATCTGAACCCTGAAGCCTTATTAAGCCAGCTGAATACTGTAACAATCCGTAAAGATATCTAATTTCTCTCAAATTCGTCGGCATCACTACTTTCTTGAAAATAGTTACGGGCCTTTAATCAGATTCCAAACGCTATCCAGAGGTAATTAAAACAAAATCATTACAACTTTTCGAGTTCACGCAAATGCCATGTGGTCGTCGCAACGCCCTTGACAAAATTTTGAAAGAACGCAACCATGGAAATTGGCAACCACCAACGTTCTTTTTAAAGAAGCTCTAGTGATTGATTCTTTTCGATTATGTTGGTGAGATTAAGATTTTGAAACAGTTACCACAACTACTATTATTCGCTTCTTGATCGATTCTTCTTCCTTCTCACTGCTCCATAGCCTGTTTCAATCTTGTCGAATTTCCATTAGCAACTTTATCAGCTCAATATAATACATTCCATTGTAATTGGGATCTTTCAGCTCTTCTATTGGGTATTTGTTTAAGGTAAAAATGTCGGTTCCCGGTTAGAGCATCTGGCAGATTTCCTGAAACACGACCGATACGAATTTTTTCTTGGTTAGTTTGAGTTTCTATGGATACTCTAATTCATTACAGATTGGCTTTGGTTTCTTTTTGCTGGCGACACTTTCAGGATTTCCGCAATCCATACGTTTTCTATTATTGTTGTCTATCAGCTGCTTCTACCTGATCATTCCTCGTCAGATAGCACTTGCATAAGTTGCATGCTAGTAATGATCTGGAAATCGTATAACTTTGCAGACATTTGATCTAAGGTACTACTTGTCCTTCTAGATTGAAGAATTGTAGCAGCCACCATAAAGCTCCAAGATTCATTCGCATGGATTTTTTGACCGAGAGGTACTGATGGAAATGCCTAACGCGTTCCACTAAATAGAATAAATACAGCAAGGTATTTTTTCAATCTTGAGATGCCGCTAAAGCAACAAACCTTGTAAGGCCCGCATATCATGTGAAAATATGAATTTTATTAGAACTTAAATCTGTAAATATTTGACTACTGTTAAGCACTGTACTGTAAGTTAAAATATTGAAATATTATTTATAGGACTAACTAACTTAATTTTTCAAGCTTCATACAGTTGCCAAAAGTTAACAAAATAAGTTGAAAGTTTGGAAAAAAGGTTTAAAAACAAATTATTTGAAATTTGTTAGAACCAAAGCTTTAAATCAAGGGTGAAATTAAGGATTTACAAAACTTTTAAACATTTTGGGTAGAATTCTTAAACTGAAATGGTATTGAAGAAGCATTGTTAAACATGCGGCGCATGTCTTAATAAATTTTCCACACTTCGGATATTTAATTAAATAAATTTTCATCGGCCTTGGAATTAGAATTTATGGCTTTTTGATGAGTTAAAGCTGTATTACAAACCATCATTATAGTTCGTTGAACAAATTATCGATGAACAATTTCTTGTACAACTTCTTATATACCGAACGATTTTAATAATTTGTTTTTTATTTTTTATTTTACTTACAGCTTATAGTTTTGTAAATAAGAAGGGTCCTGATCCAAGGATAGAATTCACATTGGAACCTCCACCGACTGGACTGGTCTCTAAAAATTCTCCTCTCTATCTGCCATGTTCTGTGAATGTTACAGTTGATCCATCGGTGAATAGTAATCAGGATTATGAAACGGAATATGCGGACGATGATTTCGAGAATAATAATGAGTTTGATTATTACAACGGGAATGTAAGAAATAAACATGACAGGGAATATTATGAAGATGAGATGGAGGACGATGACAATGAGGATGATGACGATGATGACGAAGGTGCGAAACGGCGTAAACGTAGTGCGGATAATTCGGCGATAAGTCGAAAAAATCGAATGTCTACGATAAATGTCCGATATTCATGGTTTCGGAACGATCAAAATTTGTCCGACACAAAGCTGAATGGATTTCGCATCTTTAATAATGGCACGTTGAAAATTTATTTCACTGAAAATTGTGCGGGAATTTATCGATGTTTAGCAAACGAGACTGAAAATAATGCGGGTGTTATTTTGTCGAGGAAATGCGTTGTTAGTGCGGCAGTTTTTCAGCGTGAGAACAAAACGGATTCGAACTTAATTGGAACCGTTGGATATCCACTCGTAATACCATGTCCTGTAAAAAGTTTTCCACCGGCCGAAATCTCCTGGTATTTCAATAAAGCTCCACTCGATTTTAATACGACCGATTTAGGCACTGAAAATCGTTATTTTCAATTAGGCAACGGAAGTTTATTGATAACACGGGTTCGGGGAATTGATAACGGAAAATATAAGTGTGCCGCAAAAAACAAATTTCTTCCAAAATCACAACGAAACTATACAGCTACGATTTACGTCATCCCGTTCGATGAATTTAATGCGAAAATTGGACTACTGCCTCCTCTGCAAAATGAAACAATTAAATTGGAGGCTGGTAAAACGCTCGAGATTTTTTGTATCGGGTACTCAGCCAATGATAAAATTTCGTGGACGTTTTCCTCTAGTTTTACCAAGCAACAAATAACAGTTAGCACTGGTCTTGTTCTTAGGATACAAAATGTTAGTGCACTAAATAATGATGGGATTTATGTCTGTCAATCAGGGATTTTTACTCAGGCTTTTAATGTCGTGATTCTCTCACCGCCTATCTTCCAACAAATAATTATGTCAATTAATACGTCGGTAGTGGCGACCGTGCCGTTAAATTGTAGTGCAACGGGGAATCCACCACCCAAAATAACATGGTATCACAATGGGCGGAAACTCAAAGGAAATTTACGGACGAATTACGATAATTCGATATTAAAAATTTACACAATCGACCCGGAAGACGAAGGGATTTATCAATGTTTTGCCGAAAATGAGCTGGCTGAAAATCATGTAGCGGGTTATGTGACACTGAGAAAAATACCAATTTTCCGTAAGCCGATGCACGTGAAATGCTATCCAATTAATCATACTTCCGTGCTGCTCAAATATGAGACGGCGCAACCAATTAAAATGATGCACTCATATATGGTGAGTGAAAACCCTTTTACATGGATCCAAAACAATCCAGTTAGTATTAAAGATGATGCAAATTTTACGATCGAGCAAAATATGGAACCCCTCAAGACCTACACAATATATTTACGTGGTTTGCTTTCACAAAATAGATACACCTGTAAGGGATCGAGATGCGACGAGTATTTGCATCCCACTAAACTATCAGATCCGGTGAAATGTGCTACGCAAGGCCGTAAGTACATATACATAGATAGTTAAGGTTGGCGATATCATTTTAAATATTAATTTTTATAATTTTTTATTACAGTCAGCGTTCAATCGGAGGTCTACGATAACCGTATCTACCTATGGTGGCCTAAAATCGAAAATATTCGACCCAAAAAGCTAATTTTACAATTTTGGTATAACGACACATCGAATCCCGCAATATTTTCCGATCACATAATCGGAACCTATAACATACTCGACGAATTTATAAAATGGTCCAATGTTGAAACAAATTTTGTAAAAATCCCGGCCGTCACGAAAATTAATTACATTACAAATGACAATAATAATACTAGTAGTAATAACAGTAATCATAGTAATAAGAAAACGAACGTAACAATAACCGATGTTGAAATACCGGGTAATGTAACCGGAATTTTAATACCAAACACAAATAAATTAGTTGTTCGGCTGCTGGGTATGCTACACGAAGACCACGATGAACCATTTGAACAAGACTTACGATATGTGGAATGGAACACATTCGATGGATCGATTGCCAATATTCGTGATTCATTAAATTTTCGTATAACAGAAATTGAATCGCGTAGCATAACATTGGCTTGGAATAATTTGGCGTTTCGTGATCGGCGACAATGTCTAAAAATTTGCTATAAAAATGTTGATTTGATAAGACACGATCCAACAACTGAATGTATTATTATGTGAGTTCGTATTAAAAAAAAAAAAAATCAACCGTCGTCTATATAAGAGACGAATCAAGAATTGGTAATTTGAAAGAATTAAAACAAAATTTTAAAATTTTGTTTTTTGTTTGGTTTTTTTTTCGTTCCAGTAGCAATGCGGATTCGAGTCAGGAAAGGATTATGAAATTGGTACCTTACACCTTGTATCGTTTTGTTTTGCTGTCATGCGATGGAAAAGAGGAATTTGGAATGTCCCGAGACGTGCCTACGAAAAGTGATGGTAAGTCGTTCTTTTGTTGTTTAGTTTTTATTTCCGTTTGAAGATAATTTAACAGAAAGTCACTAATTTATGTCAATTTTTTGGTCATATTTAGTATTATAAAGTTCTCAAAATAATTTGGCTGTCAACGGTTGAAGACCCCCGGTTAATCGGAAATTTACGAGACCCATTTCACTTACCATTTTCTATCAAAAGCTACTAATAAAGATTTTATCAATGGAACAGGATTTAAGTTATAATAATTGAAATATTTCGGCAAGATAAAGAGGGAACATGGTTACTAACAGTTAACCCGCGGACAACTAACAGTTGACTCGTTTCTTTCTAATCACCCGTTTCATTTCATCCCAAACCCATAAATAATATCGAATTATTTCGAGATTTGTTACTATGGCTTGCTAAGGGAACCCTTGAATAATCTCTAAAATGTCAGTATAAAATGATTCAGAAAATTTCGAATGATATCGGAAATCTCGAATAATATCGAAAAATTTCGAATTTCCTCGGTTGATTTCCGTAGAATTTGAATATTCCTAAAATTTCCCGATTATTATCTCAATAAAATAAAAAAATAACTAGAAAATTGTAAACGAATAATGTCGATAAACGTCGAATTATCTCGAAAACCCTAAAAGACATTAAATCCTTTATGATATTGAGTTTTTGTTACCAAAGTAACAAATAATGTAAATTTCGAATAACCTCAGAAATATCGAAAACCTCCTAGGCACCTCAACGGGAATCCTCGAATAATTTTGAAAACAGAAAAATCTTCTAATCTCGGATAATTCCTACCTCTTGAACGATTAATTGAAATTTTTCTTATCGGTTTAATCTGAAATCGGAAAGTTTGAAATACATACCAATGGCGTTGTATAATCTAAACAGTTTCGAATAGTTACGAAAAATGTAACTTTGATTTAGTAAATTTCGAAGAATTTCGTAAATATCGAAAAGTCTCGAATATTCTCGGAAATTGCGATTAATTTTAATAACAAAATCTGTAAAATATGAAAAACTCGAATATTTCAAGTAAACTTAGAAATAATCAATAACTTACCTAGAAATTATCATCTCAGGCGTGATGCAAATCTCCAATAATCTTGTATGTCAAGAATCTTGAAAAATTTCGATAGTCTGTAGTATCAGTAACTTAATGTTAAGCCATTCAACGATTTGTTCCATATCTGAAATATCTCCTCGAAAATCTAAGATTTTACGAATAATTTGGAATAACCTCGAAATCCGCAAGATTCCCATTATTATTTTCAACAATATCAAAGGGAACTAGTACCTATACCTTGAAGAAATGAAAAAATCTTGGATAACCTAGAAAAACCTCGAGGAATCTAGGAAGCCTTAAAAATATTAAATCATTTATAAAATCGCCCAAAGCCAAGTAAATCGACCTTTCGTAAACTTCAGAAATATCGAAACTCTTAAAACTCTCCCTAATAATCTTGCATTTCAAGATTCTAGAAAATATGTATGTAAGTCTAAAGTGTCTCAAAATATCGAATAGTTGCGATTAGTGACGAAAATTCCAAATAATCTTGAGATAATTTCGAATAATGACCAATATCTCGATTAATCTGGAAACCCTCCAATTGTTTGGGAAAACATTCTTGCCGAAAATTCGAAAAATTTGTGAAACGGTCTGAACTCTTGTAAGGAATTCAAGGATAAGCTTGTTTAAGACTCTACTAATAACCAATAAGTCTTATGTTTTCAAATTTTAATCAAACTTTAATCAAGTTTTCTCCGATCACGGGTCAATTCTAAACGTAAATTTTTTAATTGAAATTCTTTTAAATGATTTGAACTAAAATTAAATTACATAAATTATAATTTCTAAAAAATTTCAAATATCTTAAGAATATTGGGTAAAAGTTTAACCGTGAGGGACTTTTCCAAATCCGCATGGTGCTAAAGAAATTCTGAACAAATTACAATACAAATTTATTTCACATTGAATTATTATTTTTATTTTAGTTCCAGGTCCGGTAAATTGGCACAATATTTCCAAAACAGATGGTGTAACACTCTTTTGGACACCGCCATTAAATATCAATGGCAAATTGTTGCACTACCTAATCCAGTGGGAGAAAAACGGTGAAAACTCATCGGTCACCCTAGACTTAACGACTAACTCGTATAAATTTGCCAATGTAACGAACACCGATAACATGACAATTACAATACGTGCCGTGAGTACATCCGGTGAAGGACATCCCATTCATATTACGCTACCAATCGGAAATGAATATGAATCTCATTCGGAAAAGCTGAGTGTTGATCCAACACTAGGCATTGCAATTGGCACCCTACTCTCTTGTGTTTGCGTATTTTTTTGTATTATATACATAATCAGGGATCGAACATGTAAAAAACATGGACGAAATTTAACTAATAATCGTTCGTTGCCGATTGGACCCGCGACTGGGGCCCAATGTACATCGAACGTGCATGAAATGCAAACGCTAATTAGTAGGACGGATGCCGTAATTATACCAAATGGGTATAATCGGAATAGTGTGGAAGTGGTGGATAATAATACACCGATTTTGGTTAGCACCGTTAATAACGATGTGACTTCGAGCTCAGAACTTAATTGGGTTGAGGTGGTGAATAACATTTCGACGGATAATACATTTATTCAAGAAATACCACCGGCGCCCGATGACATGCCAACGCCAAAACATGAAAATTTATCGAATGGTGCCCAAACTGTTAACGACAATGGTGATTTATCAAATATAAGACCGTCTATGACAACGGTGGCCGTTAACGGGAATACAAAAAAAAATCATAATGGTGTCATTAAAATTCTACCTCCTACTACTACTAATACTACTACTTCTACAGAAAACTCAATAATACCAACAACACATTCCATATCTACAAATCCTTCCTCAAAAATAAATGGTAATTTAAAAAATGTTAATAATTATCCTCAGGTGAGTCAAATTAACCCTACTGCACGGGTGTTGCCTGCCTAATGTACTAATAAATCAACCCTTTTTTTTTTTTTATTGCAGTATTTAAATAATAGTACATTTACGTTAGACAATAGCCAACAAATTTTATTAGACACAACATTAGATAACTCAACAGCAACAGCAAATCTAGACTATAATCATGATGAATTAAATGATTCTGAAATATTGAACGAGACAAATCTTAGCACTAGACCATTAACATCGTCAGCGTGGAATTATCGAATTCCAATTATTGGTCCGAATGGATAAAATAATATTTATTCGGTAAGAGTTCGTATTTTTATTTACGATTGATAAACTAATGACAAAATTTAAAGAGGCTTTGAAATTAATTTATATTATTATTTACATTATTAATTTAATTTAATTCCATTTTTGTAAATTAGAAAATGGTAATTTCCGTTTTGTAATTAATAATAATCGGGGCGGGGTATACTAAATAAATAAAAAAATAAAAATAAATTTCGTTTAGATAGATTTTCAAAAATTAATTAATAAATTTATTAACAAGAAACCCCGATATAAATATTATTAATTATTATTATTATTGGTATATAAAAACGTTAAATGTAATAATAAAAAACAAATTCATTGGATTTCAGTATAATTATTAAGTATATATTTAATATAATTGTGATAATTTAAATTTTATAAAAGAAACATTGAAAAAAAAAAAAAATTAATTTTATGTTATATAATATATTCTACAATGAAACAAAAAACAATGAACAAATGTTAAAAAAGAAAAATTAATAAATTAAAATTAACTAGATGTAAATTGAAGAGGACGACCCGCGGGGGGGAACTTGGGTGAGTGGATCATTTTGAATTTCAAATGAAATTTAAATTAATTATTGGCAGATTTTGTTTAGGTTTTAGTGCAGCAGAAGTATTTTATAAATATTTTTGTGATTTAAATAGATAGTGTTTATAATATATAAAGATTTATCCAATATTTTATTATAAATCTTAATTTAATAATTTAGGAATCTCAATTTGAATTTAATTTCCGTTTTTTTTTTTTTTTTTTGGTTGGTTGGAATCTCAATACTGTCTTGAATTATTTATTTTGGAATCGAATTTTTATTATTTACAAATTATAATATGTACTCATAATCTGTTGTAATGTTGGTTTACGCGTTAATCTTCTGTGGAATTCGATAATTTTATTCAAATTTTGGTATTCACAATATTGTGTAAAGTAGGTTAGTTTGAAATTCTTTTTTATTTGTATTTAATGGTGGTTAAATGTAAATTATATATTAATATTACAATTCTTAAAAATTCAAGTTTGCGATAGGCAACAAAATTCAACGAAATTATTTTTGTAAGATTTAAAATTCGAACAAATATAAAAAGCTTACTTTTGTAAAGTTTGGATCTGTATCTTAATTTAATAATTTAGGAATCTCAATTTGAATTTAATTTCCTTTTTTTTTTTTTTGGTTGGTTGGAATCTCAATACTGTCTTGAATTATTTATTTTGGAATCGAATTTTTATTATTTACAAATTAATATAATTGGTACTCATAATCTATTGTAATGTTGGTTTACGCGTTAATCTTCTGTGGAATTCGATAATTTTATTCAAATTTTGGTATTCACAATATTGTGTAAAGTAGGTTAGTTTGAAATTCTTTTTTATTTGTATTTAATGGTGGTTAAATGTAAATTATATATTAATATTACAATTCTTAAAAATTCAAGTTTGCGATAGGCAACAAAATTCAATGAAATTATTTTTGTAAGATTTAAAATTCGAACAAATATAAAAAGCTTATTTTTGTAAAGTTTGGATCTGTCTATAATCGCTTTGTAAAATTCAGGAATTTAAAAATTAAATTCTCACAGAAAAACTCAGTATAAATGTTTGTAAGTTACGTTTGAATTGAATTTGATTTCAAAACTTCAACAAAATTAGGATTTTTCTAGTCCAATTTATTATATTTATAATTTGAATTTTAATTAAATGATTCATAAAATCGTTTATCTATTAAATTCGGTTATTATTATTATTTTTTTTTTTTTAATTTGTAGGCATTTTTAGACCTTCACTTGAAACATTTGTGGTACTTTTATCAGTATAAGCGATACGAGCGATACAATTCCTTTAATCTGTGTCTGAAAGGTTGACGAAGCAATTAAGAACTCTTATGAAAAACCCCAAATTTTATAGACATTTTATAAATTTTAATTTTAACTTGGGCCGCGCTTTGATAATTGTATTTCTGGATTTCTTTTTTTCGCGATATCCTCGAATTCTCAACAAAAAAAAAATCCCCAAAAAAACCCGAAAACATAAATTTAATTGCCGGAGACCCCATTCGATTTTTGTTAAATACGACCAACTACAATTTGATAACAAAAGGATGCCACATAATTTCTTGTCATCCTTGCGCAGAGAAGAGGACCTTTGAGGAGTTTTTTATTTTAGTAAGAAATGTAAATAAAATATACAATATTAAAAAAAAAAAATTATCACGTTTTCCTATCATTCTTGCGCAAATGTTCCAATGCTAAGCGGCTTTGGATAGTTCTCTATTTTAGTATGCGAATAATGGGGCTACTTCAAAAATTAATTCACAGAAGAAATAACAAATGGAAAAAATTGTTTACGTGTTTAACTTTGCTCGCTCTCTCATTCTCGCTCATTCATTTTTATTTATATTTATAGACTCTTTTTTTTTAAAGTTTTTTTTATTCACTTATTAGTTAAATTTTGAAGTAAAGGTAAAACTGGTTTTTAAATGGATGGAATAGATAGTTCACTTCCACCATAAATGTTTAAAGTTGTGTTTTGGTCAATAATTATTAAAAAAACACAGATTTTTCAAAAACGTTCTAATTCCTATTAGTAACGAAATTTTAATAAATCGTCAAAGCAAAGGGTTGCGGTCGGCAGCCCCATCCTCTAAGGTATAAAACGAATTAAAATAATCTTTCAAAAATTTGTTATAATTAAAAAAGTTGATTTTTTGGGACTGATTTTTTGGGGGATTTTTTGTTTGAAATATCAAGGGTAATGCCCTTTTTCTGAATTTTTTTCTGAATTTTTTTTCGGGACTTTTAGTTTATGTATTTTTTATTTCTAGGTAAGGTAGTCAACCCAATTTTACATCGAAATCTGTTTATTCAATTCAAATGTAGGTTAGATTGCCAGAGTTAGATGTAAATATTTAATATTTGTTTTCAAACTTTTCGATTTTTTTTTTTTTTTCAAAATAGTATCCATTAGAAATGTTTAACGATGAATCGATAATTTTATTCAAAATTCGTCTTCGCAACGCAAAGCAAACAAAAAAAATTAGACGAAATTATTTGTCGAAGTTTCAAAATTCTTAGATAAACCTGACTCTTCATCTTCCGCAATCCTTAAAAATTCTGTAATCTTGCTTTGTTTCTGTTCTGGATATGATTTCGATAGAGTGCTTAATTTAAAATTGCTTTCAAGCTTCAGCTACTTGTCAAAAGTTCAGTTATGTCAAAAATCCATTGTAATGATCTTCTGACGTATTAAGTCCTGAGCAATGAAGTAGTGATTATTAAAACAATACAAGATTATTTTATGCTATATTTATTATTTAATTTAATAGCGTGCCTTATAGTAACAATATTTTTATTTATATCGAAAATCGATTTCGGAGGTTCTTTAAAAACTATTGCATTTTAAAAAATGGATATTAACCATTATAACTTATATAATGAAGTAGTGTTAGGAGGTAGAAACACTGTTTGGATGTTAGGATCTAGGATGACTTAAGTCTTGTGGATAACCTAGGCATTATCTATTAGTAATAGCACCTTGAAGTGTATTTTTTTCTGTTTTAAATAACTCTGGCACAAACCAGTTTATAAACCAATTTCTAAATAAATCTGCCGTTACCCAAGCGTTGGAATTCGTGCTTCAATATATACGTGTAATTAGGATGGCAATTAGCCCGACGCATTACTGCACAAAAGTAACGTTATTCGATCTTTTGCTATCTTAAATCCAGGTGCAGTTTGTTTGCACCAAAGCCCAGTTTCATCAGCATTGAAAACTTGGTGTGCTGTGTATCCTTGATCTTTAATAATTTTTTTAATTTTTTCTGGATATGAGCTGGCAGCTTCATGATCTGCCGATGCAATTTCTCCTTGAATGTTTATGTTATGAAGTGAAAAACACCTTTTGAATTTCCCAAACCAACCTTTACTTGCTAGAAAATCTGGGTTCACAGAAAATTCTTCATTTTCTTTAAGATTAGTTATACATTTTAAACGTTTTTTGCTTAATTACATTACCATCGAATGGAATATGTTTTTGACAGCTATCGTCTGCAACAATAGCAATTCTAATTTCCTTTTCATGTTTTTTAATGGTTTGGACCGTTGCCTCATTTAAATCTGGTGTTTATGCTTTTTCTCACTTTAAAAGAAGATCTAAAATTTCTATTTTAAAGTTGTTTTTCTATTTTTCCCAAACGTAGTTTAAGACTGAAATTTAATTTTTCAAAAACCGATACCGTGTTGTAGGAGGTTTTTTGTGATTTTTCTATCGTGTTATAGTAAAACCATGTTGCAAGATACCGTGTTGTAGGAGGGTTACCTGTACCTTGAAATACAGCTTTATATTCGTAAAATTATATAGCGTTGTGCCGATTGTTTACAAACTGTTGTTTCCTTTATTGTTTACTTAGTAAACAACTTTATGTAAATAACCTGAATTTTTATGTAAACATTGTAAACACTGTAAACATTGTAAATATTGTAAACATCATAAAATAAGAATTATATTATACAAGAAAATTACTTAGAAAACCAGTGAATATTGCGAAAAAATAACAGTAATAAAAAATTAACCACTTCTTCGTTTTTGGTATTTCGGCTCGGTACATATCACATGTATTTATTTTTGGCATTTCATTTATTTCAAAATTATAAAATATAATTATCAAAAATAAAAAGAATGTATAAATAAAATAATAAAATATTTAGGTATATTTAATTAAATCCAAACAAATTAAATTACCTATTGGATGTTACTGAATTAAATTCAGTTAAAATTCATCTGTGCTGAGTGAGTCAGAAATTTTAAGGCTGTAATAAATTTCGAGAAGCTTCTTTGATTTTTCAAATCCTAGCCGATTTCTATTTGGAGAATGGACAAATGACCATGACGAAAATATTCGTTCATTCTCACTAGATGATGCGGGGATTTGTAACAGCTTTTTTGCTAATTTTGACAAATTAGGATATTTATATTCTGCCATGTTCCAGAAAACCATCGCATCCTGAATTTTTTTTTCGAAAAGCATGCTAAAAAATCCATTTTTGGTTTTAAACTGATCCAGGTCTGAAATTCCTTCTACAGATAAACTGCCAATGATAAATTCAACTGCTATAGTTCTCTCATCATCCTCTAACAGGTTATCCTTGAACGCAGGATGAAGGAAATAGGCAGAAAGTGCGTATGTGTTGAGTGCCATTTTTTCCGTTTTGATAACTCTTCACGAAAGTCTGCATACATTGGATTGCGTTGTAATAGGATCCATAGATGGACTGCTTCAGCCAAGGAAAATTTTCGATTTTGACATTTATCAATAAGTTGACATATCGGGTTGAAAACGTCTATGGCTTTTTGTATGTTTTCCCTTAGTTCGTCATCGAAAAGTAACAGTTTAACATCTTGCTTTACTTTTTTCCCATTTTCGTGATCCGCCGCAATCTCTTTCATATATTGTAAATTGTCGAGCAAAGAAACCAGGTTGTCTCGATAGGAACACCAGCGAACATCGCAAATTGTTCGTAATTTTCTACCCCCTTTTTGCCGAATAAGTAGTTCCAAATCTGGATGCTTAAACGTTTTAGTAATTTGATTCGCGGATAATAACAGCTGATCGTAAGGTTTGATAATGTCTTTTGCTAGAAGATTACCTGTATGGCTATTACAAGTTGAATGCCATAGTTCCGTTCGTCGACCCATATTCACCATCGCAGAAGCATTGTCAGAAACAACGGCTACGAGTGTAGTCTGAAAACGTTCTGTAGCAATTTGATCTGATTTGGCCACTATATTGGCCAACGCCTCACCTGTCTCGGGAGTTCCGGTCATGTCCCAAGCATTTAAAAACGCTCGCTCTCCATTTGCTGTATGTAGAATACTAACTACGGTTTTAGTGTTGTTCGACACATTTTTCCACCCGTCGATTAACAACACAGATTCCGGTCCTATGCTCTTCGATATTATCTTAATACATTTTTGATGAACACGATCTAAAATTTTTGTAGAAAGTACTTTTCTCGACGGTAGTTTGTCAGAGTATGCTGGTCTTATAAGGCGGATAAATTTTTTAAAGTGATCCGATTCTACGACCGCAAAAGGAATGTTACAACCAAAAAAAATTCACCTAACGCATTGTTGAAATTTGTTTCTTCATCTTGAGTGACGGTATCAATATAATTTGAAATTTTATTCGCCTTTGAGTTTTTTTGAGATTTACCAGCAAACGAGAATATATGTGTGCTGTTTTTTAGTGTTCAAGTAGATGCTGGCGCAGACGAATTTATCGGGGATTGAAGTACGAACGATCGATTGGCACTAGGATCGATTGGTGTCGATGTCACCAAATTTGGTGTGCTTCTTGGTAATAAAAAATCGTCTATCTAGAAATTAACCATAATGTTAACAAAAAACGGATAAACTAAGCAGTAACACAATGAATAATTTACTTGTATAATAGTGCCAATGTTAAGCTGATTTTGATTCGATGATGTATCCAGGACAGTATTATCCAACTGGTCTATTTGTACAGATGAGCAGTTGGAAAATGAGGTATGGCAAGCGTTATTGTTCGATTCTTCAAATTCATCAATTTCAAATACGGTCTTTTCGTGCGCCACGTCAGAGACGCTGATATTTAAATTTTGAGTACTACTTGATTGGCCTGCACTTGTCATTTGCTGTTTTGACAGGGAACATTTATTTCTGAGTATGAAAATAACTGCATTAATTTCAAATTGCGTAAAACATTAGACACTTAACAATAACATACCTGTGTGATTTCAACCTCTGGACGGCAATATTTTTTAGTACTGCATTGCAAGTTAAGCACAATGCCGTATATTTTCTTTTGTCCCTCAGCAATTGGTATCCAAATGTACTATAAATTTCCCCCCGTGGTCTTCCTGTCATTATTTAACAATAACAATTTTCAATAACTAACCAATATTTTCAAAGCTTTTTTTGTAAGGCACTTTTCACAATCACAAATAATAATAAAGTAAACACTTTACTAAATTTTAATTAATTCGATTAGGATGTAGGATCACGAGCACAACCATAAGGCATACGTTGTTATTCTTATGTTAAAAAAAAAAATTATTTTTAGAATCCGTTAAAAATTCCATTGTCCTTTTTCAATCGTTATTTGAGAAAAGAGATAACCACAAACGCATTTTTTTTAAATGTGGTTTTCACCTTCTAATGAAACAAAGAAGCAAAAATGTACATAAACAATGAAACGTTTAATTTTCTCTTTCTTGTCGTGAGACAACCCTATTTTATTTTTATCTTTTATGTTCAATTGTTTACGATGTTTCCAGTTGTTAACAATTGTTTCCAGTTGTTTACCAAAAATAAGTTGTTTCCACTTGTTTACGATAAAAATGTAAACAACCGCTGTTTACTTGTAAACTGCCATCGCTAATATTTAATTTTTTTCAAAATTTTGTATTCCTATAGAATTTTAAAATAATCTCTATTCCAAAAATCAGCATTCGATATTTCAAAGCATGAAAAATCAAAAATCGATTACAAAAACAAAAGTTAGTTTAAAAATTATTGAAATTCGAAATTAGATAATTTATTTCGAAATTCTGAGTTGTTTATTTGAAATTCCAATGTCAATGTTTTACTTAAAAGTGTTAGATGACAATTAAATGACAAGATTTTTAAACCTAATGAATTTCAAAGTATTCAATGTGAGAGGAATCTGATGAAGATTTAAATTCAACTACCTGCAGGTATCCTCTATGTCGATCATCTCTAGTAGTACAATATGTTGGCAAGGCGAAGTTCCACAATTTAAGACCCCAATTAAAACAATTCAAGGTGAACTAATTGAGCTATCTAACTATCTGAACTAAGCAGCACTTCTTTCACAGAAACTCATTATTTTAGACAGGTTAGAAACCTGTTTCTAAGGCTTTAATATCACTTGGGGCAGACATGGTTATAAAATCGATATCATGTTTAATAAGGATTCCAGACCTCCTCCCATGTTACTAATAATCTTTAAAATTGAGTGTTTACCACTCATTGGGGACTATATAGACTGGCAAAAAATTCGAACAACGCTATTTTATTTTGAATGGGATCTGTCAATTGCTGGCGCCATCTATTATTAAAATTATCTCTGAACAAATCTCTATATCCTGGTCGCATTGTAAATTCGACTATTAAGATTTTGAGATGAGTTAATCTCATTACTCATATTGACTATATTCGCGAAAGAATGTTTTTCTATCGGCAATGCCGATAATCAGCAGGGTGCCCAAACTGCTTACAGCTAATACAATAAGGCTTTATATTGAGATAATTCTTTTCACAAGCTCCAGGTCCGTGAACCCCATCACACTTCACACATCTGAATGGCATCGTAGAATTCGGAGCAGCACTCCCATATCGCGGCCAATTCTTACACTGTATGGATTCACTAACGATCAAGCTTTCTCCTCGTTACAAATTTTGACACTTTAACAATGTACTGACACCCACTGTAGTTCCAGAGCCTCCGTTAATATCCTCTTCGGTGTAGCTGTAATGCAAAATGCTGTAAAGAAATTTCTTTTCTCCGCCTTAAGCACCTCCATAGCTTTCATATAATTATCAATAATCGTGGTGAGAATCGTTGTGAGGGATTTTTTCTTCTAAATGTAATATAAAAAAAAAATTGATTGGATTTCAGTCTAAATAGACAGAGCAACAAGGGTGAGGATACAGAAACAGTAGTCATTTCTGTCGTACAGAAAGAATATTCATTTCCGACGTATTTTTCGATGCTGAATCCGCAGATGATGGATGAATCCTGTTTCAATTTTTGTTTAAAATTTTTATTTATGAGAGGTCAAAACCTCCACATTCATTACATGTGGGTTCTTTTGCTTAGTACATATTTTTCGTTTGAAATGCAGGCATTTGCTTGGTTTGACTCATGATACAACGAAATTAACATTCATTCTGATCGAATTAGGGTTCTGATAGAGATATATAAAACAATGAGATATAAATCCAAGTGAAAACAAATAATTTTCTGTTAGCGCCCTCCTAGGCTCTCTTTGATAATCATTCTCTTCTTCGTCCGTTTAAATAGATACACATATTACGTTTCATAAATTCTTCTTTGGTTTTACTTTAGCCTTATACCATTGACAGACTAGGGACTAACTAAGTGAGATTAGTGATTTTTCGAGATTAGCTGTAGTGTGTCAAGTTGAAGATTAGCTAATCTCGTTTTGTTTGAGGATTAGTGACTAATCGAGATTAGTGCACTAATTCTTGAAAATTTTCATAAACTTCGTTGTATTGGGTTTAGTGATAGTACAAGTGGCGCTACAATGCGAAATAATTTTTTCAACATTGCTGAAAGTGCAACCGGCGTGACTTTACAATAGAAGTTATAAAACCAATGACATTTTAAACAGTTTGTGCTGAATAAATTTTGAGGTTATGTTTATAAAAAGAAAGACTTGTATGTTTTAATGCATAAATGTTCTAGCTATATTTCGGGGAATCACCATCATAGTACATATTTTACTTCTCTGCCTAGGAAGCTAATCTTTAGCGCTTAGCTAATTCCTAGTCTGTCAAGGGTATTACTTTGGGAATTTTACAACAACAATACTGTGTATTTTCATTCCGGAATGAATAGTTTCAAACCAAGTTTTTGTTGGTACAGAATTATTCTAGCAATAATTTTGAAAAATTTTATTGTTTTTTTATTTAATTTTTAATGTCAATATAAAAGTAAAAAGAAAATTATTTTCGGTTTTTATTTTGAGCATAATTTGCATTTTTATTTTTATACCAATTACTATCAAGTTACCAAAGTAAGCATACATTTAATTCACATTTTAACTTAACTTAAGAGTTAAAAGAAATAAATTTAAAAAAATTTGAATGATTTCTGATTTATTTAAGATTTTTAATTTCGATTAATTTAAGATGTTAAAACCGCTAATTTTGCTGGTGCGATATTTTTTTTACTGACCATTTACAATGCTTTGTAGTTAATACCAATATCAAAAATTCTAATATTTTTGTATGATGTTCATAGCAAGGGTGCTGTTTATGAATGGTGTTGCTAGACCAATCTTTTAGCATTTCGATCCATTTGATCATAATATTATTTCGAATATTTGATATTTATGGTGTATTTTAAAAAAAAAGTCAAATATACTTTTAAACAAAGCTTTGACACACGAAATAAAGCTTCAGTCGGTGGATGTAGGCTACTAAAATTGTTATTTAATGAAAAGTTTTTAAAACAGGTTAATAAATTGTTCATTATTATTAACAAATTTATCTTCGAACTTCAACAACTCGGTGCATACAGCGGTTGCAGTTTATTTTATTATTACATTTATAAATAACATATCTGGTGTAATATCTCAATGCAGAATGATATTTCAGTATGGTCATATTCGTCACTTTCGTAATTTACATAAAATTTTTTCATTTATTACAAATTGCGGAACTGTATCCAAACCGTCTTGTTCGATGGTCACCCTCTCTCTACATTAACCGAATCATTGTAAATATAAATAGCAGTAAGTAACTCATCATTGTCATCATCATAGCTTCCCATATTTTTAGTTAAAAAAAAAATTTAAAGACGTCTTCTCTGTGCCATAATACGGTTGAATTCGAATACCGAAGGGTTTTAACAACGCTCGGTGTGTCTGAACCACTTTTAAATGGCTCGGAAAACCACGTCTCTATTTTCTTCAAAAGGATCGAAAGTACCATGTTTGAGAAGTCCAAAAAAACAAAAATTAGCAAAATCCCCGGAGCCGTTTTGAAAAAAATGCAATTTCAAATTTTTTTTGGTGACGATACGGAAATTTACGACTTTTTTGCAGCTTGTTTGTTCTCTCTTGTAGAAAGAAGAATCGAGAATAGAAAGTTTTAATATTTTCAACAAAGATCAACTTTTCCAGACCAAATCAGTAATATTGGACGAAATCTATCGAATTAAGTAATGCAACTTTATTTGAAAAAATACGAAAATCAAGATTATTGAATGAAATACATGGAGACATCAAAATGAAAAGGCAAAATTTATTTAGGCTGCCCAAATCATAATATAGTCCTTACACGAAAAAATGTCTTCTCTTGACTGTCATTGTTTATTCAAGGCTGTGGAACAAAAGCCAGAAACACCTTGAACCTTAAACATGGCGAGAATTATATTCTTGTATAGCTCTTAGAAGTTTAGAGCTATAATCTGGATGTGTATGGTGGACTTTATAATTCATCCAGGTATTTTTGAAGTCATGGTGGACTGACTCCATAGCTTGCTCACTGTAGTTCCCGAGTCCTTTCTCCATTTTTCGGCAAAAATGAGGAACGTGGAAAAAGACAGCATGACCTTTTGGCGTTATTGGTATTGCTAGGTCCAAATAACTTCTTTGAAATTCTGAAATATACACCTCAAATTTTTCGTCAAGACTACTTGAGAAACATGAATTGACGACGCTTGAAAAATCATTAAAACATCTGACATATTTTAAACAATGAACACTACATTTTGCCCGAAGCAGATCTATCTTGTTCAACAAAGTTTTGCAGGCATTGCCTGCGAAACCAGGAGATCCATGGACAAATTCTCTGCTTACATTGCACGATTTTGCCCATTTCTCAGTATCGTCTTCGCATTCCCTCAGCATGTGCCCATACAACGTGTTTACTACCCCGAGCATTAGATGCAGTTCAGGTGGAGGTATTATATCGATGATTTCTATCTCTGGATTCCCTGTAAAAATAGGTTGAGATACGTGACTGTAAAAATTCTTGGCATTCATTTTTTTACTGCCACTATTCTTGAAGGCGTCTGAATTTTCACGGCAACTACCAACGGTTCTATAACTTCCACACTTACTCAAGAGATCTTTTGATGCAGTACACCACGTACACGGGTAATGAGAAGAATGAGCCATGACCCCAGTTATTATATTGGCCATTTTTAGGTCTGTGGCAATGGTCATGACTTTTAAGTCATTCAAATGTAGAGAGGACCACAGAGTGCAAACATTCACATAATTTTCTTGTGTATCAGAAATGATACCAAGGATGAATAACTTGTTCACACCCGTGTCCTTAAATTTATTGGCGTGTACTCCATCATGATAATGCTGCCTGGCCCCTTTGAAATGTGGATTATTATCGGCTCCTTCGAATCTTGATTGAATGGATACGCAAATCTTCAAAAACCCTCCACCACCGTCAAACCCAATTTTCAAATCTACTTCTTGCAAACCTCTTTTTTCTCGAATAGATGTAACTAAACCTTGTACATTATTACAACAAACAAAGCATCCAGATCTTTTTATTACACAAGACTTCTTGGTATTCAATACGTCACGAACACGAGATTCAAAAAACGAATCAAGCTGATGATTCAACAAAAGCAGGTCCTGCTTCAAGTTGGGCTGAAACATTTTCCTATTCTTACTGCCAACTCGCAAAGCAGCAGTTAGAGAATGTGTCTTTCTTGTAGATAACCCCAATTCTGTACTTATTTTCAATATGTCGATAGCTGCGACTGTTTCTTTTCTTGAGCTTTTATCCACATTGTTTGAATTCATTGAAACTTCTAGTTTTTTGCCTCTCCTTTGAGATAACCGCAACTGTCCTTCATTGTTTGAGTGTTCTGGCACATGTAGAATATCTTTTAGCATTGATGAAGCTAATTTTTCCTTTTCTCTGGTAGACAAATTTTTTGAAATCAATTCAGTGAGAATAGGGATGCATTTAGGTGAAGTGCAAATTTTGTTTTTATCCAGTGGTCCTCTGCATTTCTTACACTTTTTCTTGATCACTTTTCTTTTCGCTGAATTTCCTAGACACAGATTGTCTGGTGCACGTCTCGCAATTTCACACAACTTGCAGTCACAAAGTATCTTATTTTTAGATCGTGTTACACATGGGAGTTCCAGAAAACCAAAATAGTCCGGTAGAGCTAATGTGGTTTCTTCAGAATTTTGTTTATTGAATTTGTATATGATGATTTTGCAACTGCTACAGACAGCAGATGGGTAACGAATATCATCAAGATTAATATTTACCGCATTTTTTACCTCAATTTTCAATGGGCCCACAATATCCCACATCTTATCTTTCTTTCTTAAACACAACAAACAAATCACGCCTCGGTTTTCTTCATGAGTTCGCGCATGGTGCTTTGTCTTTCGTGATATTTTGTTTCACTCTTATGTAGGTAATAGGTTCGTCTATTACTAATAACTGTTATTTACTGGCCGGTTTGTCAACGACTGTTTTGACTAATACTGCGACAACTAAGTCTGTCTTTCTGCTGATTTTTGAAGCAAACATTTGAAAACAACAAACATATTTACGTGAAAAGAAACAAAAAAATGTCTGTACACAGACGGATATGGTGATGAATTTATTTTTCAAGCATTTCAGCATATCTCTTGGCTACACCTACAGAATTATGAAAAAAATCGTGAATTTTCTTATCGTCGCAGAAAAAAAATTGAAATTGCGTTTTTTTCAAAACGGCTCCGGGGATTTTGCTAATTTTTGTTTTTTTGAACTTCTCAAACATGGAACTTTCGATCCTTGAAGAAAATAGAGACGTGGTTTTCCGAGCCATTTAAAAGTGGTTCAGGCACACCGTGAACGGCCGCCTTTGTTGTGTACATCTTTCGAACCAGTTCGCTAATTCCTACAGTTTTGAGATCGTATTATTAGTGCGCTTAATAGGTTGTTTATTAGCATTTTTTTTAAAATAAAGCGAGCTGCACATTACGGTATCCACAAATTCATGTAACTTTTCAAATACAACTGCTGATGACAAAACTGTTGGTTTCATAGCTTTTGGGAAAACATCATATTATTTTTAGTTCTCCAAATTATTTGGGAAGGTGCGAGCTGATGTTAGCTTTGGACAAAGCTTTGTGGTGTTTCGTTGCTTCTTTTTAAATAATTTTTTTAACACTTACCAATTAGCTTTTCCATCTGGTGTGACCATATCAGCATCGATCAAATTGTTCCGAATAGATTTACATCATCATGAAATACTTTTTACCATCAACAATATGAGTGGTTGTTTCTCCAAGTCCGCTATATACTTTCTTTTACCCGAACCCTGTACGCATATTGTGGCTCTAATTGTTAATCCCATTTGTTGACCTATCTTTATATCTTGTAGAATAAGTGGTTCAAATTTTTCTCCAGTAACTGGTTTTTCGCTGGAATAATACGAAACTAGATATTTGTATTTCGTAAAAATGCTTCGCAGCATAAATACCAATACATAGTTCACTCCTTTTGATATCCGTCCTAGATCACCCAAATCTTCAAAACTTTGGATCATATCATTATGATCATCTTAAGCAATATGGCATTCCGATCATGAACTGGAAGCTGAAATAAAAGTTCCTTTACATTCTCGAAAGGGAGCAAGGATGCCTACGATAGTCTGATTTAATTAACCATCTGCACTGCAGATTGCTTTATATATCGCTAGTTCAACAATCAAAGATAGTAATTTTAATTACTTAGATAAGTAATTCGATTTGAAATGTAAATTAGACTTTGATTTAAGTGGACTTTTAAAAAATTATCGTGTGTTATAAAGACCGAATCAAGCCGAAGTAAAATACAGACATGTTGGAATGAAAACTTAAATTTATATTCTGGCAACACTATTTGTTTTTGTCAATTGTAAAATGAAACTATTTTTTTGTTTAACCGATTTCCGGTTTGATCATTAATAAAACTAAACATGTTTCATTCTTGGTGTATATAAAATCTTTTATTTTCTGCGCAACCCAACAGGTTATGGGCCCAGAAAAGACGTAATTATTTTGGAAAATTTATACATTGCGAGTTGAGAGAAATATTTGACAGAAGGAAGCGGCTTGATCATAATATCTGCAATCATATTATCTGTTGTTACATGCTTTAGCTTTATAGAACCGTCTTGGATAGCTTTCCTAATAAAATGATGACGAACATCAATATGCTTGGTTTTGGGATGATAACACTCATTTGATGCAAGATGAATCGCACTTTGATTATCACATAGCAACAAGTTGGCGATTCATTCATTATCTCTCTTTGAAATCCCCTAAGCCATATTGCTTCTTGAACTGCAAACCCGACTGATACATATTCCGATTCTGTTGTCGACAATGCAACTGTTGCGTGTTTCCTTGAAGTCCAAGAAATTGCTCCATTTTGCGAAACAAAAATGTAACCACTTACTGATTTTCGTTCATCTAAATCATTTGCATAATCGGCATCACAATAACCAATTTTTTGTAAGTAAGTTTTACATTAATCGTACCTTTCAAATATCTCAATACTCTTTTTGCAGCTAACCAATGCTGCATACCGGGATTGTTATTGAATCGACTTAAGAAATTTACGGCATAACATATATCAGGCCTACTTATTTGTGCTGCGTATAATAAACTTCCAATTAATTCTTGATACGGCACATTCATCATTTCATTTGTTTCTTTTTTTGATTTTGGACACTGTTCTTTACTAAGTTTAATATTCATATCCATTGGGGTTTTAACAGGATTACATTCCGCCATTCCAAAACGATCCAAAATTGCGGAAATATTCCGTTGTTGATCTATACTTAACGTTCCAATTTTTTTATCATAATTTAGATTCAATCCTAAAAACGACTTCGCTTCTCCAAGCTCCTTCATATCGAAATGTGTTTTTAAAAAACATTTCAATTCACCAGATACATTTTTTTTATTGGAGAAAATTAAAATATCATCCACATGGATCATAATCAGATTGCTTTAAACCGAATTTCTTTAAAGCCTCACTCAACTTCATATTCCATGTTCTCGAAGATTGCTTCAAACCATATATAGATTTTTTTAACCGAAGTACTTTGTTATGTGATATGTTCATTCTCTCAGGCGGGACTATAAATATCTCTTCAGATAGTTCACCCTGAAGAAAGGCCGTTACCGCATCCAATTGTTCGATGTATAGGTCAAACTTTACAGCCAATGACAGCAAATACCGTAGAGAATTGTATCTTATAACAGGAGAGTAAGTATCTTCAAAATCAACTCTTTTTCGTTGACTGCAGCCCTTAGCTACAAGTCTTGCTTTATACCGTGAGATTTTACCATCTGCATCTCGCTTCGTTTTAAAAACCCACATTGAATTCAACGTTTTTTTTACTACTAGGAAGAGCCACAATCTCCCATGTATCATTGACCTTTAATGAAGTAAATTCTTCATCTATTGCAGCTTTCCAATTTGAATGATCATTTCTACTCATAGCTTCATCATACGTTTCTGGATCATTATAATCATCTTTAATCGCCAAATACGAAACAAAATCATTGAATTCAGGACGTTTTGAGATTCTCGTCGTTCGACGTAAACTATCTGCTTCATTAATAACAATCTCACTTTCAGGCATATAATCTGAATCAGAATCAACAACTGTTGCTTCAAACCTTGCGTCGTCAGATACATTTTCCGATGTAGATACATTAGGTTCATTAATATCATTCGTTAACTCTGGCAACACATAATCAAATTCATCAACAACCAGCATTTGATCTGAACCGTTCCCATTTTGATCGGGATTTTCAAATAAATTCCCCACTACATCTTGATCATCTGAGAAAGAACTAATATCGTTAGTAAATTTTGTTGACCTATTTACCTCTGAATATTTTTTATCTTCCAGGAATATGACATCTCTCCTGATGATTATATCTTGTGATTTAGGATTATACAATCGATACGCTTTACTATTATCACAATAGCCCACCATGATACATCTAATAGATTTAACATCCCACTTTAATCGTTTAGGTTTGGGCACAAATACCATTGCCAAATATCCAAACACTCTCAAATGTGACAAATCTGGTTTAACATTTATCCAAACTTCTTCAGGGGTCTTTTGATCTATCCCACATGGTATACGATTGATAAGGTATGCTGCCGTATTAACAGCTTCAGCCCAAAAACTTTTCTCAAGTCCAGCATCCAAAAGAAGACACCGAGCCTTTTCGACTATGGTTCTATTCATCCGTTCCGATTTACCATTCTGTTGTGGACTATAAGGTGCTGTAGTCTGATGTACTATACCGCTATCTTGAAAACATCTTTTCATTTTTGTATTGCAAAATTCTGTACCACAATCCGTTCTAAACACCTTAATCTTCTTGTCAGTTTGATTTTCAACCATTTTTTAAATATTAAAAATTTTTCGAAGACAACGCTTTTTGCTTTGATTGGATACACAAATATTTTTCTTAAAAAATCATCCAAAAATGATACATAGTACCTTGCACCTCCCAATGATTGTTTTTCCATAGGTCCACACACATCAGCATGAATCAACTGCAAAATATCAGTTGTGACGCTCGTTGATGCCTTAAAATGCTTTCTTGACTGTTTACCTTCCAAACACGAAATGCACGAATCACTTGTTTTATTGTCAAATTCCACTGTGGACTGAGATTTGAGATTCTTTAAATTTTTGGAATTTGTATGACCTAGTCTACGATGCCACAAATTTTTACTCACGGTTAAACAACAACTATTACTTGAAGAAGGAACACACAAACTGTACATTTTTTCAATTTTAAATGCTACCGCAAACAACTGATTGTTTCTATTATAAATAAAACATTTGTCTTTTACAAAATGCACTTGATTCTCATTTTCTATTATTTGTCCAACAAATTTGCACATAAATTTAGTACATGCAAAACATCGCGCACACAAACTTCAAAAACTTCATTATTCACACTAACTTTAAGAACAACATCGCCTAAATTCGACACAATTAATAAACAAATCAAAGTCTTTCGTCATATGCGACGTTGCACCTGAGTCGACATACCAATGGTTATTCTTAAGATTTTCTTGAATGGCATAAGTTGCATGTAAAACAAATTTACTTTTTTCGTCACCTTTTGCTGCGAATGTGTTGCCTTTTTTCGATATAATTTTTTGACAAAATTTCTTTATATGGCCAAATTCCCCACATTCATAACATTTTGGTCCTTTGGACTTGTGTATCCTTTTTGTTTTAAACGCAGGCATTGCTTGGTTTGACGTATCTACTGTACAATTAGAATTACTGTACGAATCGATATCCTGCAATAATTTCATTTTAATCGCATCAGCTGATATTTTTATTCCGCTATGGGTTGAAACTTTTCAGGTAATCCACTTAACAATAAACTACCCACCCATTCGTCATCCACCTTCCCAAGTATAACAAAACTGAAAACTTCAACCGGTTATCAATTTTTGTCCGGTTTTCAGACGAAAAAATTGGAAAATGATGAAATTTGGTTTCCAACTTTCAACACATGTAGCGTTGAAGTACAAATGTATTTTTGTTTTCTGTAGACGCCATTACGATTGCGTTATACGTAAATAGTTCATGTGTTTGTTTATTAAAAAAATCGAAATCGACTGAAACTGATAGTGTGTAAAAGATAATAATTATGAAATAGGAATAAATTTATCAATAAAAGTGTTACAAGCAGACGCCTGGCCACTACTTGATTCGACAACGATACCAATTACATTTCCGATACCTCATATCATATAAATTTTTGTGGACGAAAACTTACGTGGCTACACCGTTTTTGTCATGATGAACTAAAAGTCTCATACCTCAAGAAACCCTGTATCATTACGATGCAAACTTTTCAAATGGCTGTCCTATTGTTGTTTGAGACATGTGATGTGATGACGTAAGGATATACAAGAAACGCTACAGTTAAATAATGAAATGTTACAAAAGCATATTCAAAGTTTAATTGAATCAAAATTGTTGCTGTGTGGGACAGAGGTTGGTTTTTTTGTTTTACTAGGTCTTGTACCTTGAATACAATATAATATTGTAACGCTTTTTTTCTTTACAGAAATTAGAAGATTCAACCAAAATTATTGACTATTCAAACAAAAGGACTAAGTTTAAAATTACTGCAGCTCTCCAACGTGAAACACCTCAGGAAGTTGAACATGCGATGGACGCAGTAAATGAAGATAGAAAAATGTATTTACTCAGGTGGAGTTAAAATTTATATATTATAATAAATGTAATATTGTAATTTATACATGTAATAAAAATAAAAAGTATTCTTAAAAAAAATATATTTTTAATTAAAGCTAGATTTAAATTCAAAAGTGAAATTTTGGCGCCAAAATTTATATTATAAGCCCCGCCCACAAATTTGTCGTACCATAACCTAACTTTTTTTGTCATCATTTTCTGAGTTTTTTGGCCAACTTTCATAGGAAATCTTATAATAAGTCGGACATTAATTCGGAAAAGAATCGGAGATGAAATCAGCGAAATGTCAGAAAAATACAAAAACTTTCGGATATAAAAATACTTGGGTTCATTCCAATCGAATTAAGTTTATGAGCGGTACCAATAATTTTGTTCACATATTCACCGACCGATGAACAACGATCAAGTTTTGTAGTCGTTCAATTCCCTCAAAAGTCCAACTCTTCCTGTGAGTCCGGAATCATCAAACGTTGATATCAACTTTTGCCAAACATCTTTTGCAGTTTTGGCCTCTTTGATGTGTACATACAAATTGGGATCAATCAACAAAACTAGTTTTGCTTTCGCTTGAGCAACTTTATCCACCTCGGTTTCAATACCCTCTACACTCTTCCATAAACCATCCAACACTAACAAATTCTCGACAGCAAACTTCCATTCATCGAAATTTTCCCGACCTTTAAGACGATCGACCAATACCAAGTTCTTCAAAGACATTTTCTTTTTCTTATCAACAATTAAATAAAATATTTCTTTCAACTCTCAATGAGTAATTTAACGTTGTTCTTCTTCTTTGTACAATTTTTTGCATCGTTTCCAATATTAAATTTTTCAATTTCGTAGTTTATTGTTGTATTTTGTTGGGAAATAGTGCGTTTTCGGCGGAGTTCGAAGAGTTTTCTTTTCAATAATCGATCTTGTTTTAATTAAAGCTGTTTAAGCAAAATATGCAAGACCGTTTCATTATTGGTGAATCTATTAAAAGATATTTAATCTCGTGATGTTGATGGAGTTTGAATATTCTCAAAATCAAATACAGCTAATCCTTTTGGTGGTGAACTTTCTTTATAAGAATATGTTTTTTTTTGTAAATTGTGGCGTCATTATAATTTGTGGTTTGACTTTTGACGTTAGAAGTTAGTTACAAGCTTACTAACGGTATCCATCTCATCTTGATTAAAGTTATAATCCATGTTGTTATTATGGTTATTATGGCTATTCAAATCGATTTCCATCGACACCATTCCGTAGTTTTCTTTTGCCAATGTCGTTCAGATGATTATTAATTGTCTATTCTGATTTGCCGAAGGAATTGAACATATTTTAATCCATTTTTTAAGAGCTTCATCATTTTTGTATGGAAAACGAAAATTTTTTCTTGTTGTTTCCTTTCTTGCTGTTGTATTACACTCGCGGACTGTACAAGAGTTTTGTTTGTTTTTACTCATATTTATGAAAAAAGTAATTTACCATATAATAATCTTAACAAATCGAGTATCAGGAAGAAATAGACGTTCTTTTTAAAATATTTGCACGTAAAATAAAAATGAAATTGAATTATGAATAATATCAACTATATCAGTAGAAATTAGAGATAAGGTATCTAATGCAAAGCTAGAGATATATAAAATAATTGTTTTACATATCTCTAGTAAAGCGCATCTATGAATGTACATTGTACATATATGCTCGATCGAGATATTTGTATCTATAAAAGTATAAAAAATAAGCCAACCAAAATACTATATCATTTTGTAATTATAAATGAATAAAAAAAATTCGAAAATGAGCATTTACACTACAGGCCAAAAGTATTTCGTCGATATGGTTTTTATAACTAAAACAATTTTTTATATAGTTTTAACAAACATATTAATTTATTTCAATTAATTTAATTAATTACCAGCTCATATGAGCTAATTTATTACAAAAAACAAAGAAAAAAATAGTGAAATATTAATATTACACTCTCATCGATGTGGCCACCTTTACATTAATTACTGTGCGACATAGCCTTGGCATTCTATCCAATAATTTATTTAATTGTTCGGATGAAATCTTGTTCCAGGTATCTTGCAATTTTTGTAGCAAATCTCTCGCCGATGTTGGGCATGTTTTCCGAAGCTCCCGATCTAACTGATCCCATAAGAGCTCTATCGGGTTATTGTGTTCCAAAATAAATTATAATGACAACGATGTTGATAGTTCAGCAACCAGTATAAGAGAGCGTTCCTCGCTTTATTATTATACAAAATTAACATTTAGTAACAGTAACTACCGTACAATCAAACAGGTTATTCATCTACTACTCTACAATTATACAATAGAATATGTTAGCAAATACAATGCGAGGTATGATACACAAATACAGTGCAAGATTATAACATCTCCCTCTCCTTAAAAAAATGGAAAAATACTTTGATAACGCGATATTATAATACATTCATTAGAAAATAATTGATTAATTAACAATTATATAATATAAGATTTAACATATCTATGATTACAAATTCAACCTATTAGGTTCTTTCCTGATTCTGGTAGACCTCCTCAACGTTGTTTCTTCTGTTGGACTTACTAGTTGGTTCGTAATATCGAACTTATCTGGGTCCGCAACGTCGTTCGTGTTAGATACTGTCGGAGTATCTTCTTGTACCGTTGACTCTTGTCACTGGAATGTCCTCAACGTTGATTGCATCTCGCTGTCTTAATTGGTATTGATGCAAAATTTTGACCTGATCTCCTTTTTTTATCATATATTGCCGAAGTCCAATAGGTTTAAGTACCGTCGCCGGTTCCCATTTCGTTTCTTTGTTTAAACGAACGTATACCTTAAGATTTATGATTAATATAAATATTTGATTGATTACCTTTAATTGAAGTTCCAAATGGTGGTTTTAGTTGTGACAGTCTGGTTCTTGGATCATGTTTTAACAACAAGTTTGCTGGTGATTCACGCTGTACTGCTGTCCGAGTAGTGTGATAATTTATCAAAATATTGTCCAATACCCGTTGTAGTTCTGCTGTCGAGTATTGCCCATTTTCCGGTAAATATTTCTGCAAACTTCTTTTGATACTTTGGACTGCCCGTTCAGCAATACCATTACATTGTGGTATGTATGGTGGACTCTTCAATGGAGCAATTCCATTACTTCGACAAAATTTTGTAAATTGTATAGAACCGAAAGGTGGACCATTATCTGTTACTAGCTCCTGTGGCAAACCAAATATAGCAAACGTCTGTCGCAGCTTCTGTATGACATCATTTGCTGTTGTTGAGCTCATTAAATAAACATCAATCCATTTCGACGTCGAATCAATAATGATCAGGAAAGTTCTTCCATATAAATGAAAAAATCGGCATGATTGTAACCTATACCAATTTTGATTATGTTTCGGCCATCCTAACGCCTCATTCTTGAAGTCTTCCACATTCATATTTTGTCCACTTTGATAAATGTTACATCCCCTCACTATACGCTCCACATCAACATCTATTTTCATACGTGAAATGCCTGGATGTCCGTTATGAAGTAACTTCAAAATGTGATTTTGTAATTTAAGAGGTATAACAACTCTGTTCCCCCAAATAATGCATCCACTTTCGACTGATAGTTCATCACGTCGAATAAAAAAAGGTTTCAAATCATCATCCACGCTTTGTGGCCACGTATTTCGAATATTTGCAAATACCTTTGCCAAATTCACATCTACCTTTGTTTCCCGAGCAACATCTTCATATGGCATGGGAATAACATCATCATCAGAAAACGATTTTATTAAGTTAAAATGCACATCACCACTTCTTTCGTCTGCTAACGGCATCCTTGACAATGCATTCGGCACTATTAAATCCTTTCCTTTTTTATACTTGATTGTATAGTTATACCCAGAAAGGATTATAGCCCATTGTTGTATTCGACTTGCAGCCGTGTTAGGTATTCTTTTTTTTGAATTCAAAAGTGACGCCAAGGATTGGTGATCCGTAATTATATAAAATGTGCGACCAAACAGGAACTTGTGGAATTTCTTTACAGCAAATATTATTGCCAGCGCTTCCTTTTCTAACTGAGAATAGTTCTTTTCTGCTTCATTTAATGTTGCGGATGCAAACATTACTGGCTTTTCAAACCCATTTATAAAGTGAGTTAAAACAGCACCGATGCCAAACGCACTTGCATCACACGATAAATATACCTCCTTTGCGACAAAGAATATTACCATTAGACAACATTTCCTTACATCTCCGAAATGCTTGCTCACATGCTCGGTTCCAATTAAACTTTACTTCTTTTTGAGTTAGCCTGTATAATGGCGAAAGCTCCGATGCCATCATAGGAACAAATTTCCTATAGAAATTTGCTAAACCTAAAAATGACTTTAGTTCTGTTACATTTATGGGGACTGGGGCCTTTTCGATAGCAGCAACCTTCTCCGGACTTGGTAAAATTCCTTCTTTTGATATAATATGCCCCAGGTGAGTGTTAATAGTGAACAAGGAACTGGAATTTTCTGCGACTCTTAGCTGTTGGTACGCTCCAGCTAGGTCTAGTACCATAAAAACTTTACAATTTGCCAGACTTGCGAATATATCTTCTATAGAAGGCAAAGGGTAGTGTTCAAATTCAACCCACTTATTAACACTGACTTTAAAATCGACACAAATTCGTAATCCTTTATCCTTTTTTGGCACGACTACAATAGGAGTAGCCCATTGACTATATTTCACTGGAAAAATAACACCGGCTTTTACCATTTTATGAATCTCTTCTTCAACTTTTGCCTTTACAGCATATGGTACACTGTACGGTTTACAAAATATAGGTTTCGCATTTTCTTTCAAAACTATGACAGCCTCGAAATCTTTTATCGGCTCACTGGGACTCGAAAATACTACCGGAAACTTAATTTTTAGTGCTTCTACCATACGCCTGCTACTATCTACACCAATGATTTCTCTAGTAAATTTACGTGTTTCGAATGCCTTACGCCAGTCTGGAATTAGTTTATCTAACAAGTCCCGACCTATAAGCGTTGTAAATAATTGTTTTGCTCTTATTACAACCAATGTCAATGAGTAATTTTTACCTTCATATTCGACAAGCACTTCGAATCTGCCTAGTGTTACTAATTTCTCCCCGGTTACGGAACGATACTTCAGGTCTTCTTTTTCTAATTTTGCCTTTTGAAAATATTTATGGAAATAACTTTCCTCCATGACACTTGCACATGCTCCTGTATCTACTTCTACCTTGATCTGAACGTAATTAATTTTTAATAGTATTTTTTGTGGTTCAGCTTTCCGAGATGCAACCATTCCAATTAAATTTAGATTCTCTAAAGTATCTTCTACTTCTTCCTCTTCCAAATTATTGATTTTCTTTTTATTCCTACAAAGTTCTTTTACATGTCCTCTTTTATTACATAAAAAGCACCTCTAATTTTTGGCCGGACAAAATTTGTCCGCATTTGTTGCTCACAGTCCCAAGAATGCGCAAAAAAAAAATTAAGTTTATCACCTTTACTTACAACAGTATGTATTTCAGCCTTTTATATTCCAAATATATGGTGTTACGTTTATATCCTCGTCGCCAATATTGTGTTCCAAAATAAATTATAATGACAACGATGTTGATAGTTTAGCAACCAGTATAAGAGAGCGTTCCTCGCTTTATTATTATACAAAATTAACATTTAGTAACAGTAACTACCGTACAATCAAACAGGTTATTCATCTACTACTCTTCAATTATACAATAGAATATGTTAGCAAATACAATGCGAGGTATGATACACAAATACAGTGCAAGATTATAACACAGGTTAAGATCGGGCGATTGTGGAGGCCAATTCATTAAATTCAGCTTTCGGTGGCGAAATTGTTGCTGTAAATAATCCTTACACACATTAGATGTGTGCTTGGGATCATAATCGTGCTGATACGTGAACCCTCGCCCTTATAGTTTTAGTCCAGATGGGATAACATGTTTTTCCAAGATCGCAAAATAGCCATAGCGATCCATTCGACCCGTAATTTCGACCAAACCTTCAACTTTGTTGTTACCCAAAAGAACCCCATATCATCACAGAACAACCCCCGTGTTTTATTTTAGGAATCATACAGTCTGGGAGCATTTTCTCACCGCGGCGACGTCGAACGTAAACTCTTCTTTTGGATCCCAATATTTCGAATTTTGATACGTCTAACCAGAGGACTTTTCTCCATTGTGACATTTGTCAATTTTGGTGGTACTTTGCCCAATTAAGTCTTTTTTTACGGTTTGTAATCGAAAGAAGTGGTTTCTTAACAGCAACTCTACCATTTAACCCCTGATCTGTTAGGCACCTTTTTATCGTAGTCAACGACAATTTATTTTCCCGAGCGTTGTTCACTTGTGCTAATAATTTAGGTGCCGTCTACTTCCTATTACGCATGGATAATATTCCTATATTAGTTCGCACTTTCTGCCCATTTTTTATACCTTTGAAAGTTTTTTTTTTATTAAACCAATATAATAATAAAATTATTAACATTTAATCCCAGAATTAATTTTTAAAAATTTGTAAATTTAATTTAAATGCTCACAATTCAAAGCAAAAGGTAAAAAATTATTTACTTTAATATTCACTCGCAGATTTTTATTTAATAACTAAAATAAATCAGTTTTTTACGCAACAAAATATTTCGATTTTCAGTATGTTGGTGATTTCTCGAATAATAAACGTTAAAACAAAACAAAATATGCATAGATAAATGCATTTTGACAGGGTGTGTAAGAAAAATATTCATCGAAAATAGCATTGCAAGTCCTTTGTTTTAATTGAAAAAGGCTCATCGACCAAAAACTTTTGGCCTATAGTGTATGTATATTGTGTATCGAGCTAATATTGTGAGGTTTTTGAGCTTTTTGTGAGTGTACAAGAAAAAAAAGGAATCATAAAACGTAAATGAAATGTAAATCCAAAAAAGAGTTTAATACGTATATCTATTTAAACCGAGACGAATACGAGAATGAATATCAAAGAGAGCTTAGTTGGGCGCTAATCGAAAATTGTATTCCAAAAATTTTACTCATTTATTGCGTTCCCTCCTGTATAACAAACTTGTGGCACAAATTATTTGGACAAAGCTTAGAGCTTATTGCTTTTTGAATTGTAAAGCTTCGTAGGAAGTTAGATGAAGTTCGAGAATTTTTTAGCTCACAATTAAATGCAGGAAAAATTCTTTATCTCAAATATGATATTAACTCTACATCACCATGATACTCCAAATCAAAGTCACAAATTAGACCATTAAATTGTGTCTTTGCTAAATGGAAAATACATTTTTTTTTTAGATAATAAAATATTGGTTAAAAATTTCCTTTAAAAAATCCAAACTACAAATTAAATTGTAATTGTCTCAAACACCAATTCCCCAAGGGTCCGTCCCTCTCTAATATCTATATTTGTATGTAAATATTATATTGATTAATTAAATATTATTTTCTATAAATTAAAAATAATTTAAAAAAAAAAGAAAAATTACATTTTCCACACATAATTTTTTTTTTTTTTTTGCTCAAAAACGAAAATGAAGAAAAATTAATTAAAAATATAAAATGAAATCTTATTAAAAAATAAAATAAATAATTTATAATAATTCTGGGTACCTGATTAAAAATATACCATTATTTTATTAGTAATGTACACATAAAAAAATAAAAATAAGTAATAAATAAAAATAAAAAACAGATTTAAGTAACAAATGTAACCTGAAATAATTTATTAAACTAAACAAACAAAAAAACGTTAATTAATCATTTAATCATGTAGAAAATTAAATTTTTCGTTTACTAATTATTCTCTTCATATTTTATTAATTTTTTTTTTTTTTTTTTTTTTGTAATTGATTAAGCGACTTAATATTATGTATGTATGATGTATAATGTAGATAGAAATTTAGGTTGTTTATAAAAAATTAAAAAAAAAAATTGTCATGATAGAACTATATATATTCGCTCGTGATAGTATCGCGATATTTGGATTTTTTTTTTACTTCGTTTTGGAACACAACCCTAATATTTATTAGCTTTTACGCTTTAAAAGGTTTTTTAAAAAAACTTGAGTTTATTTTATATTTTTTTTTTTTTTTGGTTTTCGTAAATTACTAAAAGTAATTTAGTTTTATTGTTTTGTGTAATTAATATTATATGTATATGAAATATTTAAGCTTTGTAAGGATAAATGGATATCGTGCCTTGCAAGTACAAAAATTAATAGAAATTTAATAAAATACTTCGTTGATGTGGTTAATACGTATCGATTTGTTAGGAAATATTATTTTTTAGTCATTAATTACCAGAGCGGACATGTCTTTTAGGTAGAAAAATATTAGACATCTCAATCTACATAAAACTGCAATAGTGCCAATAAATAAACTTTTTTTTTTTTTGAATTTACATTTTTTTTAAACAAAGTGCAATACGATAGCTTTATAATTTTTTTTTAAATAATTAATTTAAATATATCTCTGTATATAAATTAAACAATAGACTGGATTTTTTTTTTATATATACAAAATATTTATTTATATTATAATTTAAATACATACACACACCCAACATACCAGAGACATGATCCGCCAAAACCATCACAAAACAAAAAAAAAAAAAATTAATATAAACCGTGCGCCCAATCATTCCACATAAATATACAGAAACCTATATATTTTTCCAAAATTAGCAATAAAATTTACAAATAGTACAATAAAATTTATAAATTAACCACATCAATCAATAAAAAAGTTCGATTTTTTTTTTTTTTTTGTAATAATAATTAAATTTCGTTTAATGTAAATACTAAACAAACAAAAATAAAAATGCTACATAACAAACAAAAAAAAACAAAAAAAAAAAATAATAATTAATTATCACTTTAATATGTATGATTAAAAATTAAAAATTTGTTGTAAAATTTGAAAATATTTATATTCTTAATATATTTATTTTGTTACGATATTATTTTATACACAAACACATTATTAATTTATATATTATATATTATAATTATGTTATAATTAATAAATAATTTTAATTTATTTTCTCATTGTAAAATATGACAAATAAAATTCAGTTACCATTTCTCACACTCACACATACACAATTATATATTACAATATATTTTTTTCCCGTACATAATTTATTTAATTAATTAATCTGTATTTATTATAATTATAATTTTTTATTCAACATTCCAAAATTCCTCAAAAAACTACTTAGACGGCAAAAAAACAAATAATTATACCTCAAATTATTAACTTTCCACTTTTTTTTTTTTTTTTTTTTTAATTAAAAAATAATATTTTATATATTTAATAAAATTAAGTTTTGTAAATTAAATTTAATAAAAGTAAAAAAAAAAAAATTATTTTTGTATTTTTAGATGCACCGATCTAAGGTGTAATATATAATATTTTCTAATCACTATTAAAAAAAAAAAAATTATTTAGTTTTTATTATTGGTTTTTATTATTATGATTAATAATTATATTTTGTATAATTTTAAGAACTAAAAAATCAAATAAATATATATTATATTCTCCATGCCAATAAGAAATATTATTAATATTAATTAATAAACGAAACATATTTTTAATTAATAAATAAAAATAATAATAAAAAACAAAAAGTATATCTACCTCATAAGCTTTTTTTACTTTATAATTTTATTAATATTATTAACTATGTATTATAATATTTTTATATTTTTTATTATTTTTATGTATTAAGTTTTTGTTTTTAATTTTATTATTATTTTCTATAGACACACACGTTACTGTATTTCTGTAATAATTCAGTTAATTACGACTTTTTTTTATTTTTTATTTTAATTTATAATTATATTAATTTTTATTATGTTTTTTTTTTTAACTACGAAACAAAAAGCAACAATACAACACACAAACAAAACAAAAAAAAAAACAATAGGAAATATGTAAAAAAAATGTAAAATTTTGACATAAAAAATTAAGAAAATGAAAAAATAAAAAAAAAAAAAAAATGAAAAAAAAAACAGATAAAAAAGAAATATTTTTTCAAGAAAATTTATAATGTTTAAAAATAATTTAATAAAATTAAAGTATAAAAAAAAAATGAACATAAAAAAGAACTAATTGATCGTTTTATTTCCCATTATCTAGGGTGACCCATTTTTAATATCGACGGATCCAAATATCTTCTTAAAATAAGCCAGCTACAAAAAATGGTTTAGACAAAAATTGTGATGGATAATGGGAGTTCTGTACTAATGACCTCAACCTTCAGGTCAATTTTCAAAGTCATATGAAGGTCAATGTAATTTTTTTAAATGAAAACCCCTGACCTCCCAAGGTCACACAAAAAGGAATATATTTTAGTTATAAAGCTTAGGATTTGCTATGAAAATTAAAAAAAAAAAAATATAAATTTATATTTTTGTTCTTTTTTTAATTTTCATAGCTGTTATGTGACCACTCGTACAAAATGGTTACAGCATTTCATTTAAATTTGGTACAATGTTATATTTTGCTATAAATCTACTCCAAAAAAATCGTAAATATTGGTGTCTAATTGTCATTTCTTTCTTTTTAGATTCATCTTTCGACGGGTAAGGTTAGCATAATTCGGTATAATATAATTTAATACAATATAATAATAATTTGCCTAAATTGCACTTTCAAATTCTATAAATAATTTAAATTAAAAGATAATAAAATATTATTGTGAATTCTATAATTGATGAAGAAATTTAATAATTAATTTTTTCAATTTCTAAAAACTTTTATGCTATATTGTAAAATTGTTCTGGTTGCGTCAGGATTCTCTACCAAATAAATGTCATAAGTTTTTTTATTTTTTATTTAAAATAAATTTTATTTATTTATTTTATGTAATTACAATCTAGTCTCCTGGACTAATGAGCAATTTGTTTCTGATTTAATTTACTAACTTAAATTAATCTATGGCTTCTTCCCATTGGCGTTCCATAGTGTTTGGTAAATTGAAGTAAACCACATCTTTGTAGTGGATTTTAGATCAGCACAATGCTGCTTAAACTGACAGTCACACCAGCTCAAAAGGTTTGGTTCTTTTAAGTCTGCGTACTAAATTCGTGATGGTTAGGAGCTGAGTTGCCTCAATGTTCACATGTTGGCGGAGCCTTTCTTCATGTCTCCGTGCTTTTTCCTGGATTTCGTTTAAGATGAGGTTCATTTTAAGGTCCCTATGAAGGTCATTGTTCCTGACATACCAAGGTGCATCAACGATGTTCCTTAATACCATATTCTGAAATATTTGGATGATATTTACGTTGCACTGTTTGGTACAACCCCAAAGCTGAATACCATAAGTCCAAATCGGTTTCAATATTTGCTTATAAAGTAGAAGCTTGTTGTATGTTGATAAAGAAGAGTTCCTTCCCATCAGCCAATACATTTTTCTGTATTTAAGTGTTAATTCTTCACTTTTCTTCTTGACATGTGCTTTCCATCGTAGTTTAGCATCCAGGGTCATGCCGAGATACTTAGCTGTGTTCGCATGCGGTATTATTTCCCGATTTATGGTAATCGGAATATGTTCAAATCGTCTGTTTGTAAAGTTGATGTGAACTGATTTAGCTTTGTTTTATCTTCAATAAAAATGCTCAACGTGTTTCTGTCTTTATTCATTGGACGTTCAGCTCCGACTCACTTTCCTTTTATTTACCCTATACGTCGACTAATAATATGTCTACATGTATCAATCTATATAAGGTTACACGTATACATAACACTCCTCCCCCTATTACAAAATTCGATATACTTTTAAATTTTTAATACTATTACAAAAAATTTCGTATAATAAAGTAATCCCTTAAACATAACATTAGTTTCACTAATAACAAAAAATTGTACATACTAAAATTCCCTTATTATAAAATCAGATTTTTTTCCATTTCCGCCTTTTTTTTTTTTTTTTTTTTTATATAAATTATTGCTTTCACAAGTCCAATTTTATGGGTTTTCTTAACAATGCTGGATTTCTTAATCTATAATTCATTTTAATTAATCCTGTCGAATTTGGCTTATTTGTAATCTCATTACTATTATTATTTTCCTTAATCGGCTCTTCATTCATACTTTTATTTGGAAAATATTTAAATAAATTTTCTCCTTTCCAAAATTTTTTTAATTGATTTCTATGAGCTGTTCTTAATGGTCCTCTTAAATTAATAACATAAATACACTTACTTATTCTATTTACAACAGTAGCTACAATTTATTTAGGACCATTGTAATGATTATTTTTATTAAAATATAATACTGATTGACCTCTATCTAAATTTAAATTTGTTTGTTTACAATTAGTGTCATATATTTTTGATTTACATTTACTTTCCCACTTATAATATTTATTTTTATCTAAATTAAATGAAACTGATTTTTTAACTTGCAATTTATTTCTCTTATTCATTATGCTAATTAAAGTTTTCGGGTTAAAATTAAAAATGATCTCCGATGGAGCCATCGATGTAACCGTAGATGGGGTAACACGATACTTAAACAAAAATTCCGAAACTTGGTCAACTAAACTTTTTCTATCATTTAGTCGTAAATTCTTTTTTAAAACTTCCTTAACAGTCCTTACTGCACGTTCGGCAGCACCATTACTTTGCGGATGGTACGGAGGGGAATGGCTCAACTTACAAAACTCGCTAAATTCTCTTCCTCCGAACGGCGGTCCGTTATCCGTCACGATTTCAGAGGGAAACCCAAAAATAGAAAACTGAACTTTTAGCTTCGACACTACAGCAGGAGCTTTACTATTCATTGACAATAAATAAACTTCCAGCCATTTGCTAAAATCATCCACGGATAACAAAAACGTTTGATTACCAAAATAAAATAAATCAAGGTGTATCCTTTCAAATGGATAACTGGTTTTAGGCCACTGAACATTTTTACAATCAGGTTTAGCTACTTGCTCCAAACTGCAGGCTTTACAAGATTTTACAAAATTTTCAATATCCCGGTCAATACCTAACCACCAAACAACCGATCTACAAATTTTTTTCATTCTAACCACGCCTATGTGTTGATCATGAATTACTTTAAGAACCTCTAATTGAATTTTTGCTGGAACTAAAATACGGTTGTTATAAAATATGCATTGATCTTCAATATCCAATGAATCCTTTAGACTATAATATGATTTCCACTCGTTAGGTATATTAACTGGCCAACCCAACCGCAAAAAACTATATAACTTACTCAAACTTTCATCCACTATTGTTTCCTTTTTAATTATCTCTTGACTTATCGGTAACTTTTCCGAACAATTAAACGACAACAACAAAGGTTCTTCTAATTCCGTACATGTCTGCAAAGGTAAACGAGATAAACAGTCAGCATTCTTCATCAATGAACCTTTTCTATATTTAATAGTATAATCGAACTGTGATAAATAAATTGCCCACCGTTGAATTTTTTGTGCTGCTACCGCTGGCAACGCCTTTTTTTCATTAAAAATAATCTCCAACGGTTTATAATCACTAACAATTATAAAATATTTTCCCATAACATATTTTTCGAACCTTTTAACAGCGAAAACAACCGCTAAAGCTTCTCGATGGATTTGACTATAATTTTTTTCAGCAGGAGTGAGTGTGGAAGACAAACATAATTGGCCTTTCCTCCCCATCAATTAAATGGGCCAAAACACCACCAACACCATAAGGAATCGCATCACACGCAATAATTAGTGGTTTATTGGAGTTGAAAATAGTTAAAACATTATGCTTCAACAATAGCTTTCTCGAATCGTCAAAACTCTCCTGACATTCTTTACTCCATATAAAAGGTTTATTTTTTAATTGGTATAGGGGATATAACCTTGAATGACAAATTGGGTAAAAATTTACAATAATAATTTAACAACCCTAAATAAGATTCCAATTCCATTAAATTCTTTGGGGTCGGTGAATTCATAATCGCTTCAACGATCTTTGGGTTAGGCTTCAACCCATCCTTACAAATAATATGACCTAGATATGTCACTGAATCTTTGAAAAATACACATTTATTCAAATTAATTTTCACATTAGACTTTTCTAAAACGTACAAAACCGAATTTACCTTTAACCTTGTGTCCTCTAAACTAACACCACCTATTAGAATATCATCCAAGTAACATACTACTCCTTCTAAACCCAATAACAATTTGTCCATGACCATAACGCTCTGAAATATTGATGGAGCCGAAGAAACCCCAAATGGTAACCGCTGAAATTGAAATAATCCCTTTTGCGTGTTGATCGTAACAAACTTTTTTGATCGTTCAAATAAAGCTAACTGCTGATACGCCCCTGACAAATCCAAAACACAAAAACAACTAAAATTAGCTAAGCTAGCAAAAATATCCTCTACTAACGGAAGGGGATAATGCTCCATACTCAATACTTTATTAATCGAAACTTTAAAGTCTCCACAAATTCTAATGTCGCCCGACTGTTTTGGAACTATTACTATGGGTGACGCCCAGTCGCTATGTCTTAGTGGCACCAAAACACCTTCACCAACTAACTTGTCTAATTCCTCACTAACTTTATCTCTTAAATGAAATGGTACCGAATAAGCCTTACAGAATTTAGGTTGAACATCACCTTCAATTATAATCTCTGCTTCATGTCCCACTATTGGATTTTTATTACTAGAATCAATTATGCTCGGAGCAATTTTTCTAACCTCTTCTAAAATATGCTGTGAAACATCAACACAATTCACCCTGTTCACTTCGTCTGCCTTCCCCGAACTACAACAATCATCCTTTACAAACAAAATTCTCCATTTTGGAAAAATTTTTGACAGCCAATCTCGCCCCATAATTGGTCTAAAATCTGCTTCTGTGCACAACACTGTTAACATTAAATTAAACTTTTTTCCTTTCGCAACTACAGTTACATCAATAACTCCCCGAACATCAACCCTTGCCCCCGAAATTACCTGAACGGACTTTAATTTTTTGTTATCGACAATTTGTTTTTGGCTAAAATATTTATTATAAAACTGAGAGCTTATTACCGATATATGTACAAGCACCACTATCAACCTCCATATCCAAAAACATATTGTCGATTTTAATCTCAGTCATTAAGGGTTTTTCATAACTTACATTTACTAAATTATTTATTTTAAAATTTTTTATCTTAAACGATACCTCCTTACGACTCCTACAAAAACGTGCTATCTGACCAGGTTTACCACATACAAAACATGTCCATACACGCCTACCTGCGTTATGCTGATAATTGGATTGTCGACCACCGTCATGTTGATGATTAGATTATCGACCGCCATTATTAAATTTTGCTTTATCTTGATGTGATCCGACGCTGGAACTTCGATGATTGCTTTTTGTCATATTATGCCCTTTACTATTGTTCTCGACGAATTTGTTGATTGTATTTTCACCTCTAATCGCTTTCTGCTCCTGTCTCGACATTTCCATACCACAAGCCTTATCGTAGGGTTTTTGGAAAGTTAATTCCGATTCACTCAACAAGCTATTCAAAATACGTTCATCTCGCAGCCCAAGCACAAATTTGTCTCGTAGCGCTCGTTCCAAAAATGCGCCAAAATTACACGCTGCCGCTAACATTTTAAGTTCCACTATATATTCACTTAGGGACTCGTTCGCCTTTTGGTCTCACTTGAAAAATTTATAGCTCTCGGCTATTTCAATTGTTTTGGGCGTGAAGTGTGCCTTTAATATTTTTACTACTTCCGCGTACTTTTTTTTTTGACGGTAAATCCGGATAACTTAAAGTGTACAAAATTTCAAAACTTTCCGGTCCCATTAACGTAATTAACAGAGAAAGTTTCTTCTCTTCTTTAACTTCATTTACCGTGAAAAATTCCTCCATGCGGTACAGGTATTGTTCAAAATTACCACCCGGCACAAAATTTTCAATTTTACCGATCAACGCCATGATCAAATCACTCCTTTTTTTTAAATATATTTATTTGAAAAACTTTAAAATAACACACAGTAGAAATTCTTTAAACCTTAACAACAACTACGAGTATATGTGTGAAGTGTGACCATCCATTTTATTTGGTTTTTATCCTCGTCGCCATTGTTTTATCTTCAATAAAAATGCTCAACGTGTTTCTGTCTTTATTCATTGGACGTTCAGCTCCGACTCACTTTCCTTTTATTTATCCTATACACCGACTAATAATATGTCTACATGTATCAATCTATATAAGGTTACATGTATACATAACAAGCTTCATTTAGTTTTATTCTCCACCTTTTTGTCCATTTATATATTTGAGTTATAGCTGATTGTAACTTCTGTGTTGATTCTTCGTTGCTTTTTCCAACAGCTAAGATCGCCGTATCATCTGCAAAAGTTGCCACTGTGTTGTTTTCTAATGTAGAAAGATCATAGTAGGTATAAAACCGGCCCTAATACACTGCCCTGCTGAACTCCTGCATTGATTTCTTTCAATTCAGAAAATGTATCATCTAACTTAATCCTGAAGAACCTATCTTTCAAGTAAGATTCCAGTATCTTAGCATATTGCATTGGTAAAAGATTCCTTAACTTGTGGTTAAGTCCTTCATGCCACACTCTATCAAACGCTTGTGCAACGTCTAGAAATACTGTTGAACAGACTTTTTTCTCCTCTACTGCTTTCTCAATTATACTGGTTATTCTGTGTACTTGATCAATTGTTGAGTGTTTGTTGCGAAAACCGAATTGATGATTTGGGATCAAGTTTTTACTCTCGATTATCGGATTTAGTCTTTTTACCAGAAGCTTCTCAAAGAGTTTAGACATGACTGGCAATAGCGAAATTGGCCTATAAGACGATGTTATGTGTGGTGGTTTCCCAGTTTGATACACATTTGATTCTAAATGCTGCATTTATAAGATTGGTGAGTTTCACCAGAGCTTGCCTTGGCAGTTCTTTTAAGATTTCTGCAGTAATATGATCGTACCCAGGAGCTTTTTTCGTATTCATATTAGCTTTTATCTCACGCATGACTTCTTTTGGTGTTGTGGGTAGGATTTCTTTACTTTCTTTATTTATTTATTTATTTACATCTATTCTACAGTTAAAAACTTAATGAATAGTAAAAAAGAATTATTATAGATTTAAAAGAAATAAAAGGAATACTAACAATACGGAACATTACCTGAAAAAACGAAAACTTTAAAAACGTAAAATGAGATTAAAAATTGCAATTTCTAATTGCCTTCCGAAAATACACTCTGGATCTCTCAAAATTAAATAAATGGTAAAATTCATTAAAAATTCTAGCCATTGACTTGGTTGGCTCATTGGAACCATAATTCGTTCTATGAAAGTCAACAAACAAAAATTCCCTTGGACGCAAGCTTCTGGTAGGTACATAAATGCTCCAAGCAGAAATGAGTTCAGGACACTTAATGCGGCCACTAAGAGAATCACTAACAAACAAGGCAGATGCAATTTTTCGGCGTTTAACCAACGTATCAATGTGAAGGCACTCACACCGAATCACATACGATGGGAGACTTCGCACCTGTTCCCACATAGGTAGATGACGATCAGATAAATGACCAAGCTCCCTGGCCATATAGATAGTAAAAGGTGCAATATGCACATCCTGATGATGATACCAAACCACTACAGCATATTCAAGGTGAGATCTTACTAAAGAAGTATATAGACTAACACACGAAAATGCATCCATAAAATCCTTTGTCATTCTAAAAATAAAACCTAACATAGAATTGAACTTTAATATTATTTTATCTATGTGTAACGCAAAAGTTAATTTCTGATCAAACAGAACTCCTTAATCAACAGTTGAAGTTACTCTACAAAGTAGATCTCCATCAAAATAATAATTGACAATATTTGGATTGAGTGTTCTGAAAAACGACATCACCTAACACTTTTGTACATTGATGAACAATTTATTCTTAGAACACCAACTAGACAATATATTAATTTCAGATTGCAAAACCTCAGCATCACTTACAGATTGAACATGCATGAAAATCTTCAAATCATCAGCAAATAATAAATATTTACAGAATTTAAAAATATTAGGAATATCATTCACGAATAAAAGAAATATAATTTGGCCTAAATGGGACCCCTGAGGGACTCCTGAATGACAATACATATAATCTGACTTAACATCATTCAACAGAACATACTGCTCCCTACCAATTAGATAAGAAGAAATCCATTTAAGAAAATTTGGATCAAGACCAATAACCGAAAGTTTTTCAATAATAATTTTATGGTCGATTGAATCAAAAGCTTTAGCAAAATCAAAGTAAATTGAATCAACTTGGGCGCCTTTAGATTCAAGTGACTCAATAGTGAATTTAGTAAATTGCAACAGATTGGTAGTCGTAGATTTTCCACTGGTGAAACCATGCTGGAAACAAGAAATTATCTCTTTAGTATGGAATAACAAATGTTTCGATACAATTAATTCGAAAAGTTTTGGTATAGACGAAAGAATTGAAATACCACGATAATTTGATATATCAGAACGATTACCCTTTTTGTAAATTGGAACAATGTGAGAAATTGTCCAAGCTGAAGGAAATTGTCCAGAAATTAATGATTGGTTAAAAAGATAACATAATGGAGTTGCAATATATGAGCTCACACATTTTAGTATTGATGAGGGTATCTCATCAGGCCCACATCCATCATTAAAATCTGACAGAATTTCATAAATGTCATATTCAGTTATTATTAAGTACGGAATGTTAAACTGGCAATTACTACCAGTAGGGTCGCTATCAAAGGATCCGTAATTAACTTTATACACCGATTGAAAGAAACTAGCAAAACTCTCGCAGATTTCAGGAACCGTGCTCAGTTTACCTCCACTAATCATTACCGATGGAAAGCCAGTTGTATTACGTTTTTCGTTAACAAACTTCCAAAATGTTTTAGGGTTTTGTTTGATATTAGTTTCAATCACACTTATATACTGACAATATTTAGAATGAAATACAGATTTAAATTGTTTACGTAGATCAATAAATTTGGATTTATTCAGTTGACAATTATTGGATCTGAATCTATAGTAAGCTTTATTTTTACGGTTACGTAAGTTGATCAAATCAGAATCAAACCATGGTGGGTAATTATAGTTACGTTTTTTCCTCAAAGGTACGAATTTATCAAAAGCAACAAATAGTAAGTCATTAAAATTTTTTACATTTTCATTAACATCATTGGGGTGGGAAAGGGGGCTTAAGTAATTGGTCTACAAATAGTCCAAATGTCATCCTCACCTGCACGTGGTGCACCCTGCTAGATAACTAACGAGGCTTTGGCGACCGAGACACGGCGGTATAACTGACTACCGAGAATTTAGTAAATGATTTTCTCAAACCAGACCCACTACCAACTCGTACTGGTCAGAGTGGTAGATGCTTTATGACCAGTAAAATAAACAATGAGTACAACGGATTCAGAAAATTGTACCCCAGGTGGTAACCCAGCTAATCAGCTGGCAAATCCACCCTCTAACGAGGCTGGCTCAAAGGATTCTGGGGTGAACCAATCATTGTTTAACAGCCCTTTTGGGCAACCCAACCCATTTAAACAACAATCCAGGGTGGGTAGATCACCACCACCAATAGCGAACACCTTAGAAAGGGATAACGCAGGACATGCGCAATAAGATTTACGAAATAGAAAAGTTAACGTTAAATCTAAACAAAGACCTCAAAAACTTACAGCGAGAAAACAAGGAGTTAAAAGATGCCCTAAATGCAGTAATGTCTGAGAAAGAAACCACTAAGATAAACAACACCAATGATCATATAGAGGTTATGTATGAAACAGACGAGGAAGAACTCAATAGAGAAACGGGATGGATTCTGAACCGTAACAAAAAAAATAAGAAACGTAGGATGTGTAAATCACCACTGATTTCACCCGATTCGAAACAATCAGTTGAGCAGCTTCCAACCGGAAGTAGGCACGTGCAACAGGAGGATAAAGCTCAGGTTCCGTCGGAACAGAAACGGCCAAGTAATGAACTCCCAACCGGAAGTAAGAATGTACAACTAGAGAAAAAAGTGCCACGGCCGCCTCCAGTAATAATATCTAATTGCAATAATTATCAGAGTATTAGAAACATCATGGACAACAATCATATAAAGTTTCAAGCTACAGCGTTAAATAGTGGTGATATCAAAATAAATGTCACAGACGGTGATAGCTATAGAAAGTTAACAGGAACTCTTAACGAAGAAAAGACAGCGTGGTATTCCTACGAAGATAAGCAGACAAGGCAAACCAAAGTCATTGCTAGGAAGCTACACGCTTCATGCAAACCAGAAGAGATAAAAGAGTATCTTTTGGAGAAAAAATACAAAATTAAAGAAGTTACACAGCTGCTAAAAAGAGGTGACAAAACACCTCTTCCATTATATATGTTGTCTTTTGAAAGAACAGAAGACATTAAAAATATTTATGGAATCAGCGAAATACTCCATATGAAAGTGCAAATAGAAGCAGTTAAAAAATCTAAACTGATCCCCCAGTGCAAAAAGTGCCAAGTCTACGGACACACGCAAAACTTTTGTAATAAGGAGCCCAGATGCGTGAAATGTGTAGGAAAACACCGTACGGCTGAATGTACGAAACCAAAAGACACCCCGCCAAAATGTGTCAACTGTGGAGAGACACACCCAGCCAACTACAGAGGTTGCATTGTTATAAAAGAGCTGCAAAAAATTCGCAACAAAACAAGGGAAACTTCAATAATTACCAGGCCAGAAATTAACTCAGCCTCAACAAGAATACCTACAAATTTAAGGTCACACCAAATATTAAACCAGCCATCAAGAACTAATCCAAATGTAACATTTGCTGATGTACTATCTACTGGAAGTTCGAGAAGACAATATAGTTCTCTTTTATTTAATGATTCAAATAATAACCAAACTAATAAAATATTACAAGATATTCTTGATAGACTTAGTTCACAAGAAGAAAAGCAAGAAAAAGCCCTCATATCAATCCTACAAAGGCTCACTCTACTCGAAAAACATGGCAAATAATTTAAAAATTCTTGCATGGAACTGCAATGGTATATTGCAACGACAAAATGAAATACAACTATTTCTTGATTTAGAAAAAATAGATATATGTTTATTATCTGAAACACACCTTACTACTCAAAGTCATATAAAAATTCGCGGCTACGAAGTTCACTCAGCAGTTCATCCTAATAATAATGCACGAGGGGGCAGTGCCGTGATTATAAAAAAAGATATTAAATACCATCTGCAACAAAAACTTGAAAGTGATGAAATACAAGCAATTAGTGGTATGTGCAATATATTGCCCACCTAGATATAACATCAAAGAGAATGCTTATACTCAGTTCTTCAAGCAGCTCGGTGAAAAATTTGTAGTCGGGGGTGACTTCAACGCTAAACATACTGACTGGGGATCAAGACTAACCACAACTAAAGGGAAAGAGCTTCATCAAGCAATAATTAAATACAACTGCAACTGGCATTCTACTGGAAAACCAACTTATTGGCCCAGTGATCAAAATAAAACACCAGACCTAATTGACTTCTTTATAACAAGAAAAATCCCGGTTCATTATATACAAGTGCAGGAAGGATTGGACTCCACATCTGACCACTCCTCTATTTTAATGATAATAAGTGATACAATAATTACTAATGATAAACAGCCACTGCTAACAAATAAATATACTGATTGGAAAAAGTTCAGGAATGAACTAAACAATAGCATCATTTTAAACACACAACTTTCATCAGAAGAAACATTAGAACAGGAGGTGGAGAAGCTCGTCAAGGACATACAGGTAGCGGCGTGGAAAAGTACTAACACAACAAACAAAAAAATAGCTGGCAAATGCTATCCAATGGAAATTAAATCACTAGTTATAGAGAAGAGAAGTACCCGTAGGGAGTGGCAACGTACACAAAAATAGATTAAATAATTTAACACAACGAATACGTAGAGAAATACGGGAATTTAAAAATAAATCAATAAATTCATACCTACAATCTCTCACCTATGATAAAAGTAGTGATTATTCATTGTGGAAAGCAACCAAATATTTGAAAAGGCCAGTTATGCATATACCACCAATAAGAACAAATAATGGTCACCTGGCAAAAGGAAAGAAGAAAAAGCAGAAAAATTCGCGGATCATCTCGAGCGGCTTCAGCCAAATTTAACAACACTTAACCAACAGGATATATTGTTCGAAAACCAAACAACTATCCTGAGACAGGAAATTCCATTAACTAATGCTAAAGAAGTAAAACAAGTAATAAAGAACCATGTAGTACTTAAAAAATCACCAGGATATGACCTGATAACTGGAGAGATTCTAAAACAATTACCTAATAAAGCTATTAAAAAAATATCGGACATAATTAATGCTTCCTTCAGACTCCGTTATGTCCCTCTATCTTGGAAATTTGCGGAAGTGATAATGATACCTAAGCCAGGTAAGCCACCAAGTGAACTGGCCTCGTACAGGCCAATATCACTTCTTCCAACTATGTCAAAACTATTTGAGAGATTGTTATTAAAACGAATTAAACCAAAAGTTGTAAAATCAGGAACTGTTCCGTGCCATCAGTTTGGATTTAGAGAGGAACACTCCACAATCGACCAAGTCCATAGAATAACAGATATAATAGAAAAATCCTTAGAGGAAAAAAAGATTTGTTCAGCCATATTTCTTGACATAGCGCAGGCATTTGACAAAGTCTGGCTAGATGGTTTAATATTTAAATTGGAGAAAACTCTGCCATTTGAGTATTGCGAACTGCTAAAGTCATACCTGAAAAGGAGATATTTTAGAGTTAAACAGGAAGGAGTTTACTCCAGTATTAAAGAAGCTAAAGCAGGAGTCCCGCAGGGGAGTGTCTTAGGGCCTTTCCTTTTCGTACTGTTTACTAGCGACATACCACAGACGAGCAATACAACTATCGCCACGTTTGCAGATGACACTGCAATTCTAGCTGTTGGTGACACAATCGCTGAAGTCACATTCAAACTACAAATAGCCGTAAATAATATACAAGATTGGCTAGCTAAGTGGAGAATTAAAGTGAATGAATCGAAGTCTACTCACATTAACTTCACTAATAGATTAATAGAACCACTACCTGTGACTCTCAATAATATCTCTGTACCACATGCCAATCAAGCAAAATACCTTGGTATGAACCTTGATGCAAAGTTAAAGTGGAAAATACACGTGAAAAAGAAAGCAGAAGAGCTTCAGTTAAAATATAGAAAAATGTACTGGTTAATTGGAAGAAACTCTCAGTTATCCATTCATAATAAACTTATGCTTTATAAACAAGTACTCAAGCCGGTCTGGACATATGGTATTCAACTATGGGGATGCACCAAAATCAGCAATCAACAGATATAGTTCAACGATTTCAAAATAAAGTCCTCAGAGGAATTGTAAATGCCCCTTGGTACACTCGTAATAGTGACCTTCATAGAGATCTCGGAATAGACACAGTCGCAAGTGAAATAAAGAAATGTGCTCAAAAACGTCAGGAGAGGCTCCATCATCAGCCTAACATCGAAGCTGCAAGACTACTTCATCAAGAGGGTATAATAAGAAGACTCAAAAGACTAAAACCTTTTGAGTTACCTGAATAGTCCGCACAATGCAACATCAACCAAAACATCACTTTATGTAAAGAACACATATGAGTGCTTTATTATTATATTGTCAGAGTCAAACGTTGTTAGTCAAAAATGACTAGTTACTTTGTAAACAAATTTTATTGTTATCATAAATAAAATTATTAAAAAAAAAAAAAAAAATTAACATCATTGGCTCGAAAAAAATCATCCAAACAAATGCAACAGAGATATTCAGAGAGACCAGGGCCCTATTGCACCAACTACTTATCACTTATTACTTATCATTTATCAACTTATCATAAATTTTGATAATTTTCTGTTGTACCAAATTGAAATTTGATAAGTATTTAATTGAGTTATAATAAGTGATAAGCACTCACTTATCAAAATTAAGTTGCACCAATTTGCGAAATGATAAATGATAAGTAATATTTTGATAAGTGATAAGTTTGAGGTTTTTGATAATTTTTTCGTAGTTCTGTTGCACCAAAAGTTTTAACTTATCAATAATCGACTACTTTAATGATAACTTATCCAAAATATCAATAAGAAAAATTTCACTACTCAAAAAAATTGATAAGAGCTACAAATTGTAGTGGTATGACGGAAGTCTGTTAAAAACGTTTTTGTTTTGCTGTTATTGTAAGATGAGAACTTTTGTTCGATTTTAAAAGAGTACAAACACATTTTTCAATAAAATTATTTATTATTATAAATGATAATGACAATACATGTAACAATGTGTTTTCAAGTGTATAATAACTTTAATTTCAAAATTTATACCGCTATTTTATTGTATTCTAATAAGTTATCATAATAATAAGGACGTGTTCGAAGTTTGTAATAATTTTGTTTTTGTAATAATTTTGACAGGAGTGAAATAATTTTTTTTTTCATATTTTGTAATAAGTTTTATTTGTAATTTTTTTTTACAAATAAATTAACGTAATACGGCTTAGTTATCGTTATTGCGCGCTTTTGTTTATGAATATTATTACAGAAGTGTCAAATTTACAACACGTAGTGGCTGTGATAATTTGGTTGAATACAAAATAATATCATAATTATTACAGCTGGAATAATTATCACAAGCTTCGAACACGTCCTAAGTCAAAGTAAGAACAATTTCATTCTGTTCGATTTATCATAGAGGTAAAACAGTTGTTTTTCGATATTTTAAAATTAATATAAAACTATCAAATATAGGTATTATATCAACTTTAGTGAACAAAAAGTGAAATTTATTAAACGAAAGAATAATTTTTATAAATAAATGCATCGGTTCGAAAGATTATTCGAGGATGAAAACGAAAGAAAAAATCGTGTAGTGAAAGCCAGAACCCAATATTCTCTGGACTCGCAAGTGATAAAACATTTTCGTTTGTCACATGAACAAACACCATGGAAGCGACCGAAACTGCGCATTGAATCCTATATAGCAGCTACTAACAAAACTGCATTGGTTAGGAATATCCAGGATAGAAGTTTCTTGAGATGGGTGGTTACCTTCAGGTAGCTGGTTGCTTCGATGGAACAATGATTAATATATTAGATGCACCTACGGTCAATGAAGAACACTGCGAATCGGCATGGAAAACATTCAATGAATGCAATGATGGTGTGTGGCCCAGACCGCAGCTTTTATGCAGTAAATTCAAATTGGCCAGGTAGTGTCCATGACTCCAGAGTATTGCCATATACAAGGCTATTTAGCAATTTTGAGTTTTGTTTTCGCCCGTTCCCCAGTGCTGTGATTTTGGGTGACAGTACCTACTTCCCCTTAAAGATTGGCTTTTCCCACCAATGCGAGGAAATCCGGATGATGCAATAGAGCAAAGATTTAATCGTGCTCATAAGCGGACGAGACGAATAATGGAAACTCATTTTGGTTTGTGTTGTAGTTAAATTCAATTTATTTGTTAATAGGAATTCTCTTAATTCATTTGTTACGAAAATAAATTGTTTACGTTTAAGCACTGCTGAAAAATTATTTACAGTTAGAAAAGAGAATTTATTTTAAAAGCAACAAAAGTAAAGTTTAACAATTGATTCTAAACACTGAAATAAGAACTCTCAATTGAGAAAGGTTTCTCTTCATGTATTATTATATACATGCAAAATTGTTGTTGTTATTAAATTACAGAATACCAATTTTTTAATTGTTTTGCTATGTAGGTCCAAAACCATTGTTTTACATATAAAATGTGCGGAAACCATATTATTTTGCAAACACTATCACATTTATAGCATTTTTGTTTAGATCATTACAACTTATCATAAAAATTTGATAATTCGTCAATTGATAAGTTATAGACAATCTGATGTGCAACGCTTATTACTTATCATTATCAAAATTTGATAAGTTTTTAAATTGATAAGTGAGTGAAATTTTGTTATTTTTGGTGAAACGCTTATCACTTATCATTATCAAAAAAACTAACTTATGATAAGTTGATAAGTAATAAGTGATAAGTAGTTGGTGCAATAGGGCCCAGGTGTGTCGCATTCCTTAAAATCATAAAACGAATCATCAAAAGAAAAAACCCGACATTTATCATCTCGATTTCCAACACGAAATATAATCTCGAGATAATTATGATGAATATCATTTTCCTTGAAAGATGTCAAAGACTCATGAACTGACAAATATTCCGTATTATTAACAAAAATTAAATCTAAAAACGAATTGTTTTCATTACAAAATAAATTAACTTGTTTGAGATTGAAACTGAACAGTGCATCCACGACCGCTGCATCATTTGCAGATAGAATATCCGAAGGGAGTATAACCCCAAAGACTCAGTTTTACTATCAACCAACCAATGAATATTACTTAAATTAAAATCACCTAATATAACTAAAGTATCATTATAATTAATTATATTAACCAATTCACATATACAATCTACATGACTCAAATAAACATCAGTAGGTGAGCTAGGTGGTATGTACAAAACTATAAAATAAAATAAATTATTACAAATTAAAACTTTGACACATAAAAATTCAATAGAGCCACATCCAGGTACTGCAACCAGCTCACTTTGCATAGAAGAATGGGCTGCAAATAGCACACCACCTCCACTTTTTTTTAGTGCTGTTAAAAATAGATCTATCACATCTATAAACGACAAAGTCATCAGAAAAGAACTCATCATTAAAGATCCCCTCATGAAATCCAGTTTCCACAAGAGCAAAAAAATTGAAAATCCGTTGAATAAAAGAAATTCAAAAATTCAGCTGACTTAGACGACATACGCCCAACATTACGATAAAATAATCTCGGAGACGTCAAATTATAATGATTAGTTTGTTTATCAAAACGACTGGCATCAGTTAAAGAGTTGATTGGTTTCGTTGAAGAACGGGAAAATTCGATTTATTGGTTCGTCCCTTATTAAAAATTACAAATTCTTTAATTAATGACCCAGCAGGCCAAGAAGTAGGTTGTAATAAATTCTCAAAATCAGTAACGTCCACATATAATTTAAATGACGAAAAATTACGGTCTGCATCATTAATCCGTCGAGATATAATACGCTGGCATTTTACATCCTCAATGTTAAATTTATCTTTAAGATAATCCAAAATTACAGCTTCGGAAACATCTTTATGGAGTCGAGAAACAAATAAAGTTTTACGTGGCTTCACAACCTGGAGCGATGAGACCAGATCACCAGTGCCAATAATAATTGGTCGCTCAGAATGAAGTTTGATATGATGTGCAGCCCCACTATTATGAGCATGATGAGAAGCTTGAAACGACAGTGTCGATTTAGTATTATTCTTCGATTGATCCCGATCATGATTGATTTGACTTTCTTGCACAGCTTGTTCAGTTATTATCTCGGCTTCCAACGTTTGGTCTTCATGTGGCTGGAATATTTTTTCGAGGTGTTCAGCAAATTCTCGAGCTTTGTCTTCATTATTTCTAGCCCATTTCTCACCTGCTATTTTTATTGGGCGCATCTGCATTATTGGTCTTTTGATTCTTTTGGTTGCTTTCCAAAGAGAATAATCAGTACTGTTATCATTAGTTAATTTTCTTAAATAGTTGCTGATTGATTCATCTTTCAATTTTTTGATCACTCTTCTTAATTGTTGAGTGAGATTGTTCAAATGAGTTTTATCTTGGGGGGCCCTTGTTTGTTGCCATACTCTTCTCGCTCTTCTGTTTTCTGCGAGGAGTTCCCTAATTTCCATAGGGTAATTGTTTCCCTTGATTTTCGTACATCGTTTACAAATTTGTGAAATTCTTTGTCTAATTGTTCTTCAGTCTTTAATGGAACCATTAAGTTAATTTTTTCTTCTAGCTAGAGCTAGAAGATAGCTTTCTTCTAGCCCAATTAGTGTGATTATTTACTAGGAATGGGTTTCTTTCTTTCTGAATGATTTTTTCACTTAACGTTAGAAGTATTGGTGAATGATCAGAGTTTAAGTCGTGGCTTTCATCTAGTACTTGTACATAATTTACAGATATGTTCTTTATTATGAAGAAATCAATCAGATCTGGTACTTTGTTTGGATCAGTTGGCCAGTAGGTTGGTTTTCCAGTTGAGAGGGCTTCACAACTACATTTTCTGATAGCTTTTAGGAGTTATTTACCCTTAGTCGCTGTTAATCTGGATCCCCAGTGGACATTTTTTGCATTAAAGTCTCCTTCAAGTACAAATCGTTCTCCTAATTTTGCTCATCATTACTTGAGCATAAGTCATTTTACCTGTTGTGATCCTGGAGATGGTTCTATTCGGATAAATAATACACCAAGGATTACTGACAGTATATACTTTATTTCTAGTTTGTGTGTAGCTTGTCGTGGTGAAAATCCTTCTGCTGTTTTTTCCATATGACATCTGCCAGGCGGGGTATATCCCGGCTTGCTAGGATAAGGTCGTTCAGACTGTCATCGTAACACTTCTCCCCGTTTTAAGATGAATTGTTTCGGATGTGAATGAAAATAAATGGAAATGAGAAACTGCCTTGTTTAGCACACGTAGTCTCCGAGATAGGCGGGTGGAACTCCAGCTGTAGCTCGTTGAGTTCTTCGTGGAACTTGCTCCTGGAGCGTTGGCAAGTCTTCTTGTTGATCGTCCAGTGAGTCTTGCAATGAGTCATCTTCTTGTACTTCCTCTTTCTCCTCCTCGGGTTCTGGGATGATTTCGGGCTCAATCTCTTGCTTTCCTGAGACCTGGATATCAAAACTGTCCAGAAGAACGTTGTGGCCATCGTCGAGATACGTGTAGCGTTTTTTTAGCTGATTTGCATGAGCAACGATCTCTCGTATATCGGTTTGCACCTTGTAATTGACCGTTCCCATTTTACACACGACTTCTCCTGAAACCCGGCGCCACTGGTTGCTGCTTAAGTGGGTTTTAACGAAAACTTTGTCGCCGATCTCAAACGTCTTTTCCTTAGCACCGTGGTGAGTGTTGAACTGCTGTTCCATCTTGTGGTTTCGTTCTACTATAGCTTTCGTAGTTGGCATGAGCAAGTCGAGCTTCGATCTTGCTTGTCGTCCCGTCATCAGCTCATGCGGCGATTTCGATCCAAGGTTGTATGACGGTGTGAAACGGTAGTGCTTAAGGAACTTTCGCAAGACTTTATTAGCGTTTCCATCCTTCTCAAGCTTCTTGAGTCCCTGTTTCAGCGTCTGCACGAACCGTTCTGCCTGACCGTTCGATTGCGGATGATAAGGCGCTGTGGTGATATGCTCGATTCCTCTTTCTGGACCTTCTGCGCAGAATTGCTTAAATTGTTCCGATTTGAATTGCGGTCCGTTGTCAGAAACGATTGTTTTGCAATCGCCATGTCTTGCGAAGGCTTCTTCGAGCTTATCTGTTGTCTGCTGGGACTTCTGGCCACTTTGAAAAGGCGTCGATGATGACAAAATACCAGAAGCTGTTGACTGGACCAGCGAAGTCGATGTGCAATCGCGACCACGGCGCTTCTGGAATCGGCCACTACTGCAGTTTAGCTTTGATCGGTGAAAACGCATTCGTTGCGCAATTCACACAGGTTCGAACTGTTTTTTCGATGTCGTTGTCGAGCGATGGCCAGGAGACTTTCTGTCGAGCTAATAGCTTCATGCGCTCAATGCCAGGATGACCTTGATGCAGTTCTTTCAGTATTTCGCTGCGGTAGCGCTTCGGAATTATGATGCGATCACCGAAAAAATGCAACCGTTGATGACTGTGAGTGAATCTCGTCTTGCGAAGTAGTCTGCAGCATCAACGTCAGGAATTTGCTCTCGTTTGCGTGGCCAATCCTTCTCAATGCAACTTGTCATTACCTTCAACGTCTCGTCTCGACTTGTTTCGTACTGAATAGCTTCGAAGGTTACTGGCAGCTTCTTGGCGGTGTCGATAGCGAAGCAACCTAGTGAGTCTTCTGCAATGACCTTCCAATGACGACGTCTTCGTCAGGCTTCTCGTGTTGACTAATGAGTCGAGAGATGAAATCTACGTATGCGAAGCTGTTCGTGTCGACGTATTTGATTTTGAAGTCGTATGCCAGCAATATCAACGCTTTACGTTGAAGGCGGCTTGCCGTGTGTACCGGAATTCCCTTCTTATTCCCGAATATTGCGAGCAAGGGTTTATGGTCAGTCTGGAGCTCGAATTTTCGACCATAAATGTAGAGGTGAAACTTCTGAAGGGCGAATGTGAGCGCCAGAGCTTCTCGTTGGATTTGCGGGTAGTTTTTTTCTGCTGCTGTGAATGAGCGTGCGGCATGCATTACTGGGTGCAACGACTTACCGGGCATCTCATGCATTAGACTTGCTCCCATTCCATAGCTTGAAGTGTCAGCGGCAACGATCAATTTCTTAGTTGGGTCGTAGTGAGTAAGTCCGAGGTCAGATGCCAGAACTGTCTTGATCTCGTCGAAAGATTCTTGATGTTTTGTTTCCCATGCAAACGTGACATCATCTTGAAGAAGCTCGTCAATCGGCCGCGATGTTTCTTTATACCAGGAATGAATTTTTCGTACCAAGTGACTGCTCCTAGAAATGCCTGCAGTTGCTTGACGTCTGTTGGAGAGGGAATGTTCTGAAGCGTCTTGATCTTTTCTGGGCTCGGTTTAATGCCGTTAGTGTCGAGTATGTGGTCAAGAAATTCGAGTTCTTTCTGACGGAACCAACACTTGTCGATTTTGAGGTGGAAGCCGTTCTCCTGAATGCGGCTTAAAACTTCGTACAGATTCTTGTCGTGGTTATTTTGATCTGTTCCTCCCACAATGAAGTCGTCGATGAACGGAAAGGCGCCCTTTGCTCCGCTCATCATGCTGCTCACAAGTTTTTGGAAGATTTCCGGTGCTGGCTTGTCTCCTGGCTGCAACCGATTGACTTTGAAAGGTCCGCAGTGAGTGTTGATGGTCATCAGCTTCTTTGAGTCGTCGTCGAGCTCGACTTGAAGGAACGCGTCTGAGAGGTCGATTTTGCTAAAGAGTTTGAATGGCGATAGCTGAGCAAAAATCTCGTCAGGCGTTGGCAGTGGAAATTGTTCCGGTTCAAGCGAATCATTTAAGCCAGTTGAGTAGTCGGCGCAGATTCTAACCCGTCCATCCTTCTTCTTGACAGCGACGATTGGTGCGGCGTATGCTGAGTATCGCACGGGGCTAATCACATTTAAGAGCTGTAACCGTTTGATTTCGTTCTCGATAGGCTCCATAGTGGCAAATGGAACTGGACGGCTGTTGCGGAAAATTGGTTTTGCACTTGGTTTGAGCGTCAGCGATGCCTTTTGGGTGCAAAGGCCGAGCGAATCGCTGCGTCGAGTCGGACGTTGTTGTAGACGCTGGCGATGGGATTATTCCATAGGTCGAGAGCTTCCATCCAGTCGCTGCCGAGGACGTTCAAGCTTGAATTTGCGACGTTGCATGGGCCGATTTCTTCTCGTCCGTGGAGCTTCAATCGTGCGGTGAATTTTCCGAGCATCGACACCTGCTGAAGCGCTGATTGCTTGCTCTTCGCATGGCGTCAACGGCGGTTCACCAATCTTTTTCCAATTTTTCTCGGATATAATTTTCCAGTCGGAGCCAGAATCCAGTTGCAGGCGAAGCTTGTGATCATCGATGGCTGGTTCAACAAACTTGCGGGTAGAGATCGATGCTGTTGTGACTGCCAGACTTTGACGACGTTCTGATCTGTGGCTAGGTCTGCTTGGTCTTGATCGGAATCTGCGCAGGAATTCGGTCGCCGAGGTACAATGGCCAGCTTTGTGACCCTTTACCTTGCAAGTATCGCAGATTTTGTTCTTGTACGGGCAATCCTTATGCCAGTGGCAGTCACCGCAGAAGTAGCAGTTGTTAGGAGGCGTGTCCAATTTTTCTGTTGATTTGTGTGTGGATTTCTGCCGACCATGCTATTGCTGTCCTTCTTTCTTTCTGAACATCTGCATCACTTCGCTTCTCAGTGCTGAGTTGGAGTGTTGGACAATCAATCTGGTCACTGTGTCTGGATTGGCTGCTGCTGCACGGGTTATTTCGACTTCCTCGAGCTTAATGAGAAGTTTTTCGAAAACGAGTGAGTCTTCAGCTCCCGTGAGCGCTTTGACGAACATGAGAACCTTAAAATCGTCGGCTGTGCACGTGGCAATCTCGGATTTTTCGCACTTCCTGTTGACTTGGCTTGCGAAATCGTCCCAATTTTCTCCTGAACCTTTAGCGATGCTCAAACACTTGTAGCGGAGCGTGAAGACCGATTCTTTCCGTCCGAAAATCTTTTTCAGCTCCTCGACTGCTCTCTCGAAAGTTATGGTTTTGTATGGTCTCTGGCAGGATGCGATCAGCGAAACGTCGGTACTCCGAGGTTGCGGCAACTTCTCAGTGAGCAAACTCACTCGCTGGCGGACCGTCAATGTCTGTGCTTCCTCTGTGAAGATGTGCTCGTATCGAGCGTACCAGCGGTCGAATGTTTCACCGTCCTCCGGGCAGTGGCCGAATTTTTCCATTCGATCGGACAGGTGCTTGTGTATTTGTGCCGCTGCTGGTCGGTGAACTGCATCCGCTGAATTTGCTGGCGGAGCGTTTCGCTGCTGAACCATTTGTTCCATGATTGCTGCCATTTGTCGTTGGTTTTCAGTCTGAGCTTCCATCAACCGTTTGATGAATTCTTCCATGATGCCGAGGTTATGCTCAATTGTCAAAAAAAAAACGTAAAATTCGCTTTATCCTCGTCGCCACTGTTGTGATCCTGGAGATGGTTCTATTCGGATAAATGATACACCAAGGATTACTGACAGTATATACTTTATTTCTAGTTTGTGTGTAGCTGGTCGTGGTGAAAATCCTTCTGCTGTTTTTTCCATTTGACATCTGCCAGGCGGGGTATATCCCGGCTTGCTAGGATAAGGTCGTTCAGACTGTCATCGTAACATTACCAAATTTTCTTTGAGTAGTTCCCGACACTCTACGATTTACTTCGGGTCGGTTCATCTTAACCGCTTGTTTTCTGAATAAACTTGGATTTTTAGCAATCACGTTCTTATTTTTGATGTTTTGCAGTTCAATAGCAACAAAAAATTGTGGTATAAGCTTAGATCTTCTTAGAGGCTGAATAACCACTTTGCACCCCAAGATGTACTTAATTTGATAAATTTTTTCGATATCTTTATCAGAATCGAAGGTTAACATAAACATGTTGAGAGGTACTTTGTCTCTCCATTTTAGCTTAATCGATGCTTCAGTTGCCTTAAATCCTTTTGCTTTCAGGTTATCAATTATTTTATCTGGTTTACACGTAGAGTGTAAGTTTTTAGCCATGACCCTAATTGGTCTGGTTTGTTTATCTTCAAACGTGTGCCAAGCACGGTTTTCTTCATTTAACATTTTTGTCATTTTTCTGTATGTTTCAGCATCTTCTAAGTTTATTTTGATGGAGTTTCCATTCATCACCTTTGCATTAAACTTATCAGTAGCAGTTATTGTTTTTATTTTCTCATAGAGTACATCGTAGTCTTTGACTTCATCTATTACTATTGGTGGTGGTGAAGGTATTTTTTTTTTGGTTGTTTCTGGATAATATTTGGAACATTATCCTTTAATTGAGTTGGGGAGGGCTTATTATTCCGTCTCCTTTTTTTCTCCCACCTTTAACTCTAATCCACTCAGTTTCTCGAGCTAGTTCTTCTTCATCCATATGATACTCTTGTGGAGTTGTATTCTGGTTAGGAGTAGAACCGATGTCCTCCTTTGGCTTAAGAGCTTTAACTTCGTTTTCAAGCGTCTTCATACGCTCCTGCATCCATGCAATTGTAATACTCAGTTGCTTATTTATATTGTTGGCTTCAACTAATGCATTATTAGCTTTAAACGATTAATTGTGAAGCTTTTATTCGTTTGTAGAACGAGTGTTGTGGCTGCTGGCCCCAATGGAGGGACTACCACCTCTTATCGGAGAATACGCCACTTTTTTACTCCTCTGGAAGGGATGTGAATTATCCTTTTCTGTTTCACTCAATTGAGCTTGTTTATTCACCAACATGTCTTGGGATTGGTTAAAATAATTGTAGTATAGCAATGGCTGGTCTCCCCCAGAATCCATGAGACCGACCTCCGACGAGGGTGGATTTACCTGAGCAACAGGTGTACTCATTTATCTTGTACTGCACTCACCTCTAGTATTTCGCCGATGCTTCACATCGTTGCCCGGGTGTTACCACGTGGAGGTATACTAGACACATTTGCTGGTTTCTACATAGTTGCAGCGTTGGAATATAGACCACGAAATACATGGCTATAGACGGTCAACCCTATCCTATTGAGACGCACCCAACACCCAATCTCATAAGTAAAAGTGAAGCTTTTCCTATATTTTTCAAATAATCCGATAAAAACAATAATAAACAAAGTTTTATTGAGAAAACTGATTTCATTCTATAAGATAATCAGATTTTGTTGCAATTTGCCACTGAATCATAAAAGTTTTTACCAAACAAAAGTTTCCTAATTTTCTTTTAATTTTAATTATCGATTATAAATTATACTGACTTTTGCTCAAATAAATTAACATAAATAAAATAAAAAATCGAATCTTAGTGTTAGTAAATTTCCAGAACAATTGTGTAAAATATCTCCAAAAATTTCAGTCAAACACATCACACTGTTTAAATTAGAAAGAGCGATAAAATTAATCCATTCTTTTGACGGTGATTCTACTAAATCTCAACACTTTATTCCTTGTTTTTGAAGGTACCGCCAACAAGGATATTAATTCTTTTCTAGACTTACTAAAATCAAAACTTTTAGATTTAGCGTTCGAGCAAAGTTTTAAGTACAATGAATATACCTCTTGGAACGATTTAAAATCGAATTTACAAAACGAATTTTCAGAGTTATATTCATGTGAACACTTGCAAATTGAGCTCGTTTTTCCAAGAAGGTCTTCACGATCATCTAAAATTAGTAGTCAAAGCACGATTTCAGAGCTTAAAAGAATTTGTAGCTAAAGCCTGCGAGGAAGAACTAGCATTTCAACTTCACAAACAAAAAATAAATTCTTTTAGTTCTTCTAAGGAACAGGTAAAACATTAGTTATGTTTCAAATTAGACCATATAGCGGCGTCTACTTGTTACCTTAAGATGTCTAGACCATTTTCTAACCAACCTAGTTTTTCTAGTTTATCGAAAACACAATGTCCACAGCTATCCAGCTCATATATGGTCTAATTAAGAAATTCCAATGTTCCATTTAAAGGTCAGGCATTAGCAAACATATCCAATCTAACTACTAAACACCCAATCCATCATCACCCAAAGAGAGTTTCATCAAATCAGATACTATTTGCCATCCTAAATTAAAATGTTTTCTAAAAGTTATCTCAAACAATCATATTGGTACTCTGGCTGCCTATGATGTAAAAATTTAACTACCTAATTCAACTCAAATCGGCTATCGTTTCCATATACGTAGTGAAGGATGATTTTCCGATAGCATGTTGCGGTATACAAGGCTGGGCAGTAACGAATTACATGTATTTGAATTACGTAATTAAAATACAAATTACAATTTGTAATTTGTATTTTAATTACTCATTCTCCAAGTAACAGTATCTTGTATTTTAATTACATAAATTCTAAGTAATTGCAATTTGTATTTTAATTACCCCAGTTTTTGAAATTTCTTATTTACATTTTTCAAGGCTTATTAAAATTTGGTTCCAGAGTCATCAGCATAAAACCTAATCTTAATAATCTTTTTCTAATGATACGTTTTTTCACTAAATGAATTTTGTCAAATCAAATTTATTAATTTACAAATGTAAAGTATTTGTAATTTGTATTTTAATTACTGAGTTTGCTGTAACTAGGAAAAGTATTTTAATTACTCAGTGTAATGTAATTTGTCCAGCATTCTAATTAGGTAATTAAGGGTCCTATTCCATGAGCTAGCCACACCTTTGTCATCATTGTTGGCAATGGGCGATATTGGCCCTTAACAGTTGAGTGCGATTTCAAAAATATAATTTTGTAGAACCTTTACTAAACGAACGATTCGTATGGATTAGGGTTTTTGACTAGGTAATTAAAGGGCCTATTCCAAGTGCTGTGACTTGTGGTAATTAAAGGGCCTATTCCAAGTGTAAACCTTTGTCATCAATGTTGGCAATGGCCGGTATTAGCCCTTGAGAATTGAGTGCGATTTTAAAAATATAATTTTGTATAACTTTTACTAAATGAACGATTCTTATAAATTAGGGTTTTTTAATTAGGTAATTAAGGGTCCTATTCCAAGTGCTAGCCAAACCTTTATCATCATTGTTGGCAATGGCCGATATTGGCCCTTAAGGGTTGAGTGCGATTTCAAAAATATAATTTTGTAGAACTTTTACTAAACGAACAATTCGTATGGATTAGGGTTTTTGACTAGGTAATTAAAGGGCCTATTCCATGTGCTAGCCAAACCTGTGTCATCATTGTTGGCAATTGCCGATATTGACCCTTGAGGGTTGAGTGCTATTTCAAAAATGTAATTTTGTAAAACTTTTACTAAACGAACGATTCGTATGGATTAGGATTTTTTAATTAGCTAATTAAGGGTCCTATTCCATGTGCCAGCCAAACCTTTGTCATTATTGTTGGCAATGGCCGATATTACCCCTTGAGGGTTGAATACGATTTAAAAAATATAATTTTGTAGAACTTTTACTAAATGAACGATTCGTATGGATTAGGGATTTTGACTAGGTAATTAAAGGGCCTATTCCAAGTGCTTTGACTTGTGGTAATTTAAGGCCCTATTCTAAGTGCAAAACCTTTGTCATCATTGTTGGCAATGGCCGGTATTAGCCCTTGAGAATTGAGTGCGATTTCAAAAATATAATTTTGTATAACTTTTACTAAATGAACGATTCTTATAAATTAGGGTTTTTTAATTAGGTAATTAAGGGTCCTATTCCAAGTGCTAGCCAAACCTTTATCATCATTATTGGCAATGGCCGATATTGGCCCTTAAGGGTTGAGTGCGATTTCAAAAATATAATTTTGTAGAACTTTTACTAAACGAACAATTCGTATGGATTAGGGTTTTTGACTAGGTAATTAAAGGGCCTATTCCATGTGCTAGCCAAACCTGTGTCATCATTGTTGGCAATTGCCGATATTGACCCTTGAGGGTTGAGTGCTATTTCAAAAATGTAATTTTGTAAAACTTTTACTAAACGAACGATTCGTATGGATTAGGATTTTTTAATTAGCTAATTAAGGGTCCTATTCCATGTGCCAGCCAAACCTTTGTCATTATTGTTGGCAATGGCCGATATTACCCCTTGAGGGTTGAATACGATTTAAAAAATATAATTTTGTAGAACTTTTACTAAATGAACGATTCGTATGGATTAGGGATTTTGACTAGGTAATTAAAGGGCCTATTCCAAGTGCTTTGACTTTTGGTAATTTAAGGCCCTATTCTAAGTGCAAAACCTTTGTCATCATTGTTGGCAATGGTCGGTATTAGCCCTTGAGAATTGAGTGCGATTTCAAAAATATAATTTTGTATAACTTTTACTAAATGAACGATTCTTATAAATTAGGGTTTTTTAATTAGGTAATTAAGGGTCCTATTCCAAGTGCTAGCCAAACCTTTATCATCATTATTGGCAATGGCCGATATTGGCCCTTAAGGGTTGAGTGCGATTTCAAAAATATAATTTTGTAGAACTTTTACTAAACGAACAATTCGTATGGATTAGGGTTTTTGACTAGGTAATTAAAGGGCCTATTCCATGTGCTAGCCAAACCTGTGTCATCATTGTTGGCAATTGCCGATATTGACCCTTGAGGGTTGAGTGCTATTTCAAAAATGTAATTTTGTAAAACTTTTACTAAACGAACGATTCGTATGGATTAGGATTTTTTAATTAGCTAATTAAGGGTCCTATTCCATGTGCCAGCCAAACCTTTGTCATTATTGTTGGCAATGGCCGATATTACCCCTTGAGGGTTGAATACGATTTAAAAAATATAATTTTGTAGAACTTTTACTAAATGAACGATTCGTATGGATTAGGGATTTTGAGTAGGTAATTAAAGGGCCTATTCCAAGTGCTTTGACTTTTGGTAATTTAAGGCCCTATTCTAAGTGCAAAACCTTTGTCATCATTGTTGGCAATGGTCGGTATTAGCCCTTGAGAATTGAGTGCGATTTCAAAAATATAATTTTGTATAACTTTTACTAAATGAACGATTCTTATAAATTAGGGTTTTTTAATTAGGTAATTAAGGGTCCTATTCCAAGTGCTAGCCAAACCTTTATCATCATTATTGGCAATGGCCGATATTGGCCCTTAAGGGTTGAGTGCGATTTCAAAAATATAATTTTGTAGAACTTTTACTAAACGAACAATTCGTATGGATTAGGGTTTTTGACTAGGTAATTAAAGGGCCTATTCCATGTGCTAGCCAAACCTGTGTCATCATTGTTGGCAATTGCCGATATTGACCCTTGAGGGTTGAGTGCTATTTCAAAAATGTAATTTTGTAAAACTTTTACTAAACGAACGATTCGTATGGATTAGGATTTTTTAATTAGCTAATTAAGGGTCCTATTCCATGTGCCAGCCAAACCTTTGTCATTATTGTTGGCAATGGCCGATATTACCCCTTGAGGGTTGAATACGATTTAAAAAATATAATTTTGTAGAACTTTTACTAAATGAACGATTCGTATGGATTAGGGATTTTGAGTAGGTAATTAAAGGGCCTATTCCAAGTGCTTTGACTTTTGGTAATTTAAGGCCCTATTCTAAGTGCAAAACCTTTGTCATCATTGTTGGCAATGGTCGGTATTAGCCCTTGAGAATTGAGTGCGATTTCAAAAATATAATTTTGTATAACTTTTACTAAATGAACGATTCTTATAAATTAGGGTTTTTTAATTAGGTAATTAAGGGTCCTATTCCAAGTGCTAGCCAAACCTTTATCATCATTATTGGCAATGGCCGATATTGGCCCTTAAGGGTTGAGTGCGATTTCAAAAATATAATTTTGTAGAACTTTTACTAAACGAACAATTCGTATGGATTAGGGTTTTTGACTAGGTAATTAAAGGGCCTATTCCATGTGCTAGCCAAACCTGTGTCATCATTGTTGGCAATTGCCGATATTGACCCTTGAGGGTTGAGTGCTATTTCAAAAATGTAATTTTGTAAAACTTTTACTAAACGAACGATTCGTATGGATTAGGATTTTTTAATTAGCTAATTAAGGGTCCTATTCCATGTGCCAGCCAAACCTTTGTCATTATTGTTGGCAATGGCCGATATTACCCCTTGAGGGTTGAATACGATTTAAAAAATATAATTTTGTAGAACTTTTACTAAATGAACGATTCGTATGGATTAGGGATTTTGACTAGGTAATTAAAGGGCCTATTCCAAGTGCTTTGACTTGTGGTAATTTAAGGCCCTATTCTAAGTGCAAAACCTTTGTCATCATTGTTGGCAATGGCCGGTATTAGCCCTTGAGAATTGAGTGCGATTTCAAAAATATAATTTTGTATAACTTTTACTAAATGAACGATTCTTATAAATTAGGGTTTTTTAATTAGGTAATTAAGGGTCCTATTCCAAGTGCTAGCCAAACCTTTATCATCATTATTGGCAATGGCCGATATTGGCCCTTAAGGGTTGAGTGCGATTTCAAAAATATAATTTTGTAGAACTTTTACTAAACGAACAATTCGTATGGATTAGGGTTTTTGACTAGGTAATTAAAGGGCCTATTCCATGTGCTAGCCAAACCTGTGTCATCATTGTTGGCAATTGCCGATATTGACCCTTGAGGGTTGAGTGCTATTTCAAAAATGTAATTTTGTAAAACTTTTACTAAACGAACGATTCGTATGGATTAGGATTTTTTAATTAGCTAATTAAGGGTCCTATTCCATGTGCCAGCCAAACCTTTGTCATTATTGTTGGCAATGGCCGATATTACCCCTTGAGGGTTGAATACGATTTAAAAAATATAATTTTGTAGAACTTTTACTAAATGAACGATTCGTATGGATTAGGGATTTTGACTAGGTAATTAAAGGGCCTATTCCAAGTGCTTTGACTTTTGGTAATTTAAGGCCCTATTCTAAGTGCAAAACCTTTGTCATCATTGTTGGCAATGGTCGGTATTAGCCCTTGAGAATTGAGTGCGATTTCAAAAATATAATTTTGTATAACTTTTACTAAATGAACGATTCTTATAAATTAGGGTTTTTTAATTAGGTAATTAAGGGTCCTATTCCAAGTGCTAGCCAAACCTTTATCATCATTATTGGCAATGGCCGATATTGGCCCTTAAGGGTTGAGTGCGATTTCAAAAATATAATTTTGTAGAACTTTTACTAAACGAACAATTCGTATGGATTAGGGTTTTTGACTAGGTAATTAAAGGGCCTATTCCATGTGCTAGCCAAACCTGTGTCATCATTGTTGGCAATTGCCGATATTGACCCTTGAGGGTTGAGTGCTATTTCAAAAATGTAATTTTGTAAAACTTTTACTAAACGAACGATTCGTATGGATTAGGATTTTTTAATTAGCTAATTAAGGGTCCTATTCCATGTGCCAGCCAAACCTTTGTCATTATTGTTGGCAATGGCCGATATTACCCCTTGAGGGTTGAATACGATTTAAAAAATATAATTTTGTAGAACTTTTACTAAATGAACGATTCGTATGGATTAGGGATTTTGACTAGGTAATTAAAGGGCCTATTCCAAGTGCTTTGACTTTTGGTAATTTAAGGCCCTATTCTAAGTGCAAAACCTTTGTCATCATTGTTGGCAATGGTCGGTATTAGCCCTTGAGAATTGAGTGCGATTTCAAAAATATAATTTTGTATAACTTTTACTAAATGAACGATTCTTATAAATTAGGGTTTTTTAATTAGGTAATTAAGGGTCCTATTCCAAGTGCTAGCCAAACCTTTATCATCATTATTGGCAATGGCCGATATTGGCCCTTAAGGGTTGAGTGCGATTTCAAAAATATAATTTTGTAGAACTTTTACTAAACGAACAATTCGTATGGATTAGGGTTTTTGACTAGGTAATTAAAGGGCCTATTCCATGTGCTAGCCAAACCTGTGTCATCATTGTTGGCAATTGCCGATATTGACCCTTGAGGGTTGAGTGCTATTTCAAAAATGTAATTTTGTAAAACTTTTACTAAACGAACGATTCGTATGGATTAGGATTTTTTAATTAGCTAATTAAGGGTCCTATTCCATGTGCCAGCCAAACCTTTGTCATTATTGTTGGCAATGGCCGATATTACCCCTTGAGGGTTGAATACGATTTAAAAAATATAATTTTGTAGAACTTTTACTAAATGAACGATTCGTATGGATTAGGGATTTTGACTAGGTAATTAAAGGGCCTATTCCAAGTGCTTTGACTTGTGGTAATTTAAGGCCCTATTCTAAGTGCAAAACCTTTGTCATCATTGTTGGCAATGGCCGGTATTAGCCCTTGAGAATTGAGTGCGATTTCAAAAATATAATTTTGTATAACTTTTACTAAATGAACGATTCTTATAAATTAGGGTTTTTTAATTAGGTAATTAAGGGTCCTATTCCAAGTGCTAGCCAAACCTTTATCATCATTATTGGCAATGGCCGATATTGGCCCTTAAGGGTTGAGTGCGATTTCAAAAATATAATTTTGTAGAACTTTTACTAAACGAACAATTCGTATGGATTAGGGTTTTTGACTAGGTAATTAAAGGGCCTATTCCATGTGCTAGCCAAACCTGTGTCATCATTGTTGGCAATTGCCGATATTGACCCTTGAGGGTTGAGTGCTATTTCAAAAATGTAATTTTGTAAAACTTTTACTAAACGAACGATTCGTATGGATTAGGATTTTTTAATTAGCTAATTAAGGGTCCTATTCCATGTGCCAGCCAAACCTTTGTCATTATTGTTGGCAATGGCCGATATTACCCCTTGAGGGTTGAATACGATTTAAAAAATATAATTTTGTAGAACTTTTACTAAATGAACGATTCGTATGGATTAGGGATTTTGAGTAGGTAATTAAAGGGCCTATTCCAAGTGCTTTGACTTTTGGTAATTTAAGGCCCTATTCTAAGTGCAAAACCTTTGTCATCATTGTTGGCAATGGTCGGTATTAGCCCTTGAGAATTGAGTGCGATTTCAAAAATATAATGTTGTATAACTTTTACTAAATGAACGATTCTTATAAATTAGGGTTTTTTAATTAGGTAATTAAGGGTCCTATTCCAAGTGCTAGCCAAACCTTTATCATCATTATTGGCAATGGCCGATATTGGCCCTTAAGGGTTGAGTGCGATTTCAAAAATATAATTTTGTAGAACTTTTACTAAACGAACAATTCGTATGGATTAGGGTTTTTGACTAGGTAATTAAAGGGCCTATTCCATGTGCTAGCCAAACCTGTGTCATCATTGTTGGCAATTGCCGATATTGACCCTTGAGGGTTGAGTGCTATTTCAAAAATGTAATTTTGTAAAACTTTTACTAAACGAACGATTCGTATGGATTAGGATTTTTTAATTAGCTAATTAAGGGTCCTATTCCATGTGCCAGCCAAACCTTTGTCATTATTGTTGGCAATGGCCGATATTACCCCTTGAGGGTTGAATACGATTTAAAAAATATAATTTTGTAGAACTTTTACTAAATGAACGATTCGTATGGATTAGGGATTTTGACTAGGTAATTAAAGGGCCTATTCCAAGTGCTTTGACTTTTGGTAATTTAAGGCCCTATTCTAAGTGCAAAACCTTTGTCATCATTGTTGGCAATGGTCGGTATTAGCCCTTGAGAATTGAGTGCGATTTCAAAAATATAATTTTGTATAACTTTTACTAAATGAACGATTCTTATAAATTAGGGTTTTTTAATTAGGTAATTAAGGGTCCTATTCCAAGTGCTAGCCAAACCTTTATCATCATTATTGGCAATGGCCGATATTGGCCCTTAAGGGTTGAGTGCGATTTCAAAAATATAATTTTGTAGAACTTTTACTAAACGAACAATTCGTATGGATTAGGGTTTTTGACTAGGTAATTAAAGGGCCTATTCCATGTGCTAGCCAAACCTGTGTCATCATTGTTGGCAATTGCCGATATTGACCCTTGAGGGTTGAGTGCTATTTCAAAAATGTAATTTTGTAAAACTTTTACTAAACGAACGATTCGTATGGATTAGGATTTTTTAATTAGCTAATTAAGGGTCCTATTCCATGTGCCAGCCAAACCTTTGTCATTATTGTTGGCAATGGCCGATATTACCCCTTGAGGGTTGAATACGATTTAAAAAATATAATTTTGTAGAACTTTTACTAAATGAACGATTCGTATGGATTAGGGATTTTGACTAGGTAATTAAAGGGCCTATTCCAAGTGCTTTGACTTGTGGTAATTTAAGGCCCTATTCTAAGTGCAAAACCTTTGTCATCATTGTTGGCAATGGCCGGTATTAGCCCTTGAGAATTGAGTGCGATTTCAAAAATATAATTTTGTATAACTTTTACTAAATGAACGATTCTTATAAATTAGGGTTTTTTAATTAGGTAATTAAGGGTCCTATTCCAAGTGCTAGCCAAACCTTTATCATCATTATTGGCAATGGCCGATATTGGCCCTTAAGGGTTGAGTGCGATTTCAAAAATATAATTTTGTAGAACTTTTACTAAACGAACAATTCGTATGGATTAGGGTTTTTGACTAGGTAATTAAAGGGCCTATTCCATGTGCTAGCCAAACCTGTGTCATCATTGTTGGCAATTGCCGATATTGACCCTTGAGGGTTGAGTGCTATTTCAAAAATGTAATTTTGTAAAACTTTTACTAAACGAACGATTCGTATGGATTAGGATTTTTTAATTAGCTAATTAAGGGTCCTATTCCATGTGCCAGCCAAACCTTTGTCATTATTGTTGGCAATGGCCGATATTACCCCTTGAGGGTTGAATACGATTTAAAAAATATAATTTTGTAGAACTTTTACTAAATGAACGATTCGTATGGATTAGGGATTTTGACTAGGTAATTAAAGGGCCTATTCCAAGTGCTTTGACTTGTGGTAATTTAAGGCCCTATTCTAAGTGCAAAACCTTTGTCATCATTGTTGGCAATGGCCGGTATTAGCCCTTGAGAATTGAGTGCGATTTCAAAAATATAATTTTGTATAACTTTTACTAAATGAACGATTCTTATAAATTAGGGTTTTTTAATTAGGTAATTAAGGGTCCTATTCCAAGTGCTAGCCAAACCTTTATCATCATTATTGGCAATGGCCGATATTGGCCCTTAAGGGTTGAGTGCGATTTCAAAAATATAATTTTGTAGAACTTTTACTAAACGAACAATTCGTATGGATTAGGGTTTTTGACTAGGTAATTAAAGGGCCTATTCCATGTGCTAGCCAAACCTGTGTCATCATTGTTGGCAATTGCCGATATTGACCCTTGAGGGTTGAGTGCTATTTCAAAAATGTAATTTTGTAAAACTTTTACTAAAGGAACGATTCGTATGGATTAGGATTTTTTAATTAGCTAATTAAGGGTCCTATTCCATGTGCCAGCCAAACCTTTGTCATTATTGTTGGCAATGGCCGATATTACCCCTTGAGGGTTGAATACGATTTAAAAAATATAATTTTGTAGAACTTTTACTAAATGAACGATTCGTATGGATTAGGGATTTTGACTAGGTAATTAAAGGGCCTATTCCAAGTGCTTTGACTTTTGGTAATTTAAGGCCCTATTCTAAGTGCAAAACCTTTGTCATCATTGTTGGCAATGGTCGGTATTAGCCCTTGAGAATTGAGTGCGATTTCAAAAATATAATTTTGTATAACTTTTACTAAATGAACGATTCTTATAAATTAGGGTTTTTTAATTAGGTAATTAAGGGTCCTATTCCAAGTGCTAGCCAAACCTTTATCATCATTATTGGCAATGGCCGATATTGGCCCTTAAGGGTTGAGTGCGATTTCAAAAATATAATTTTGTAGAACTTTTACTAAACGAACAATTCGTATGGATTAGGGTTTTTGACTAGGTAATTAAAGGGCCTATTCCATGTGCTAGCCAAACCTGTGTCATCATTGTTGGCAATTGCCGATATTGACCCTTGAGGGTTGAGTGCTATTTCAAAAATGTAATTTTGTAAAACTTTTACTAAACGAACGATTCGTATGGATTAGGATTTTTTAATTAGCTAATTAAGGGTCCTATTCCATGTGCCAGCCAAACCTTTGTCATTATTGTTGGCAATGGCCGATATTACCCCTTGAGGGTTGAATACGATTTAAAAAATATAATTTTGTAGAACTTTTACTAAATGAACGATTCGTATGGATTAGGGATTTTGACTAGGTAATTAAAGGGCCTATTCCAAGTGCTTTGACTTGTGGTAATTTAAGGCCCTATTCTAAGTGCAAAACCTTTGTCATCATTGTTGGCAATGGCCGGTATTAGCCCTTGAGAATTGAGTGCGATTTCAAAAATATAATTTTGTATAACTTTTACTAAATGAACGATTCTTATAAATTAGGGTTTTTTAATTAGGTAATTAAGGGTCCTATTCCAAGTGCTAGCCAAACCTTTATCATCATTATTGGCAATGGCCGATATTGGCCCTTAAGGGTTGAGTGCGATTTCAAAAATATAATTTTGTAGAACTTTTACTAAACGAACAATTCGTATGGATTAGGGTTTTTGACTAGGTAATTAAAGGGCCTATTCCATGTGCTAGCCAAACCTGTGTCATCATTGTTGGCAATTGCCGATATTGACCCTTGAGGGTTGAGTGCTATTTCAAAAATGTAATTTTGTAAAACTTTTACTAAACGAACGATTCGTATGGATTAGGATTTTTTAATTAGCTAATTAAGGGTCCTATTCCATGTGCCAGCCAAACCTTTGTCATTATTGTTGGCAATGGCCGATATTACCCCTTGAGGGTTGAATACGATTTAAAAAATATAATTTTGTAGAACTTTTACTAAATGAACGATTCGTATGGATTAGGGATTTTGAGTAGGTAATTAAAGGGCCTATTCCAAGTGCTTTGACTTTTGGTAATTTAAGGCCCTATTCTAAGTGCAAAACCTTTGTCATCATTGTTGGCAATGGTCGGTATTAGCCCTTGAGAATTGAGTGCGATTTCAAAAATATAATTTTGTATAACTTTTACTAAATGAACGATTCTTATAAATTAGGGTTTTTTAATTAGGTAATTAAGGGTCCTATTCCAAGTGCTAGCCAAACCTTTATCATCATTATTGGCAATGGCCGATATTGGCCCTTAAGGGTTGAGTGCGATTTCAAAAATATAATTTTGTAGAACTTTTACTAAACGAACAATTCGTATGGATTAGGGTTTTTGACTAGGTAATTAAAGGGCCTATTCCATGTGCTAGCCAAACCTGTGTCATCATTGTTGGCAATTGCCGATATTGACCCTTGAGGGTTGAGTGCTATTTCAAAAATGTAATTTTGTAAAACTTTTACTAAACGAACGATTCGTATGGATTAGGATTTTTTAATTAGCTAATTAAGGGTCCTATTCCATGTGCCAGCCAAACCTTTGTCATTATTGTTGGCAATGGCCGATATTACCCCTTGAGGGTTGAATACGATTTAAAAAATATAATTTTGTAGAACTTTTACTAAATGAACGATTCGTATGGATTAGGGATTTTGACTAGGTAATTAAAGGGCCTATTCCAAGTGCTTTGACTTGTGGTAATTTAAGGCCCTATTCTAAGTGCAAAACCTTTGTCATCATTGTTGGCAATGGCCGGTATTAGCCCTTGAGAATTGAGTGCGATTTCAAAAATATAATTTTGTATAACTTTTACTAAATGAACGATTCTTATAAATTAGGGTTTTTTAATTAGGTAATTAAGGGTCCTATTCCAAGTGCTAGCCAAACCTTTATCATCATTATTGGCAATGGCCGATATTGGCCCTTAAGGGTTGAGTGCGATTTCAAAAATATAATTTTGTAGAACTTTTACTAAACGAACAATTCGTATGGATTAGGGTTTTTGACTAGGTAATTAAAGGGCCTATTCCATGTGCTAGCCAAACCTGTGTCATCATTGTTGGCAATTGCCGATATTGACCCTTGAGGGTTGAGTGCTATTTCAAAAATGTAATTTTGTAAAACTTTTACTAAACGAACGATTCGTATGGATTAGGATTTTTTAATTAGCTAATTAAGGGTCCTATTCCATGTGCCAGCCAAACCTTTGTCATTATTGTTGGCAATGGCCGATATTACCCCTTGAGGGTTGAATACGATTTAAAAAATATAATTTTGTAGAACTTTTACTAAATGAACGATTCGTATGGATTAGGGATTTTGACTAGGTAATTAAAGGGCCTATTCCAAGTGCTTTGACTTTTGGTAATTTAAGGCCCTATTCTAAGTGCAAAACCTTTGTCATCATTGTTGGCAATGGTCGGTATTAGCCCTTGAGAATTGAGTGCGATTTCAAAAATATAATTTTGTATAACTTTTACTAAATGAACGATTCTTATAAATTAGGGTTTTTTAATTAGGTAATTAAGGGTCCTATTCCAAGTGCTAGCCAAACCTTTATCATCATTATTGGCAATGGCCGATATTGGCCCTTAAGGGTTGAGTGCGATTTCAAAAATATAATTTTGTAGAACTTTTACTAAACGAACAATTCGTATGGATTAGGGTTTTTGACTAGGTAATTAAAGGGCCTATTCCATGTGCTAGCCAAACCTGTGTCATCATTGTTGGCAATTGCCGATATTGACCCTTGAGGGTTGAGTGCTATTTCAAAAATGTAATTTTGTAAAACTTTTACTAAACGAACGATTCGTATGGATTAGGATTTTTTAATTAGCTAATTAAGGGTCCTATTCCATGTGCCAGCCAAACCTTTGTCATTATTGTTGGCAATGGCCGATATTACCCCTTGAGGGTTGAATACGATTTAAAAAATATAATTTTGTAGAACTTTTACTAAATGAACGATTCGTATGGATTAGGGATTTTGACTAGGTGATTAAAGGGCCTATTCCAAGTGCTTTGACTTGTGGTAATTTAAGGCCCTATTCTAAGTGCAAAACCTTTGTCATCATTGTTGGCAATGGCCGGTATTAGCCCTTGAGAATTGAGTGCGATTTCAAAAATATAATTTTGTATAACTTTTACTAAATGAACGATTCTTATAAATTAGGGTTTTTTAATTAGGTAATTAAGGGTCCTATTCCAAGTGCTAGCCAAACCTTTATCATCATTATTGGCAATGGCCGATATTGGCCCTTAAGGGTTGAGTGCGATTTCAAAAATATAATTTTGTAGAACTTTTACTAAACGAACAATTCGTATGGATTAGGGTTTTTGACTAGGTAATTAAAGGGCCTATTCCATGTGCTAGCCAAACCTGTGTCATCATTGTTGGCAATTGCCGATATTGACCCTTGAGGGTTGAGTGCTATTTCAAAAATGTAATTTTGTAAAACTTTTACTAAACGAACGATTCGTATGGATTAGGATTTTTTAATTAGCTAATTAAGGGTCCTATTCCATGTGCCAGCCAAACCTTTGTCATTATTGTTGGCAATGGCCGATATTACCCCTTGAGGGTTGAATACGATTTAAAAAATATAATTTTGTAGAACTTTTACTAAATGAACGATTCGTATGGATTAGGGATTTTGAGTAGGTAATTAAAGGGCCTATTCCAAGTGCTTTGACTTTTGGTAATTTAAGGCCCTATTCTAAGTGCAAAACCTTTGTCATCATTGTTGGCAATGGTCGGTATTAGCCCTTGAGAATTGAGTGCGATTTCAAAAATATAATTTTGTATAACTTTTACTAAATGAACGATTCTTATAAATTAGGGTTTTTTAATTAGGTAATTAAGGGTCCTATTCCAAGTGCTAGCCAAACCTTTATCATCATTATTGGCAATGGCCGATATTGGCCCTTAAGGGTTGAGTGCGATTTCAAAAATATAATTTTGTATAACTTTTACTAAACGAACAATTCGTATGGATTAGGGTTTTTGACTAGGTAATTAAAGGGCCTATTCCATGTGCTAGCCAAACCTGTGTCATCATTGTTGGCAATTGCCGATATTGACCCTTGAGGGTTGAGTGCTATTTCAAAAATGTAATTTTGTAAAACTTTTACTAAACGAACGATTCGTATGGATTAGGATTTTTTAATTAGCTAATTAAGGGTCCTATTCCATGTGCCAGCCAAACCTTTGTCATTATTGTTGGCAATGGCCGATATTACCCCTTGAGGGTTGAATACGATTTAAAAAATATAATTTTGTAGAACTTTTACTAAATGAACGATTCGTATGGATTAGGGATTTTGACTAGGTAATTAAAGGGCCTATTCCAAGTGCTTTGACTTTTGGTAATTTAAGGCCCTATTCTAAGTGCAAAACCTTTGTCATCATTGTTGGCAATGGTCGGTATTAGCCCTTGAGAATTGAGTGCGATTTCAAAAATATAATTTTGTATAACTTTTACTAAATGAACGATTCTTATAAATTAGGGTTTTTTAATTAGGTAATTAAGGGTCCTATTCCAAGTGCTAGCCAAACCTTTATCATCATTATTGGCAATGGCCGATATTGGCCCTTAAGGGTTGAGTGCGATTTCAAAAATATAATTTTGTAGAACTTTTACTAAACGAACAATTCGTATGGATTAGGGTTTTTGACTAGGTAATTAAAGGGCCTATTCCATGTGCTAGCCAAACCTGTGTCATCATTGTTGGCAATTGCCGATATTGACCCTTGAGGGTTGAGTGCTATTTCAAAAATGTAATTTTGTAAAACTTTTACTAAACGAACGATTCGTATGGATTAGGATTTTTTAATTAGCTAATTAAGGGTCCTATTCCATGTGCCAGCCAAACCTTTGTCATTATTGTTGGCAATGGCCGATATTACCCCTTGAGGGTTGAATACGATTTAAAAAATATAATTTTGTAGAACTTTTACTAAATGAACGATTCGTATGGATTAGGGATTTTGACTAGGTAATTAAAGGGCCTATTCCAAGTGCTTTGACTTGTGGTAATTTAAGGCCCTATTCTAAGTGCAAAACCTTTGTCATCATTGTTGGCAATGGCCGGTATTAGCCCTTGAGAATTGAGTGCGATTTCAAAAATATAATTTTGTATAACTTTTACTAAATGAACGATTCTTATAAATTAGGGTTTTTTAATTAGGTAATTAAGGGTCCTATTCCAAGTGCTAGCCAAACCTTTATCATCATTATTGGCAATGGCCGATATTGGCCCTTAAGGGTTGAGTGCGATTTCAAAAATATAATTTTGTAGAACTTTTACTAAACGAACAATTCGTATGGATTAGGGTTTTTGACTAGGTAATTAAAGGGCCTATTCCATGTGCTAGCCAAACCTGTGTCATCATTGTTGGCAATTGCCGATATTGACCCTTGAGGGTTGAGTGCTATTTCAAAAATGTAATTTTGTAAAACTTTTACTAAACGAACGATTCGTATGGATTAGGATTTTTTAATTAGCTAATTAAGGGTCCTATTCCATGTGCCAGCCAAACCTTTGTCATTATTGTTGGCAATGGCCGATATTACCCCTTGAGGGTTGAATACGATTTAAAAAATATAATTTTGTAGAACTTTTACTAAATGAACGATTCGTATGGATTAGGGATTTTGACTAGGTAATTAAAGGGCCTATTCCAAGTGCTTTGACTTTTGGTAATTTAAGGCCCTATTCTAAGTGCAAAACCTTTGTCATCATTGTTGGCAATGGTCGGTATTAGCCCTTGAGAATTGAGTGCGATTTCAAAAATATAATTTTGTATAACTTTTACTAAATGAACGATTCTTATAAATTAGGGTTTTTTAATTAGGTAATTAAGGGTCCTATTCCAAGTGCTAGCCAAACCTTTATCATCATTATTGGCAATGGCCGATATTGGCCCTTAAGGGTTGAGTGCGATTTCAAAAATATAATTTTGTAGAACTTTTACTAAACGAACAATTCGTATGGATTAGGGTTTTTGACTAGGTAATTAAAGGGCCTATTCCATGTGCTAGCCAAACCTGTGTCATCATTGTTGGCAATTGCCGATATTGACCCTTGAGGGTTGAGTGCTATTTCAAAAATGTAATTTTGTAAAACTTTTACTAAACGAACGATTCGTATGGATTAGGATTTTTTAATTAGCTAATTAAGGGTCCTATTCCATGTGCCAGCCAAACCTTTGTCATTATTGTTGGCAATGGCCGATATTACCCCTTGAGGGTTGAATACGATTTAAAAAATATAATTTTGTAGAACTTTTACTAAATGAACGATTCGTATGGATTAGGGATTTTGACTAGGTAATTAAAGGGCCTATTCCAAGTGCTTTGACTTGTGGTAATTTAAGGCCCTATTCTAAGTGCAAAACCTTTGTCATCATTGTTGGCAATGGCCGGTATTAGCCCTTGAGAATTGAGTGCGATTTCAAAAATATAATTTTGTATAACTTTTACTAAATGAACGATTCTTATAAATTAGGGTTTTTTAATTAGGTAATTAAGGGTCCTATTCCAAGTGCTAGCCAAACCTTTATCATCATTATTGGCAATGGCCGATATTGGCCCTTAAGGGTTGAGTGCGATTTCAAAAATATAATTTTGTAGAACTTTTACTAAACGAACAATTCGTATGGATTAGGGTTTTTGACTAGGTAATTAAAGGGCCTATTCCATGTGCTAGCCAAACCTGTGTCATCATTGTTGGCAATTGCCGATATTGACCCTTGAGGGTTGAGTGCTATTTCAAAAATGTAATTTTGTAAAACTTTTACTAAACGAACGATTCGTATGGATTAGGATTTTTTAATTAGCTAATTAAGGGTCCTATTCCATGTGCCAGCCAAACCTTTGTCATTATTGTTGGCAATGGCCGATATTACCCCTTGAGGGTTGAATACGATTTAAAAAATATAATTTTGTAGAACTTTTACTAAATGAACGATTCGTATGGATTAGGGATTTTGACTAGGTAATTAAAGGGCCTATTCCAAGTGCTTTGACTTTTGGTAATTTAAGGCCCTATTCTAAGTGCAAAACCTTTGTCATCATTGTTGGCAATGGTCGGTATTAGCCCTTGAGAATTGAGTGCGATTTCAAAAATATAATTTTGTATAACTTTTACTAAATGAACGATTCTTATAAATTAGGGTTTTTTAATTAGGTAATTAAGGGTCCTATTCCAAGTGCTAGCCAAACCTTTATCATCATTATTGGCAATGGCCGATATTGGCCCTTAAGGGTTGAGTGCGATTTCAAAAATATAATTTTGTAGAACTTTTACTAAACGAACAATTCGTATGGATTAGGGTTTTTGACTAGGTAATTAAAGGGCCTATTCCATGTGCTAGCCAAACCTGTGTCATCATTGTTGGCAATTGCCGATATTGACCCTTGAGGGTTGAGTGCTATTTCAAAAATGTAATTTTGTAAAACTTTTACTAAACGAACGATTCGTATGGATTAGGATTTTTTAATTAGCTAATTAAGGGTCCTATTCCATGTGCCAGCCAAACCTTTGTCATTATTGTTGGCAATGGCCGATATTACCCCTTGAGGGTTGAATACGATTTAAAAAATATAATTTTGTAGAACTTTTACTAAATGAACGATTCGTATGGATTAGGGATTTTGAGTAGGTAATTAAAGGGCCTATTCCAAGTGCTTTGACTTTTGGTAATTTAAGGCCCTATTCTAAGTGCAAAACCTTTGTCATCATTGTTGGCAATGGTCGGTATTAGCCCTTGAGAATTGAGTGCGATTTCAAAAATATAATTTTGTATAACTTTTACTAAATGAACGATTCTTATAAATTAGGGTTTTTTAATTAGGTAATTAAGGGTCCTATTCCAAGTGCTAGCCAAACCTTTATCATCATTATTGGCAATGGCCGATATTGGCCCTTAAGGGTTGAGTGCGATTTCAAAAATATAATTTTGTAGAACTTTTACTAAACGAACAATTCGTATGGATTAGGGTTTTTGACTAGGTAATTAAAGGGCCTATTCCATGTGCTAGCCAAACCTGTGTCATCATTGTTGGCAATTGCCGATATTGACCCTTGAGGGTTGAGTGCTATTTCAAAAATGTAATTTTGTAAAACTTTTACTAAACGAACGATTCGTATGGATTAGGATTTTTTAATTAGCTAATTAAGGGTCCTATTCCATGTGCCAGCCAAACCTTTGTCATTATTGTTGGCAATGGCCGATATTACCCCTTGAGGGTTGAATACGATTTAAAAAATATAATTTTGTAGAACTTTTACTAAATGAACGATTCGTATGGATTAGGGATTTTGAGTAGGTAATTAAAGGGCCTATTCCAAGTGCTTTGACTTTTGGTAATTTAAGGCCCTATTCTAAGTGCAAAACCTTTGTCATCATTGTTGGCAATGGTCGGTATTAGCCCTTGAGAATTGAGTGCGATTTCAAAAATATAATTTTGTATAACTTTTACTAAATGAACGATTCTTATAAATTAGGGTTTTTTAATTAGGTAATTAAGGGTCCTATTCCAAGTGCTAGCCAAACCTTTATCATCATTATTGGCAATGGCCGATATTGGCCCTTAAGGGTTGAGTGCGATTTCAAAAATATAATTTTGTAGAACTTTTACTAAACGAACAATTCGTATGGATTAGGGTTTTTGACTAGGTAATTAAAGGGCCTATTCCATGTGCTAGCCAAACCTGTGTCATCATTGTTGGCAATTGCCGATATTGACCCTTGAGGGTTGAGTGCTATTTCAAAAATGTAATTTTGTAAAACTTTTACTAAACGAACGATTCGTATGGATTAGGATTTTTTAATTAGCTAATTAAGGGTCCTATTCCATGTGCCAGCCAAACCTTTGTCATTATTGTTGGCAATGGCCGATATTACCCCTTGAGGGTTGAATACGATTTAAAAAATATAATTTTGTAGAACTTTTACTAAATGAACGATTCGTATGGATTAGGGATTTTGACTAGGTAATTAAAGGGCCTATTCCAAGTGCTTTGACTTGTGGTAATTTAAGGCCCTATTCTAAGTGCAAAACCTTTGTCATCATTGTTGGCAATGGCCGGTATTAGCCCTTGAGAATTGAGTGCGATTTCAAAAATATAATTTTGTATAACTTTTACTAAATGAACGATTCTTATAAATTAGGGTTTTTTAATTAGGTAATTAAGGGTCCTATTCCAAGTGCTAGCCAAACCTTTATCATCATTATTTGCAATGGCCGATATTGGCCCTTAAGGGTTGAGTGCGATTTCAAAAATATAATTTTGTAGAACTTTTACTAAACGAACAATTCGTATGGATTAGGGTTTTTGACTAGGTAATTAAAGGGCCTATTCCATGTGCTAGCCAAACCTGTGTCATCATTGTTGGCAATTGCCGATATTGACCCTTGAGGGTTGAGTGCTATTTCAAAAATGTAATTTTGTAAAACTTTTACTAAACGAACGATTCGTATGGATTAGGATTTTTTAATTAGCTAATTAAGGGTCCTATTCCATGTGCCAGCCAAACCTTTGTCATTATTGTTGGCAATGGCCGATATTACCCCTTGAGGGTTGAATACGATTTAAAAAATATAATTTTGTAGAACCTTTACTAAACGAACGATTCGTATGGATTAGGGTTTTTGACTAGGTAATTAAAGGGCCTATTCCAAGTGCTGTGACTTGTGGTAATTAAAGGGCCTATTCCAAGTGTAAACCTTTGTCATCAATGTTGGCAATGGCCGGTATTAGCCCTTGAGAATTGAGTGCGATTTCAAAAATATAATTTTGTATAACTTTTACTAAATGAACGATTCTTATAAATTAGGGTTTTTTAATTAGGTAATTAAGGGTCCTATTCCAAGTGCTAGCCAAACCTTTATCATCATTGTTGGCAATGGCCGATATTGGCCCTTAAGGGTTGAGTGCGATTTCAAAAATATAATTTTGTAGAACTTTTACTAAACGAACAATTCGTATGGATTAGGGTTTTTGACTAGGTAATTAAAGGGCCTATTCCATGTGCTAGCCAAACCTGTGTCATCATTGTTGGCAATTGCCGATATTGACCCTTGAGGGTTGAGTGCTATTTCAAAAATGTAATTTTGTAAAACTTTTACTAAACGAACGATTCGTATGGATTAGGATTTTTTAATTAGCTAATTAAGGGTCCTATTCCATGTGCCAGCCAAACCTTTGTCATTATTGTTGGCAATGGCCGATATTACCCCTTGAGGGTTGAATACGATTTAAAAAATATAATTTTGTAGAACTTTTACTAAATGAACGATTCGTATGGATTAGGGATTTTGACTAGGTAATTAAAGGGCCTATTCCAAGTGCTTTGACTTGTGGTAATTTAAGGCCCTATTCTAAGTGCAAAACATTTGTCATCATGGTTGGCAATGGCCGGTATTAGCCCTTGAGAATTGAGTGCGATTTCAAAAATATAATTTTGTATAACTTTTACTAAATGAACGATTCTTATAAATTAGGGTTTTTTAATTAGGTAATTAAGGGTCCTATTCCAAGTGCTAGCCAAACCTTTATCATCATTGTTGGCAATGGCCGATATTGGCCCTTAAGGGTTGAGTGCGATTTCAAAAATATAATTTTGTAGAACTTTTACTAAACGAACAATTCGTATGGATTAGGGTTTTTGACTAGGTAATTAAAGGGCCTATTCCATGTGCTAGCCAAACCTGTGTCATCATTGTTGGCAATTGCCGATATTGACCCTTGAGGGTTGAGTGCTATTTCAAAAATGTAATTTTGTAAAACTTTTACTAAACGAACGATTCGTATGGATTAGGATTTTTTAATTAGCTAATTAAGGGTCCTATTCCATGTGCTAGCTAAACCTTTGCCATCAATGTTGGCAATGGCCGGTATTAGCCCTTGAGAATTGAGTGCGATTTTAAAAATATAATTTTGTATAACTTTTACTAAACGAACGATTCGTATGGATTAGGATATTTTGATTAGGTAATTAAGGGTACTATTCCATGTGCTAGCCAAACCTTTGTCATCATTGTTGGCAATGGCCGATATTGGCCCTTAAGCGTTGAGTGCGATTTAAAAAATATAATTTTGTAGAATTTTTATTAAACGAACGATTCGTATGGATTAGGATTTTTTAATTAGGCAAGGCTGGGCAGTAACGAATTACATGTATTTGACTTACGTAATTAAAATACAAATTACAATTTGTAATTGGTATTTTAATTACTCATTCTCCAAGAAACAGTATCTTGTATTTTAATTACTTAAATTCCCCAGTTTTTGAAATTTCTTATTTAAATTTTTACAAGGCTTATTAAAATTTGGTTCCAGAGTCATCAGCATAAAACTTATCATAATAATCTTTTTCTAATGATACATTTTTTCACTAAATGAATTTTGTCAAATCAAATTTATCAATTTATAATTGTAAAGTAATTGTAATTTGTATTTTAATTACTGAGTTTGCTGTAACTCGGAAAAGTATTTTAATTACTCAGTGTAATGTAATCTGCCCAGCCTTGGCGGTATATTAGGAAAAGGCTTCCTATCCAAATTTAAGTGTCACATTGATGTTTAGACTAATTCTATCCAAATTTCAGTTGAAGAAAGCATGCTTTCTTTGGGGTATAAAATGCCAGGTTGTTTCATCCGGTTGTAATAACCTTGTAATTTCTGGTTCTAGAGTTGCAATCTTCTTGCTCTGTTGTTTCAATACTCGATCCGCACCAACAAAGTTGGTCCCATTGAATTTGCGGGAGGTTGCTATAAATGCTTCTGTTGTTAATCCGCTGGTTTGACCTCTTCCTATATTGTTCTTTAGTTGAATCGTTCCGGAATAATCAAAACCCATCTTGCTGAACGCCCGTGAAGGAGATTCTCTGCAGGCCGGTATGTCGCCCATTAGTTGGTTGTTCGTTCTTTGTTTAAGGTCTGTATAACGTGCCGCGCCAGATTTCTGCTATTAATAACCCAGAATTAATTGCGAATGTTTGCCAATGTTATCTGTATGTATCTTCAATTATTCGTTTGCTGATCGTGCTTTCGTTCGGTAGGATTATGGGCAGCTTTTGACTTATTGGTAGTGGTGATTTTTGCGAACGTTCATGGATTCGTAATATTCCATCCTTGCTGATGACTGGATTTAGAGCCGATAGTTTGGATTTCCTATCCAATATTGTCCCTTTCATCAAGGCCTGAAGTTGTTTACGGAAGTACCGATATTGTTCAATCCTAATTATCTGGGCTTCTGAGAACTTCAGTTCTGGTACTGTCACTTCCTTCGACTGACTGTTGCCGTTGTTTATGAATATGAAGGTTTAGAAACTTTGGCAGTTCACAAATATACGCTTCAACTTATGACTGCCTGAAATTTTATCAATTAATTCATGTAGTCTGTCAACTGATACCTTCAACTGAGCCTTGTGGCGTGATGGTAGATGCTGCTGATCCTCTTGTTGCTGAATCAGCTATAGTCTGAGATTCTCGATTGGCTAAATCAATGCACTTAAAAGATTTTGAAATTGAGTTATCAAAAAGGAATTACAGAGAAAATGAGCTAACACTAGAACTACCAAACCGTCAACATGACGAATTGTACATTTATTGAATTCAATTTTTTTAATTATGATGTTAATATTTTTTTAGAAGTTTATGATGAATTTTAACATACTTACTTTGTTGTCAAAGTAAATTAAAAAAAATTGAATTCAATAAATGTATAACCGGTCATTTTGACCGGTCGGTAGTTCTAGTGCTAATAACCACTATTATGGGCTTTAGAGGAGCAAATCTATAGTCTGATAGACAAAGAAAGAAGCATAACTAACGAGCACATTCATCATTATGCGGCTACACAGCGTGTCCCACGAGCAACAGTAGCAGTTGGGATATGTTTTATAATATGCCACATACGAAGAAGAAGATTAAGCACTGCTAAGGAAGGGATTGTTCTTTTTGTAAAATGAATTAGTTGATTGGCTTAGGTTAGGTTAGGTTAGGTTGGAGTGGCTGCTTACACACACTTAGACCGGTGACGGTCCATTGTGATACCACAGGATGTATCCCCTTTTACCCCTATTGGAACCATTTCGAGCTACTTATGTAGCGTAAGACGTCCCGCACTTTACTGTTTTCAAGATCCGAGAGGCAGTCCATCCTGAACTTACCTAAGTGTTTGTGCCTTCTGAGAGCCAATGCTGGACACGAGCAAAGGAAGTGGACCAACGTCTCTTCCTCCTCTTCGTCCAAGCAGCTTCTGCAGAAGTCATTAGCCTCCAGACCCAGCCTTCTTGTATGTTCTCCAAAAAGGCAGTGTCCCGTGAGAATTCCTACGACCGTTCTTAATTGACGTCTGCGTAAGGATATTAATGCCCTAGTGCGCCCCAAGTCCAGCTTTGGCCAAACTTGTCTTGCAACTCTACAGGTGAGGGTGTTAGACCACCTTTCCCCCGCTGAGGATAGCGCCTGCTTCCCAAGTGCTTGTCTCAGCGCTGTGATAGGCCTCCCCAGACTTCCCCAGACTTGCCCTGCAGTTCCCCATGACGCCCGAGTGACCTGGGACCTAGACTACCTGGATGTTGAAATGCTCACCCATCTCATTTAGAGATGAGTGACAACTCAACGCCACCCGTGGCGCCAAAGACACCGATTCTAACGACCGGATCGCCGCTTGACTGTCCACATAGATTGTGATATCGTCTGAGGATAACACATTATGCTTCAACCACGTCATGACCTCCTCAATCGCTACGACTTCAGCTTGGTACACGCTGCAGTAATCAGGGAGACGAATAGAAATATTTACATTTAATTTGTCACAGAATACTCCAGCTCCTACTTTGCCGTCTAGCTTGGAGCCATCTGTGAAGAATTGCAACGCTTCGGTTTCCGATAACGGTCTTTCCCTCCAGGATTCCCTTGAAGGGAAGGAGGTCCGAAACCGCTTCTCGAAGCGTAGAGTAGGTTTAATGTAGTCAAGATTCGCCAGCTCATCCTTCAACGATCTGACGATAGTAGAGTGTCCTATACTAAGACACCTCCACTGAGAGACGGCTGCAAGTCGTACAGCCGTATTTGCCGCCATCTGTTTGCCAAAAATGTCGACCGGTAGAAGGTGCAACATAACCTCTAAGGCACTTGTCGGTGTCGACCTCAATGCCCCGCTAACAAGCATACAGGCCGTTCTTTGCACTCTCTCAATCTTACTTTTGTAAGTTACCTTGTCCAGAGCTGGCCACCAAACACCCACCCCGTACATAAGTACAGGTCTCACTACGGCGGTGTAGAGCCAGTGTACCAGCTCCGGCTTCAGACCCCATCTATGACCAATGGCGTTACTACAGGAGTACAAAGCAATAGTAGCTTTGTTTATTCTCTCCAACATGTTGGGCTTCCAACTAAGCTTACTGTCCAAGATAATGCCCAGATATCTAGCTCTATCAGGAAAAGCAAGTCTCGTGCCATTTAAGGTAGGAGGGACAACTACCGGGATTTTGTATTTCTTAGTAAAGAGTACCAGCTCTGTCTTGGACGGGTTAATACCAAGTCCACATTTGCCAGCCCATTTCGTAACGATGGTAAGCGCATTCTGCATTACGTCTACAATCGTGCCCAGGAATTTCCCCGTAACAGCTAAGGCTACGTCATCTGCGTACGCGATAACTTCAATACCCTCTCTCTCCAATTAAAGTAGTAACCCGTTTACCACTATGTTCCAGAGAAGAGGGGACAGAACCCCCCCCCCCCCTGCGGAGTTCCCCTAGTTACTCGCCTCTTGAAGGTGGAGTCCCCCAACTTCGAGCTAACAATCCTGCTTCCCAGCATATAATTGATTAGCCCTATCAGAGGAACGTCCACCTCCAAAAATGACAATCCCTCCTTGATTGCCTCCGCTTTCACATTATTAAAGGCGTCTTCTATATCCAGGAAGGCCACCAAACAGAATTCCTTCGAACTAATCGATTTCTCAATCGTAGACACCAAGGCGTGCAGAGCAGTGTCCACAGATCTACCCTTTGTGTACGCATGCTGAGACGATGCCCACTTCCTGGCACCTATTTTATCTCTGATGTATACATCCAGCAGCCTTTCCAAGGTTTTCAAAAGAAAGGATGATAGAGTTATTGGTCTTAGGTCCTTAGGATAGACATGTGAGCTTTTCCCCGCTTTCGGTATGAACACCACATTGACCTCCGTCCAGTACCTAGGAATATAGCCCAGTTTCAAACACCCTTTGAATATAGCTTCCAGGTAGGGAAGAATAATTACTGAGTTGTTTTGAAGTTCCGCTGGTATAATTTGATCCGGACCAGCCGATTTAAATGGTTTAAAACCCCTCAGTGCCCATAGGATCCGTTTTCTGGTTACGATATCCTCTGTGGTTACTGACAGTGATTCCTGATGATTGCTACGCACCAACAGGTCTTCAAAGCTCCCTGGGAAGTGTGTCTCGAAGAGAAGCTCCAGAGATTCTCCACTAGAAGCTGTCCAAGATCCGTCTGGTTTTATCAAAAAACTAGGAGTAGATGTACTTTTGGAAAGAATCTTCCTAAGGCGGGAGGTTTCGGATACCTCTTCCATATTATCACAGAAGATTCTCCAAGACCTCCTTTGTGCCTTTCTTAATTCTTTCTTATAAATTCCGAGTTTCTCCTTATAGGAGTCCCAATCCTGAGCCTCCCTTGTATTTTTGGCTCTATTAAAGGCTATCCTATAAGCCTTACGATAGGTTCCCAGTTCCCTGGACCACCATACCGGTTTTTGCCTACCCCTAGGCTTAGCCAGTGGGCAGGCAGTGCGAAAGGATCGGTTGCATGCGCTAGTAACGCTAGCCACTATGTCCTCCAGCTCCCCAACGGCCGTCGGGGCTCCATAGCCCTCGTCGGTAACATTTCCTCCAATAATTCCCCATATTTGCTCCAGTTGGTCCTTCTAGGGTTCCTGAAGGCTTCCCGGGTAGCAGGGTGAATATCGAGGCTATAGGTTAAATATCGATGATCATAAAAGGAGTGTTCCTTATCCACCCTCCAATTTTTAACCATATGAAGAATATTATTTGAGGCAAGGGTCACGTCTAGAACCTCCTGCCTGTTACTAGTAATAAATGTGGGTTCCCGCCCAATATTACACACTGAAAGGTTAGTACTCATCAAATAATCAAAAAACGACTCACCTCTTTCATTAATGTCTGTGCTTCCCCAGATAGTGTGATGCGCATTAGCATCAACTCCCAGTACCACACCTACCTTTGATTGTTCCGCTTTACGGATCAGCTCCTCCAGGTTATCCGGAGGAACCTCCTTCTCCCGGTCCATGTAGGCTGAAACTAGCCAGAATCTACAAGTGCCTACTTCCAGGCTAACTGCAGTAGTGCCACCATTGCTGTATTGAGAGAGAAGGAAAAGATTAATATTATTTTTCCCAAGAATACAAGATCTGATCTTCCCAGACTTACTAGAGGATATAATTTTATACCCCTTGGTTCTGAGGCCACAGATCCTGTTGTTGTTAATCCAAGGTTCTTGGATTAATATCACATCCTCACCCGAACTAGTCAGCCTGAGGAGTAGAGCTGCCGAAGCAGCCTAAGAATGGTGAAGGTTAATTTGTGTTATCTTAATCATAACCATTTAACCTCTACCTATCTCTATGGTATATTCCTGCTACCGCAGGAATATTATTTCTCGGTATTTTGGGATGCGCCGGATCCGCCCGTCTCGCCACCCCTCATACCCTCTGTAGAGGACTTGTCAGTGCCGACCCGTCTGGCCTGGCTGCCGACAGCCTCCTCCATCGGTACACCAGCTCCTTCGCTTATGTGCCCCTCCTTATGCTTCAAGAAAGGCCTTGTCCGACCGAGGTCGCCGGCTTCATTCTCCCCCATACCCTCAGCTTCTCCCCCCATGATGCTGTTGCGAATATGGTGGATTGAAATATAAACACATTAATTAACTATAGTTTATTTAATTTATTGGAATATTATAATAATTATCTATTAGATTATTTAATTTAATGAATTTTATTTATTTTAATTTATTACAAAAAATGGTTTTACATTACAATTTGGTAATGATTAAGTATTTGTATTAGATATAGGAATTCAATATAGGGTTTTAAAATGTAGGAAATATTATAAGTAAATCTAGGAATATTTGTTATTTATTATTACCGTGTTATCACGTCCAAGAGCAATCACAAAAAAGAAAGATTATTATTTTATTCTAATTTACAACAACTCGTTATTGCTCATCAACACCAACACATACACACATAACATCTATAAAAGACAATTACGTAATACCCAAAAGAGGTATAGGGGATAACAAAGATGAGTGGTACATCACAACACTGCTGGTACTCCCTTCAGGCCTGGGCGGGTTGCCACCATCCTCCGGTTGGCCTCCCGTACGCGCTTCCGCCCCATCCTTTTTATAAACGTTGAGAGTAATTGACCCGAAACCGAAGTCAATTACTCCCTTCGTTTTGTGCAGGAGGGCAAGGGACTCCCTATTTATTACCATAATTGATAATTTCGGGCCCCCCTTCGCCTCCTCCTGCTTGACGATCTTCCAATTTCCGGTCGGAAGACTCGGGTTACTGGCCTGAATGATTTCCAAAGCCTCGTCAGGGCTAGCCGGTTCGGATGGCAGCCAGACACGTACCCTCTGCCTGCTGGGAATTTCCTCCCGACTAACTGCCGCAAGCTTTGCGCCTGGCCACACCTCCCCTACTTTGGCTATAGCCTTTTTATATAGATCCACAGATCTAGAGTCCAAGCATGCAGTCATCTTCACACGCCCTTGATACCACCCCGCATCTCTGCAGGATGGGGGAGTTCCCGGATTTTCACCCAGGACCTTTAAAAAGACGAGGTTGAGTGCATTATACACCAACCTCCATTTTTCGGCCGTGATGCTCCCATCTTCTTGACTTTCGTCAATGACGGCTAGCATCAACACATGCTCCCTCAGGACATCGCTGAACAGCTTTGTTCCTGAGTTGGAGCTCGGCTTCCTTTCAGTCACCAACTTGGCCCGCTTGCTGTTGACTACTTCCACCTCGTCCTGGGACCGCTGTCTTTTCGACACATGGTCCCTTTCCGAGCCTCCGCAGCCCACAGTGCTTCTTGCCCAAGCTACTGATGTTCTTTGCTCTTCCGTAAGCTGCCCCTCGGGGGTCGTAGCCCACTTCTCGAGAATTCGGAATGCCGAGCGGCGATTCCTGTATCGCCTTTTCGCCGGAGGAATGTCTCTCGTCCCACTCCCCTGTGCTGCGTTGGTACCGCTAACTCCCGGAACTTTTGCCCTAGAGCCAACCCCCTTTGCAACTTTAGAGGCCGCACCCGTCTGGTTCGAGGTACCCCCATTCACTGATATCGGCTTTTGAGGAGAGCCGGTGCCCTTTGTTTTTTCGTTGTTCGATCTTTCCATCTGATTCCCACGAGTATCGGAGAAATAGAGGTCCGCCTGCGCAGAGATTCGAATACGCAGGTAAGGCTAAATATAACTGGAGATCGCCAGATATCCAGAGGGCTCCGTTAGCGACTGGGCTTTGTTAAATGGGCCCCCAGCCTAGTTGATCATCAGCACGGGTCGCTTAACACCTTAATCCAGCCCATTCGGCTCGCTAGCACTGCGGCCTCCCAGCACCCCCTTCCCTCCGCCCACATTCTCTCCCCCTTTCACCTATTCACATGTAGAGCACAATCCAATGGGATCCATTCCATTCCCCGGGTCACCCGTTTATAGGGGTACCCCCACTCATCACCCGCGGAGACTCCGGAGGTGCAGAGAGGACACGACGCGCAGTCCGCCGTGGTTATTGGTCGATGGTTTTCTGGCGCCATCTGTTCGCCTTTCCATGCTGGGCATCATAGGCACTTAGAATTTAATGAACTGAGGTTAACCACTCCCCAGTTCCCTGAGACTCTCCCACCAGCTTGACTGCGGTTGGGGGCGGCTTATTTAATTCACCGCTAGCCTACCTATCGATAGGCCGTCCACTATCCACCACCTGTGACCCCCCCGATAGCTGCAGTACGCCACGGGTGATTGGCTTAAAGTGGTTAGATATAAAATTTTATGATTTGAATTCAAATTCGAACATGAAAATTAAACGAGATAACCATGTTTTGGAGAAATCAAAGACCCAAATTAGACCATTCAGCATTGTCTTTGCTAAATTTAAAAAAAATTCACAATTGGTACAAGAGAAACGTGAATGTATCTTAAAATTAGGAAATTTAGGACATTCTCTATGTCATCGTGGCGAAGTAACGGTGCCTTGTTATCCTAAGTAATATTCAAATAAAACCGTGAATGCCAAATTTTCTAGACCACGGAAACGGAGAACCGATTCCGTAGGAGCCACCGAAGTTTCTGACCAAAAACGAAAAAGTATATGACATACGAGTATGTATGTATAAAATTCTAATAAGAATAATAAAACTCTAATTTCCACTAAAACTCTTGAGTATGTTTTATTGTCAGGCAAATAACAAGCACTCCCCAGAGATTTGGGCAAGGTTCGATTAAATGGGTCGCTTAAGTCAATATATGGGGCACATTATCGTGAAGAAGTTTCTTCCAATCGGGGAATTTGAAATCTTGTTCATGATAGTTTTCCCCTTAAAATATTGAGTATTTTCTAATGATGGCCCATTAACAAGCACTCACAAATTTCGGCTAAATAGGTCGAATAAGTTTATAAATGAGAAACAACTCAGAAGAAGCTTTTTTTTTCAACATTAAGAAGATTGGGTCAACAAGGTGAATCGGTGCGACAGTTGGACCCTAGTTGACGGCATTCGAGCCATGTAAGATTTGGTCATCGAGTATGATACAACCCCTATGCGGTTGACTGCATGCTCAGATCGGTAGATCTCTACAAAATTCGATAGGAAAGTATTCCTATAAGGACAAAGGCTCGTATCTGGATGCCGTAAAGGGAGTGTTTAATTTCGGTTTCGGAGGTATGGTAGACCAACCTGGACATGGTGGTAACCCACTCAAACCTGAATTACCTATCAGCAATGTGTTGGGAGAGACTGAGAAGAACTAAGGAAGGTGGAGAAACTAATAATTTACAAGAGAGAGAGAGTTAAGGAGGGCGCAATGGAGGTTCTGGAGACTTTTGTGATAAAATGGAAGAAGCCTCCGAAATTTCTCGCTTTAGATTAGAATAAGATTCTCTCCAAAAGTATAACTAGTCCTAGATTTTTGAATAAATCGGATGGGTCGTGGACAGGTTCTACTGAAGAGTGCACAGTAATGGGAACTTAGAAGGGTGTCTTAACTAAGAAACGGATCCTAACGACAATAACTCTATCGTTCTTTCTATTGAAAAACCTTGGAAAGGCTCTTGGGTGTGTTTATTAGAGGCAAAATAACACCCAGTAAGTGGGCAATGTCTCAGCATGCGTACTTTGAGGAGAGATCTGTCGATACAGCTCTGCATATCTTGTTGTAGTTTTGTTTGGTAGCCTTTCTAGATATAGAGGGCGCCTTTAAAAAAATGTGAAAGCAGAGGCAATAAGGAAAGGATTGTCATTTTTGAAGGTGGATTCCCCTGTATGTAGGTTAAGTGAATATATGCTTGTAAGCAGGATTGTTAGCTAGGAGGTAGGTCGATTTCAGCATTAAAAGGCGGGTGATTAGAGAAACCCCGCATGGAGGCATCTTTTCTGCTCATCACTAGAGCATAGTGGTACATGAGTTATGAGAGAACTAGAGAGAGAGAGAGGGTATAGAAGTTATCGCCTACGCAGACGACACAGTGACAGATGTGTCCGGAAAATACCTGGTTATAATTTTGACGTAATGCAGAATGCACTCACAATCGCTACGAAATAGGCTGGCAAATGTGGACTGGGAATTAACCTGTCCAAGACAGAGCCGGTACTTTTCATTAAGAAATTCAAAATCACGGTAGTTGGAGACTTGCTTTTATTGACAGAGCAGAAGTTACTATTGCTTTGTACTCCTGTAGGAACGCCATTGGTCATAGATGGGGTCTGAAGCCGGAGCTGGTACACTGGCTCTACACCGCTGTAGTGAGACCTGTACTCATGTACGGGGTGGGTGTTTGGTGGCCAGCTCTGGACAAGGTAACTTATAAAAGTAAGATTGAGAGAGTGCAAAGAACGGCCTGTATGCTTGTTAGCGGGGCATTGAGGTCGATACCGACAAGTGCCTTAGAGGTTATGTTGCACCTTCTTCCGGTCGACATTTTTAGCAAACAGTGTCAGTCAGTCAACAGTCTCTCAGGGGAGGTGTCTTAGTATAGGACACTATGCTATTGTTAGATCGTTGAAGGATGAGCTGGCGAATCTTGACTACATTAAACCTACTCTACGCTTCGAGAAGCGGTTTCGTACCTCCTTCCCTTCAAGGGAATCCTGGAGGGAAAGACCGTTATCGGAAACCGAAGCGTTGCAATTCTTCACAGATGGCTCCAAGCTAGACGGCAAAGTAGGAGCTGGAGTATTCTGTGACAAATTAAATGTAAACATTTCTATTCATCTCCCTGATTACTGCAGCGTGTACCAAGCTGAAGTCGTAGCGATTGAGGAGGTCATGACGTGGTTGAAGCATAATGTGCTATCCTCAGACGATATCACAATCTATGTGGACAGTCCAGCGGCGGTCCGGTCGCTAGAATCGGTGTCTTTGGCATCACGGGTGGCGTTTAGTTGTCACTCATCTCTAAATGAGATGGGTGAGCATTTCAATATCCAGGTAATCTGGGTCCCAGATCACTCGGGCGTCATGGGGAACTACAGGGCAGATGAACTTGCTAGGCATGGTACGACTCTCCAGCTGCAACCGGAAGGGACAAGTCTGGGGAGGCCTATCACAGCGCTGAGACAAGCACTTGGGAAGCAGGCGCTATCCTCAGCGGGGGAAAGGTGGTCGAACACCCTCACCTGTAGAGTTGCAAGACAAGTTTGGCCAAAGCTGGACTTGGGGCGCACTAGGGCATTAATATCCTTACGCAGACGTGAATTAAGAATGGTCGTAGGAATTCTCACGGGACACTGCCTTTTTGGAGAACATGCAAGAAGGCTGGGTCTGGAGGCTAATGACTTCTGCAGAAGCTGCTTGGACGAAGAGGAGGAAGAGACGTTGGTCCACTTCCTTTGCTCGTGTCCAGCATTGGCTCTCAGAAGGCACAAACACTTAGGTAAATTCAGAATGGACTGCCTTTCGGATCTCGAAAACATTAAAGTGCGGGACGTGAGGGTAGTGAGACCTTTACTCATGTATGGCGTGAGTGTGTGATGGTCTGCTCTGGACAAAGTAACTTATAAAAATATAGAGAAGGTGCAAAGAACGGCCTGTGTGCTTGTAAGCGGAGCATTGAGGTCAACACCGCCACGTGCCTTAGATGATTATTATTATTATTTACTGGAGGGCCATGTGGGCGATAAGCCACCTCGCACCGCGACCTAAAAGATCTATTATGCTGGACCCTACTTAATTATCCGTCCAGTCAATATTCAGGCTCTTAATGAATCTGACAATACTACTGGCCGGTACAAGATACATACTATCCGGGTTCATTGTTCTCCCCCCTAGATGTTGCAGTCTTTGCTGGAAAATGACTGGGCAATGGCACAGAACATGTTCCGCTGATTCCGCTTCCAGGCCGCAGAAGCGGCATCCATTTGTCGTACTTAGGCCCATCTTCTTAAGGTGATACCTTAAGGGGACATGACCTGTGAGGAAGCCAGTAAGCAGCCTTAACTCAGGTTTCCTAAGTTCAAGACACTCCTTAACCCTGGCAGACGAAGGTGATATAAATTTCTTCGCCTAGTAGGAGGACTTTTGAACATCCTCCCAGCGTTTTACCGGTCCAATAAATGGAGAGGCAGAACCCTCACGGTCGAGGCCATCAGCTGCCTCGTTTCCTTCGATTCCAGTATGACCGGGCACCCACATAAGTGTTACCTTATTTGAGCCTGCCAGATGTTTAATAACCTTCAGACAATCCCATACCAGCCTTGACTCAACGGTACAAGACCTAAGAGCTTTTAAGGCCGATTAGCTGTCTGATACAATATAAATCTTTGCATCGTTTAGGCCTTTTGCTATGCCTATCCTAGCGCAAAGTTCTATAGCCTGTACTTCTGCTTGAAAAACGGTAGCATTGGTACCCAAGGACTTCGAGAGGGTAGTGTCACTCCCGTGTATTCCTATCCCCGCCCCATCTTCCGTTTTTGATCCATCTGTAAACCATACCATGGACCCTAGCTCAAATGATGGTCCACCTGCCCTCCACACATCCCGGTCAGGTAACCTAACACAGAATGGTTTGTGGAAGTCCAGTTTAGCTGGCATACAGTCGGAAGGCATTCCTATGGTAGGGTCTGTCTGAAATTCCTTAAGGATTTCCACATGACCCACCATATTGCCTGGTTTGATATTTCCTTCCGCCTGCATTTTCAGGGCCATACTTGCACCATCCTTTTTAATATGCAGGTGTAACGGTGTCAGTCCTAGAAGTGTCTCCACCGCCGCGGTTGGACATGACTTCATTGAGCCCGTAACACCGATGCAGGCTACACGCTGAACCTTATTCAATAAGGTTTGCGTTGCCTTCTGCTCAGTTTTAGGCCACCATACAACCGATGCGTAGGTGACCATAGGCCTAATGATTGTAAGAAATGACCAGTAGATCATTTTTGGTTGTAGTCCCCAAGTACGCCCATAGAGTCTTTGAGTGGCCCAGAGAGCCTTGATGGCTCTATTTTGAACTTTCAACAAATGTTGGTTCCAGTTCAGTCTTTGATCTAGGATAACCCCTAGATATTTAGCCTCGCTGGAAAAAGGCACAGTAGTATCGTTTAACGAGGGAGCTGTAAGCGTAAGCTTTTTCCTCCTCGTAAAAGGAACAATGACAGTTTCGCTTGGATTGACTCTGAGTCCTTCCTGATAACACCACTGCCATATTATATTGAGTGCATTTTGCATGCGATCAGAAATGACCTCATCAAACTTGCCTCTGATTATGATAGCCACATCATCCGCATAGCCCTGGACATCAAACCCATGGCTACTCAGAAGGACCAGTAGTCTGTCAATAACCAATGACCACAAAAGAGGAGATAGTACACCTCCTTGGGGACAGCCCTTTACGGCCTTGATGGTTACTGATTCGCCACCTAGTCTGGCAGTAATCTCACGATGTTCCAGCATGGAACGGATCCACCTAATTGTAGAAAAAGGAACCCTTTTTCCCATTGCTGCCCTCTCTATAGATCCATAGGAGGTATTATCAAACGCCCCCTCAATGTCCACAAAGGCACAAAGGGCAATTTCTTTATATGTCACTGCTTTTTCAATCCTCGTGACTAGCCCGCTAAGGGCTAGTGGATTTACCAGTTTGATACGCAAACTGGTCCCGATGCAGCGGATTCTTTCCAAGGACCTTACTTCTTATTTGATAGTCCAGGATTTTTTCCATCGTCTTCAAAAGAACGATGTGAGGCTAATTGGCCAATATGCCCTGGCCTGGGTGTCTGGACGACCCCCGCCCTTTGGTATAAAGACCACATTTACTTTCCTCCACAGTTTCGGAATATAGTTAAAAGCATAACTTTCCCGAAACATCTGGATCAAGCTGGGGAGTATTTCCTCAATACCTTTTTGAAGTAAAGCTGGAAAGATACCATCCCCTCCAGCGGATTTGAAAGGTTTGAAAGACCCAATAGCCCATCGCACCTTGCTGGGTGTGAAAATTTTCCCAGAGAGACTCCAGATCCTACTGTGAGGCGCATAGGCCACCTCACTTGAAGGATCGTGCGAGTCCTCTTGGGCTCCTACCACTACTGAATCCGGAAAGTGGGTCTCTAACAGTACCTCTAAGGTTTCCTTCCGGTTTTCAGTGAACCCCCCATCTTGCTTCTGGAGAAGTCCTAAACCATTTGAATGATCCCTGGAAAGGACTTTCTGGAGACGAGCTGCAGAGGGCCTTAGATGATACTTTCCACCATCTACCGGTGGACATTTTTGGCAAACGGATGGCGGAAATTATGGCTGCGCGACTTGCAGCTGTTTTTTATTGGAAGGGTATACGGGACACTCGATTATAGGGAACCTTGTCTACATTTCACCTACTCTACGCTTCGAGAAGTGCTTTTGGACCATTTTCCATTATCGATTGCAATTCTTCTCGGGCAGCACAAGGAAATATTCGTAGAAATTACAGTGTGTTTAATTTTGTTTAACACTTTTTCTGAAAACGTTAAACGAATTTTTGGCAGAATATCGTTGAATCACGCGCTGAACAATATGTTTAGGTGACTGAGTTCAATAAATTGGATTCTTTTGCTCTATTTTCTTCTGAAGTTGTATAAAATTTCGGAAAATCGAATTGAATTTAGAAGTAACAGCTCAACGAATCTTCCTATTTTCAAAATTTTGCTATCTAGATATTGGTTCTTAATGATGGCATTTGTTACTCATACTATTTTCAGGAGTCCCTTAAGATGTACCCCATGTCGCTTAAGGCGTGTCCAACACCAGAGCCTGCAGCTTTCCAATCATGGTACCATCCGCTTGATGTTCGCTTTGTTAAATGCAGCCACTTGGCACCTTTACAATGATGGTGTAGTGAGAGCCGGCACAGCTCGTTTTTAAACGCACAAGCGATGGTTACTGTGAATAGGTTACACAGTGAGTTTACGTAGATCTCCAGCACTTTTGTACTAGAAGCTTGGCAATACCCCCTACCTACATGCTCTACAAGCTTGTACTGTCATTGTGATTGGTATCTAAACTCTGCAATAAATAATTCCATGAGCTTGTCATTTGAGACAAGTAATCTAGATATTACTTCAATCAAAAGTTCGCAGCTATATTATTCTGGTATCGTTTTGCGCGCTAACCAAACCAAATAAAATTTAGAATATTTTCCGAAAAAAAAAAAAAAACTTTAATGTTTGATTGAACTTTAAAAGTTTCGCTTTATGTATAACTAAGGAAAATTTTGTTTATCAAAATCCATAAAAGAAAAAAAAAAATTCTAATAAATTTAAGTCACAAAAAGATTAGAAAAATAAAATGGAGAAAACGAAATTCGGTATGATGATTGATTGAGACTATTCAGAGAAAAGTAACAACAACAACAAACCGAAAATTTAGGTTTTTTGTATTTTCCAAATAGACCATTAATAAAACCAAGGTGGTTTTATGTTTTCTTCTTTTCTTTAGACTATTTGCAAAAATTTGTTTTTCTTCTTCAAGATAACGGTCTTCTTCTTATTTATATATACATAAATACGTTATTACATAACATACCGTATCTTTCGGTGTGTTTAATGTGGTAATTTATGATTCTTGAATGAAAATAGATTAAGTGCCGACGACAACGACGACGACGGCGAGTATCAAAGGAGCAAGAGATGGATCGAAAAATAAACTTTTTTTTTTGGAAAAATTGGAAACGTTCGAAGGAAAATAAAGTTTGATAAATTTGTTACACACAAGTTTTGTGTAAATTGTGTATGTGCGTGGTTGATAATAATCATCAATTTGAAGTTAATTGAATGAATATGTTTGTCCCGATTTGTAAGAATGATGGCAGTATTGGGTGATGGATGCTTATGAAATAATATTTGGGCACACGCGACTTAATACAAACTCAGAAGATTGATATAAGTCAGCCAAGGTTAACGCACATTTAAAATTCGATTTATTTTCCGATTCGAAGCACAAATTAAATTTCCATGGGCAAAAGCTATACAAACGCTAAGCTATTCTTATTCAAATTTTTTTTTTTTTTTTGTTTGTCTGATAATCATTTGAATGTTTGATAAGCTGCAAAAAAAGGAAAATTGTTTTTTTGTGAAAAGCTTTTACAAAAGACAGACGAAAATCAATTTGCAATATGTTTTTATTTGGAAAAAGATAAATCTTTTGAAAAATTCTTCGATATATATAAAAAAAAAAATTCATCGACGCGTCAAGATCAATACAAGAATTTTAATTGTACTGATTATTGAGATAATTTGGAATGAAATTGGAGGAATTTTGATTTAGAAATAAATTGAAAATATTTCCTAGTATTGTATGTGTTTGTGTGTGTGGGAGTGTATGGTTTTGGGATCAGTGGTCGGTCTAAGGGGATTCCCATTTGCCAGAACACGGAAAATATTATTGTTATCGGTTACATTAACATTATCGGAGAAATTTTACTACACAATCCATTAATTTGTTGTAATATAGTCTCTTTCAATTAATATGTCACAAAATTTCAAAGATAGGACTTGGAAAAGCTGCTTGTAAGGCATGTGGAAAATAATAAACTTTGTTTTGGAAATATTAATAGAAATAACGTTTATAACCAATATTATTTAAGATTAACGTATTTTAACGTAGTTTGAATTATTATATGGAGAATATATTATAATTATCAATGCCATCTATTGTATAAACCGATACATTCGGATAAAGGTGAATAGCGAGAGTCGTGTGTTAGAAAACCCTGAAATCTTGTAAAAAAAAAAAAAAAAGAAAAGAAGAGGAAGTCTGACATGTTTGTAATGTAATAAAAAAAAAGTTGTTGAGTTTATTTTATTAATTAAAAAAAAAAAAAAAAGGAACGTATTACACCTTATCGGCCAATACCCACTGTTATACGTTTGAATTAAAACATTCCTATAAAATACCAAAATCATGCCCAACATTATTCAATAATTTACGGATCACTGGTTTCAGTCCGCTAGGGGGCTCCATATACATTATTCCCAAAATGTAATTTAATTGTATCAAAAGCCTTCTGCAAATTCAAAAAGATTGCACCAACATACTTTTGCTTACCAAAAGCGTTATTCAGGGTGTCCAGTTTTGAAAGACCCACAAAAATGTTTCGTGAAGAAAGCTGGAAAACAAAAAAAATATCCTAAATGAAAGTGGGACCCTAAATGGGATTTTACGGGAGAAATCGATCGGTGACTTTATGTTTGACCTTGAAATCTGTTTTCAAGGTTATTTGAAGGTCAACTCTTATTTTTTCAGGAAACCTCATTTTTTATCTCCGATTCTGAAAAGGGTAGAATTTTACATTCAGATAGGTACTTAAGGCATTTTTTCAATGACTTTCAGCGGTCATTTCAAGGTTAAATTACGAAATAGTATGAAATAACCAGCAGATGATGAATTTTAATGGGGAATGACTCAATTAACGGTTATTGGTGACATTGACCCTTACCGTCAAGGTCATTTGAAGGTCAATTGAATGTCAGTGAAGAAATTAAAAAATTATAATTCCGATTTTTTTCTATTTTTCACTTCTTCTCTCGTATTTAGTTGTTTCGAAATGAAATTTTGCTATCGCTTGTACTTATTACTGCGGAAACTACTGGAAAGTGCTAGTCAATTAGGAAAAGACCGAATGATTTTCCAATATTAACAAAATATTCATTAAAATATTTGCAATATCAAGATCACGCTTGTAAACATCTTTTTCAATACAAATATATTGTTTATCTGGAACCAATTGAGAATTTGCCGCTCTCCCTTTATTTAGTTTTTATTACAAAAATGCAGTCAGCTAATTTATAAATGAAAAATCGAGTTATTTTTAATCCTTTTCGCTCGAGCAAAAGAAGAAACTGCAAATAATGTACTGGATTGCTGAATGTTGTGATGAATATATTTGTTGTAGTATCTTTGTAGGCCTTTATTATACTAACAAATGTTTGATGAAAAACGTTATTTCGTACAATGAGACCTTGTAGTAGGAATCAGCAGATGTATCAGCATAAAATAACGGGGATGCAACTGGAGAATTGTTCTTTCTGGTAGACTTCGAAAATTTGGAGTGTTCACCAGTAAAACACGATAAAGCTCTTTTATATCGCGTTGTTATATTGGACGGTATATGTAAAACACTATAAATAAATGATATTGGGGCAGTTTGTAACATAATCTAAGGCTAACTTCAACTTGTCCAGAGTGAGGAAAAATCAATTTCGTAGACTTTAGTAATTGCGTTAATAGATTTAGTGTACTAGTTTTGTCCCTTTTTTAGCCAAAAATTCCTTTAGAAGACATTTATTTAGTTTGCTTTGCATATAGTAACGCAAATCATGAGAGATGAAGTTGGTAAATAATTCATTTTTTTTTAATTGTAAGAGTTTTGCAAAAATTTCAGAAATTATTTATTCTCAAGTAGAGGTTTCTGATTCACTTTTAGATGTTAAAGAATCAATCGCCACCTGGTGAGCATCTATTGAACAGTTTACGTTTAAGTTAAATGTAATGGTATTTTTTGGTACAATTACGTGATTTGACTGGTTGACCCTGTGATCCGAAAATAATTTTTTTTCTGCGTAAATCCAATCTCAACAAAAGCTTCTTCATCAACACTGGGCGATATGATACATAATCGTACTGGCCACAATTTCTGGTCCTTTAGTTGAAATTTTCAATTGATGAACAACGAGTCGAGTCATTTTATAGTTAACTCTTAGGTGTGGATCACTGCAGAGTTAAAATGAACGTCAACAAAAATAAAACAAAAAATTTACAATTCATGTAGTTTACGGTCAAGATGTTTTATCGAATGCAAAGCATCAAGATGGTTTGCTCGTTTCCATTCCATGGGTGTCTTCCATCATGACAACGCCAGACCACATACATTTTTGATGACCCGGCAAACATTGAGAGAGCTTGGCTGGGAATGTTCCCAGAATGTTCTAGAATATTACGGACAGAATGTTCAAGAATATTCTAGAATATTCCACGGTGTTCGAGAATATTCTAAAATTTTCCAGGAGGTTCTGGATCCTCGGAGGGACCTCCGTTTCGGGATGTTCGATAATGTTCTAGAATGTTCCAACCGTTTTTGGACCATCAAAAGGACTTCCTGAATGTTCTAGAAGGTTCCAGGTTGTTCCCAGAATGATCTTGAATTTTCCAGATAGAACGTTCTAGAATGTTCGAGAATGTTCCAGAATATTATGGAATGTTTCTGATAGTTCGAGAATATTCCAGATTGTTATGGAAACTTCCAGGAGGTTCGAGAAGGTTCTAGAAAATTCCAAAATGTTCGAGAATGCTTTAGAATGTTCCAGAATATTCGAGAATGTTCTAGAATGTCCCAGAAGTTTCTGGACCTTCGAAGGGACTTCCGGCTCCAAAATGTTCGACAATGTTCTAGACGGTTCTGGACCATCCAAGGGACTTTCTGTTTCAGAAAGTTCGAAAACGTTTCAGAATGTTCTAGAAACCAGAAACGGAAGTCGAGACATTAACATTTTCTATATTTTTACAGTAAAATTAGATTTCACAATCCAATATGTAAAATGCTGTAAAATGAGTAAACATAACCTCGCTTTTTTATTGGTTATTTTTTCACCAATACCGCATGGAAATCGAAAGAATATGACATTAGTGTGTTGAGTAATAATTACATTTAACGGGATGCCGAAACGTAAATGAGGAGAAGGTTTAGCACATTTAGCTACACAACGGAAGAGGATGAATCGATTGAGAGAAAACTTAATAGATGAACAACGAGAAGAAATTAGAGAAGACGATCCAGTGAGTCACTCAGCAAGCAGGCATAGAGAAACTGCTAAAGAAACAAGAAAGTAAAAGTGAAAGACAACGTACGCAAGCGCATGAGGAAAATATTAATGTACGAGAAGTGCCAAGCACTAAAGAGTACAACAAACATAATAACGCGTTTTCATTGGCAGAATGGATGAAGTTATGCAATGTATTCCATGAGTGGAAAAGTTCGATTAGAAGCATTCAACGTGTCTCCACCAGAATTATTTCATGTGTGAAGAAACTCCGGAATCAAAACATTTTCTACAAAATATGGGAGCACGCAATGCCTGCTTTCAAATGTCATCATTTGGTACTATTTCCTGGAGCCAAAGGACGAACAAAAGGAAGATGATCAACGTTGCCCAAAGATAATTGGATAGAGACGGGAAATCATTGAAGATCTGCGAAAGATTTTACATAAGTACAACAAATTGGATTCCATTTTAATTTGAAACAAGGGAACCCAAATATAGGTGCAGAAACAAATAGAAAAGTAACTTCGATAGAATTTTATGCGTATCGCAAAATGATCAGAGACATCGAGGAATGCAACCAATTCCCGTAATTTATTTCAACTGTAGAATGATAACGATATTCAAGCTACAGAACCAATAGAAATTGCGTGCAGAAGAGTGCATTGGTTGGTGATGAATCATTTAAAAGTAAATTGCTACAAGCACTATTGCGTTAATTAGTAAGAATCAAACGTCAATAAGAAAGGTTAATCTCAAGTTTGTAAGATGCTACGAGTGCAACAAGCGTGGTCATTTTGAAAGGAATTATGCCCAGACAAAAAGAAAAATGAAACAAAAGGCCTGTCAAGTAAAGCATTTTATACAACGTTTATGAGTAAAGTAAATAATATTGACTGGAATTTTGATATAGCTGCAACGTCACATATGACAATGGACCGGATAATGTTAAACGATATTTCAGAACCAGCGAACAGTAAAGTCGTAACTGCTAACAGTTCCCGTATGACAGTTGAAGCTGTTGGTAATATCAAAATATCGAAGAAGTAAGCGAAAAAACTGTGTTGTTCATACCAAATGTGTGTGCAAATCTTTTATCAGTCAGTCAGATCGTAATACAGATAAAAAAGTGATATTTGTTTATAGTTTATAGTGCTGAAAATGAATTGATTGCCACAGCAATTCGTCGCAACGATTTGTTTGTTTTAAGTCAAGCCAAACAGGAGTTTGCCGCTAGCAGTATGCAAGTAGATGATCCAGCATGGGTCGAATGGGTCAAAGAGTAAATCGTCAATGTGCAATTTGTTTAAAAGGAAAACAAACTCGACTTACAAGTGATGTTTTAGAAATTGTGCATTCAGATTTATGTGGTCCCATAGAAGAAACCTCATTAGGAGGTGCAGGTGGACACCAGTTGAGAGAGCAGGTTGCATGTTGTTTGATGCAAAACTCCGCATATACAATCAATCGTTCATCCCATCGATTATTAGAACAAAAAACACGGGAAGAGTTGTGGTCCGACAGAAAACCAAAATTAAAGAGGTTACGAGAATTTGGTTGTAGTTGTTATATTCATGTACAGAGTCTACAATCCTGAAAAGAAAAAGACAGTTATAAGTCGCAATCAGTTAAATAATACAGAGTACTACTAAAATTTGATTCAGCGGGGGGATAAGGAAAAAGAGCAAACTGATAGTATAATCACCAAAGAAGATATTATTATGAATAATAATTTGGTCAAATCCTCAGAAGAAAGAGATGAAGATACGTATTAAATCAGCGATGAATCAGATGATGTCATCCTTCGTCCAGGCTCTGATAATGATGATTTTATTCCACAGAATGATGTCAATGTTGTTAAAAATGTCGAATTAGAAGATCCTCGAGACAGTGATCCTCGAAATGGAAAATCCTCGAGACAGTTCATATAAACATCATTCAATATTAATTTTAGAGCTGAAAATAGTCTCTCGACACTTGCTTGAGTAATTAGCATACAGGATGCAACTCGACATGCAGCTTGCATTCGTTCCGGATACTATTATATTAATTGCCTCGAAGACTGATTTAACTTTGAGTCTACCCATGCCCTCCTCCATGACTTCACAATCTTCATTAAACAATCGTTCAAATTCTTCTTCGTTGGAATTGTGCATTTCTGATATTTTCCGGCGTTTTTACCGCTTATCAAGCTCTTTCTCAAAATCATCCACTTCTGAAGAATTTATGCTGAATTGTTCTGTGGCAGTGGTACATTTATTTTCTTAACGATCTGATTCGACTGTTACGACTATTATTGTTGTTTTTCACTCGGTTTCAATTTATTGAAACGTTATTGAATAATTTTGTTTCTCAAGCCTTTGGGCAATATCTAAAAGAGTCCTTCTTTAACTTTCAATTTTTGCGATGAATTTTTTTTTAAATTTTTTTTATGGTGGGTGTTCGTTGCCCAGAGCACAGTGGCCATTGGGGCCTATTGTGCATCCCTAGAGATTTCCTTACGTGAGATATAGGTCTATATCCTTGATAAACGCCGCTACCTGATGCATATCCAGTGGGAGGATAGCATCGCATGTGAATAGTAGGTGGGGGTTATAGATGTGTTCATCTTCATCACAGATCGTAATCAGATCGGAATTCGAACCCAGTACCTCCCGATCCAAGCGCCGCAGCTTAACCCACTGCGTCGTTTGGCCCGTTGCGATGAACTTAGTAAAATCTTATAGCGTGGGTCGACATAAACTCCAGCAAGGAAATGCGTGTTTTAAAAAGATTCTCTTCGTGTTTTCACATGGAGGATACAATTTCGAGTGCAATTAGACCAGCATTTTCTTGCATTAATTTAGCGAGTTTATGCCACTCTTTCATAAAAATTCCTGGAGTTACATCTGCAGATTGAAGTTTTACTGTTGTACAGTTTGGGTTTGCCAAGAGTTCTTTCAGGGTTTTTATTTCATCCCATTCAGCTTTGGTTAACTTCAGCTCTCTTGTTCCTGCAGCAGCTACTTGTTCACAGTAAGATTGAAACACGAGAAGTCGATCAATCATTGCAAATGTTGAACCCCAACGAGTTACTGTATCTAGTGGTTGAGTTAATCCATGTAATTGAAGTAGAATACTACGAATGTTTGGTGTTCGTAACTTAACAACGACTTGTCGAATTTTGCCCAAAAATTTAGTTGCGTACTCTTAATCCATCCCAGATTGCCAACTGAAGTGTATGTATGCCACACCTCATCAATTGGAATTTTGATTCATCATTAACTACCCATTCTGGCAGTATAAAGCTTGGATTGGAAACCCATTGTTCAGCATTAGCATTCTCAATTCTTCGGTAACCATGTTCCTTAATTTCTTCCTCTATCATAATTGATTCAGTACTAGTTCCGTCCCCACATCTAGTTCCGTTGTCCGAATTAGAATCTTCATCGCAGCTGCTGAAATTCTTTACGGTACACGTCATATTTGCTGCATTGTTAACGCAGATACTCAAAATCTGCATTTTACAACAAGTTCTCGGAATAACCACCGTGTGGCGCTCCCATCGTTCCGATTTGAGTTCTGTTTTTTTGTTAAGTTGGTACATCTGTTGTTGATATTCCCTCTAAATCTTAGCGTCATAGCTTGACATTTGCAAAAGTTACGTAGTCAAGAATACATCTACTCTGTGTGTGTTGGCGATTTTTCCATTATTTCCTCTCGGCTGCTGAAACGCGTTCCCCGTAATGGTGGCTGTTGGATGGTATTTGTTGCATTTTTCGTCAAAAAATTACGAATAATGATGGCACTGTGCGACGGTGCGTTATCATGGTGCAAAATCCACGAGTTTTCTGCCCACAATTCTGGTCTCTTTCGGCGAATTGCTTCACGCAAACGTCTCATAACGCCCAAATAATACTCTTTGTTTACGGTCTGGCCTTCTGGTAAAAATTCATGATGCACTACACCGTTGTAATCCATGAAAACCGTGAGCATTGCCTTCTTTTTTGACTGAAAACGACGTGGTTTTTTTTTGGTAAACGATATTCACTTGCCTGATGTCTGGATTGCGTGTCGTACTCATAAACCCACGTCTCGTCTCCAGTAATGATCCTTTTGATGAATGTGGGATCGGATTCAGCCTCGCAAATCATGTCTAAAATTGTAAATAATCGCCAACACACACAGAGATAGATGAACTCTTGACTACGTAGCTTTTGGAAATGTCAAGCTATGACGCTAAGATTTAGAGGGAATATCAACAACAGATGTACCAACTTAACAAAAAAACAGAACTCAAATCGGAACGATGGGAGCGCCACGCGGTGGTTATTCCGACAACTTGTTGATCAAGGTAGTATTATTGTGATACTAAACATTATTTTTAAATGGGTTTTTGTTAAGTTTTAGGTTAAGTTTAGTATTTGGGTATTATTTTAAAGGCACATGCAACAATTTAGATTGAATTATTTTTATTATTTATTGTTGATAAATTTCCACAATTTCAATTGCAATTTTTGAAACTCAATTATATTTGCATTTTATAGGAGCAAAATTTTTCGATTTTCGATTTTTTAACAGTATTAATCAATTATTGATCATGCTTTGGAGTGGATATCATTATATTTTGCTTCTGCACTTCCATCTGGCGCTACATGATATGGTGTTAATAGCCACGGATAAATTGAAAAGGGAATTGGCAATTTGTGGATTGTCGCTAGAAGGAAGTAAACAGACCTTAACGCAGAGGTTGCTGTTAAATATAATTGACAAGGAGGAAGAAAAAAATGGAAATCAAAATGGAGCTGAATGTATCAGAATGGAAGATTGTAAAGATGGCGAAGAAAGTGCGGAGGAAACTTACAATGTATCAGACATGGTCAAAGAAAGGAATAATTTGACAATAAACGATATGGCTGAACGTGAGAAAAGTGATGATTTAAGAAATAATCAAATGCGTTTTAATATCAGGAATATTGTGGAAATGTTACCGAATTTTGACCCTACCGATGGAACAGCATTAAATTCTAATCAATGGGTGGAAAATGTCAAAATTTTAATGGAAGTGTACAAAATTGACGAACGGTTAGTGTTGTTAGCCGCAAAATGTAAAATGCAATCATGTGCGGCAAAATGGTACGAGTCGGTAATGGATAGAAGGATAACATGGCGGGAGTTTGCTGAGGAGTTACGTGAAAATTTTACAAGTGGGTGTACGCAGACAGAATTACACGATAAGCTGAGAAGAAATATAAGGACAAAACAAAGTTTGATTGAATATTATTTCGAAATGTATCAGATAGCCAAAGGACGTTTAGAGGAGGAAAATATAATTTATTACATCATTATGGGAATAAATGAATATAAATTGTGTACAACATTAAAGTCGATTAAAATTAAAAATTTGAAAGAGCTAAAGGAACACATTGAATGGCACGTGAAGATGAACGGATTTGCAGACATAAATTCAAAAACAGTGAACAACAGCAATGTCAGCAGGAATAGTCGGAGTTATAATATGGAACCACAAAGGAGTAATAATGTTGGTGCTAGTTATGTTTGTCGAACGGAGTTAAATACTAACAAGGAAAATAAAAATGCAGAAGTTAAGGCAGATTGGGTTAGACAAAGGGAATGCTGTAATTGTTTCCAAAAAGGACATATTGCCAGTAATTGTACAATGCCCAGACAGAAACCAACTTGTCAACGGTGTTAAAAAAATTGGGTATAAAGAAGAATAATGCAAGGTGAAGGTCGAAACGTCAACATTATATATGGAAGAGATCCATGGGAAATCATGACGGAGAAGGAGTTGATCATTGATGATGAAGGGGGATTAAAGGTAAAGGCTATTATTAATAATAAATTAGTGGAAAAAAGGGTTTTGATAGACTCCGGTAGTAATGTGAGTATTATCATGGAAGGTTTAATAGGAAAAATTAAATTAAATCCAATACCAGACGATAATGTTGTGGGTATTAATTGAGGGGCTTTTTATTAGAATAACACTTGAATAAAACACATAAATAATTCGACACTTAATTTTATTACTTTTAAAACATAAGAACTCCAAAAAAATAATAATTTATCCCGAATAACAATCAACCTTTTTGCATGACGCGACTAACTCGTATCCTTCTTTTTCTTTGTCTCTTTGTTACATTTTCTTTTTTTTTAAAACGTTTGACGCAAAACAACCAATCAAATCACACGTACTATAACCAATTTTAAACGAACCAATAAGAATAAGCGTACGATGCACACGATGATTACCAGTTTACATAGTCGCCGTTTTTAGTTTGTATCTAGGGGAATAAATATTATTAGTACAAGTTGAACGCATAGGCGCCGCATTTAATTTGTACCAAGGAGAATAAATATTTTAGTACTAGGCGACTACATAATGGTAGTGGATTAATAAGTTTAGGTAGTTGGCCCGGTCAAATTATTATTAATAATATTATTTACAATGTTAACATCCTGAATCCCCTAATAAATTAAAATAAAATTAAGATTTGTAGACTAAACATAATTTCTTTTTATTACCTAATAGCCAATTTTATTCTCCTTTTGAGTGGCAATCTTGGAAATATATCCTTCCTTGACTTAACGACCACACAAAAGAATCGTGAGACGATCCTCCAAAACGACCATTTACCGATTGATTTAATGGTCATTTTATGATCACATATCTAAAAGCAAAGTATAAATTGTTAAAATGCGCACCGCACCGACTTTTACTTTTGATGAAAAATATTACCACCATTGCATTGGTACTATGTTTAAGTTTTCGATTAAAGAATAGGTTTTCATTTTCGTGTGGCCGAATTATTTGCATATGGCTCCCATCTATACAACCAACTACATTGGGAATTCCATACTTTTGATAGAAATATCTTTTCGCTTCCTTTTTCTCGTTTGGAGACATTATCTAATTTTATCCATTTAGAACAAATTTTATTTTCAATCGCTTCTGAAACTTTGTTCAATTGATTTATTTACTATAATTATAAACAATACTGTATACCTATAAAAATACATACGTGTTTGATGTAATTTCAAGAATATTAGATTTATCTCTTAATCTCTTTCTTTGAATAGCCTTCGATACCTCATTTTCACTATCATCATCACTACTAGAATCCATTTCATCAACAATATTATTTTTGAAATTAACTAAATTTTTTCTTTACTCTCAAAAGCAATTTGACATTACAATTCAGATTGAAATATGGCAATATTTAGATTCGATCTGAAAAGTTTACATAGTACCGATTCATATTCAGATCAGATTTAACTTTCAGATCGGAATACACGGTAGACCTACAGATATAAGTTTTGCAGTGAATATGATGACTCGTTTTAATAACAATCCGGGTACAAAGCACACTAGAATGCGGTAAAGCGAATTATGAGATACCCTAAAGAAACGTCGAATGCAAAACTTGAGTTTAACAATCAAAATAAGGATTTGGTTGATTATTGCAATGCAGATTGGGCAAGCGATTTATGCATTTGTTTATCAAAATGGCTTGATTTCATGGAATTCGAAGAAACAACCAACAGCGGCGTTATCTACGTGCGAGGCGGAATATTTACCTATGACTTCTGCAAATGGAACTTATGAAAAACACTTCAGAATGTGTTTCGATCTATTGCGTTAGTAAAAAGTACCATTCAATTGAGTTCAAATGATGTTTATCATCCTAGGAAAAAACACATAGACGTCAAGCATCATTTCATTCGAGAAAAGATAAACGATAAGAAGATTCAACCGAGATACTTACCTACAGATGATATGATTGCAGATTGATTATATTATGTTCATAATTACGATTTTCAGAACCGGCCAGAAATTTGGCTCAGCAAACTAATAAATATATTGTCATTGGGCGTTTTCAGATCTCTCAACATGTTCGCTTTGAACATGAAGATACATTTTGTTGTGGATTTGATACAGGTTTCAACATTATGGCCTGAAACCAACCAGTGAACGATACTCCAACATTGCAAGTAAGACAAAGATAACATTTTCAAGCTAAAATATAGGCTCCTAAAGCGAGTAAGACGGAAGAATTTAACAACTTGTGTGCGTTTATTTTTGTTGAGACAAATAAACATCTGGTGATCTATAAACCATAACAACAATTCACAATGCACATTGATATAAAATATTCCGTTATACCAATACTAATTAGTTGCATTAGATTCAAACGATAAAACCACGTTTTATTTTGTATTTTTGTGAATGTATTAATAAACAAAAACAACACAACACAATAACAATAAATAAATACTAAAATCAACATACAAACAATGTAAATAAAATGTTGCAACAAAATCCACGTGGTTAGTCACATTATGTACAAGTAAATGACGTACTTGTGAGTTTTTTGCAAAGTATATAGTATAACCGAAGAGTGATTATGCAAATTAAGTGATATTCATTAATTTGCCGCAAATATGTCAATGTAATTTTTTGGGCATTTTTATTTATGGTACTGCGTTTTTTGTTTATTGTATATACAAATTAGCAAATTGCGAATTAGCTCTAATCTTCCAAGGTCATTCATCAATGTATTGAACAAAAACAACTTTTTTTTTTTGTTTACTAGAGACTAGAAATTTTTCTAGACGTTTGTACTATGTTTATTCTAAAACGATATTCTAGAATTTTTTATTGAGAGCGATTAGAGATTTGTGTATTAACATGAACGATTCTACGAATAGATATGTTACTTACATACTTACAATATATTGTACCATTCCATTGACGTAGATTTGTTTTTGTTTGCTAAAGTTAAAATATTACGATATACTAAATTTTTTCTATTAAAAATCGTAGGAACAGGTTTATAAAACAAAAAACAAAAACAAAACAACAAACACATTCAAAATTTCATCAGAAAATTCCAGTTTTCGTATCCTTATGATTTAGTTTAAATGTGAATCCCGGAGTTGTAGTTTCACAATTTTAGTTGTGTCGACAAATATTTACATATTACTATTCAATCGAGTTTAATTGTTGCAAATTATTATTGCTGTTACATTGTTGATTGCATTATTTTTTATAACAATCTTGTGGAAAAGAAAGTAACATACTAACGGAAAAATTATGAAATTGCTGAAGGTCAGTAATGATCGTTAATACAATAAGTCGTCGAGTGTTTTAAATTAAGTGGTGTTGTAATATCTAAACCTCGTTTTGGCCAGCCACTTGCGCTGAAAAATATGTTTTCGCTTTAAAAATTACTCAAAATATTTCCTTCATGAAATTTCACTATTTTTTTGGTGGCCTAAGTACAATTGTTTGTTATTGAAAGCAAATATGTAAATTTTTTTTTCTCCGTTTCTTTTAGCCATTGTCATCTTTCCAATCAGCATGTAAAGGTATACCAAATCAAGTGGGTTAATTGATTTATAATAACAACGGAACTGAGAGTAAAAGAGCGGTCAATCTGGCAAGCTTGCAAATTAATTTTATTCCCATTCCAGAGTTCATCTCCAGGGACTTGGTGGCAATGATGGTGGAGGTTCTGAGTGGAAGCAGGCAAACAGGAGGTTATAATGGCCGGCGCCTACTCTTCTCCTAAAGACCCAGAGACGATACTTCCTCTTGAAGTTAGGCGGCTTATAACTCATTGCAAGCGCAATGGGCTGACTACCTATTAGGATGCGATGCAAAAGCACAACACACGTTATGGGGACAGCACAGACATCAATAACAGGGGTGAGTTGTTTTTAGAATTTTTGAATACAAATAATGTAGACATTGTCAATTGGGAAAGAAACCTACTTTGATAAATGCGATTAGACAAGAAATTCTAGATTTGACACTTGCTTTGAAAATTAACCGACTGGAATCCATTTACAGTATTACTCGGATCAGAAATGCCCTCGATTATGCGTAACATAGATTCTTCAGAGAGGAACTTTCGAGAGCTGCTGCCTGTTTAAGTGAAGAGAGTCCACTAAGGTGGTATGTTGGTCTGGGAGATTGGTCCAGGGACGCTGGAGAAATTGATGAGATGCTCGAGAAGATTATTCAACAAGGCTAAACGCACCGATGAATGGGGCGAGTAAATGATGGCCTTGACGGAATATAATCTCGAACTAAGAAGATCCAAAAGGGCAACCTGGAGGAGTTTCTGTGAGGGAATCAATGAATTTCCATCTACATCTTGTCTCCAGAAAGTCCTTTCTGGGAATCATTAAAATGGTTTAGGACTTATGCAGAAGGTAAATGGGATGTTTAGTGAAAACCGCAAGGAAAACCTAGAGGCACTACGTTTAAATCCGCTGGAGGAGATGGCATCTTTCCGACATTACTTCAAAAAGGCATTGAGGAAATCCTCCCTAGCTTGATCCAGATGTTTCGGACAAGTTATGCTTTTAACTATATTCTGAAACTCTGTAGGAGAGTAAACGTGGTATTTGTACCAAAAGGAGGGCCGTCCGGATAACCAGACCAAGCCATACCAGCCAATTAACCTTACATTGTTTCTATTTGCTTATCAAACTGGTAAATCTACTGTGATGATTCTTGGCATTCTAGTCATGAGGATTGAATATCTTGCTATCGCAAGATCACAGCCAACGGGGGTTCTACCTCTGCATTTATTGAACCAGCACCCTTCTGTGGCGTCACTAGTTATATTTATTGCTTCAAAAACACTTAAAATTTTATTATTCTGGAATTAATTTTTATTAACCACCAAAAACAGCGTAAACATGTTCGAAAAACAACTTGTAATTTACCTTTCTGACACATTAAAAGAGCCTCTCAGAAAAGATGAAACAATCTTTAACACAAGGAATAGAACCACAATACATTTACCTAGGAAATTAGGCATTAAAAATAGGATCACAGAAGAATTACGGAAAATGTTTGGAAGAACAAGGAATTTAACTTGTGTGCCAAAAAGTCAAATATGACAGACAGCCACCTCAATTAAAAATGACCTTAACGGAAACACCCAAAGCCCCTATGGAAATTATCCATACTGATATTTTTCAATTAGAATCTACAAAATTCTTAACCGTCATAGACAAATTTAGTAAATTTGCCTCAGCATACAAACTTCAAGAAAAATCCGACAAAACTCTAGCAAGTAAAATAATTCAATTCCTCAGCCTACACGGAATTCCAAGAAAAATCATAGCCGACACAGAGGTAGGTACAGGCAAAAGTGTTAAAGCCTTAGCAGAAAAACATCAAATAGAGTTACATATAACCACACCATATAAATCAACAGGAAATTCACCGGTTGAACGCCTTCATTCTACTCTGAAGGAACTCTGTAGCATTATTCGTATTAAAGACGACAAGGAAAATCTAGAAGACATCATGAACCTTGCTATATTATCATATAATAACGCTATACTCAGCTCAACAAAACTTACTCCATTTGAACTTTTAAAAGGGCATTATGTATTAGGTGTGTTGGTATTAGGTTTTCGCTAGTAGATAGCATGCTAGCTGTTTCTTTGACAGATGATGATGTATCAGTAGTGTTTATTTCTACGTTATTGATTTGTACGCGTGATAATGCGTCGGCATTGGCATTTTGTATACCTTTTTTATAAACAATACTGTAGTCAAACTCTTCTAATTTTAATCTCCAACGCACTAATTTACTATTTGGTTTTTTCAACGAGAATAACCATGTTAACGGTTTATGGTCCGTAACTATAGTAAATTTATTTCCAAAAAGATAAGGGCGGAAATACTTCGTAGCCCAAACTATGGCTAAGAGCTCCTTCTCTATAGTAGAGTAGTTTTGCTCAGTTTTAGTCAAAGTCCTGGAAGCGTAACATACAGGAAGATCTTTTCCTATATTTCCCTGTGACAACACTGTTCCGATGGCAACATTGCTCGCATCGGTGGTGACAATGAAGGGATGGTTAAAATCGGGATATTGCAAAATTGGCTCATGGCAAAGCAATTTTTTGCATTTCTCAAAACATTCTACATATTCTTTGCTCAAGTTAATACTAGAGTCTTTGCGTATACACTCTGTCATTGGTTTCGTGATCTTAGCGAAATTGGGTATGAATTTCCGATAATATCCTAAGAGACCCAAAAAACTTATAATTTGTTTTTCGCTCTTTGGTAAAGGAAATTTCTGGATGGCCCGAATTTTGTCGGGATTTGGTTTAACTCCATTTGCTGTGACAAGATGTCCCAGAAAAGCGATTTCCTTATGAAGGAATTCACTTTTGTCTAGTTGCACCTTAAGGTTAGCATCTTTTAATTTTTGGAAAACTAATCTTAGGCTGTTGATATGTTCATGCAAGGATGTACTGAATATAATTATGTCATCCATATAACACAAGCATATCTTTCCTTGGAGTTCCCCTAAAACGTTGTCCATGACACGTTGGAGCATTCTTTAGCCCGAATGGCATGCGAACGTATTCGTAGTGGCCAAACTCAACGCTAAAGGCCGTTTTTTGTATGTCATTAGGATTCACTTCTATTTGATGGAATCCTGATGCTAAATCTAGGGTCGTAAAGTAAATGCATTTCCCTAATTTGTCTAGAATATCCGTTATGTTTGGTAATGGATATCTATCTGAGATGATTTTATCGTTTAACTTACGATAATCGATTACCATCCTCCATTTTGTTTGTCCTGAAGCGTCTTGCTTTTTTGGAACAATCCAAATGGGTGAAGACCAAGGTGAATAACTTGGTCGTATGATCCCTTGGTTGAGCATATCGTTAATTTGTTTTTCAACTTCGTTTTTGTGTATAAAAGGATAACGATAACTCTTCGTAAAAACAGGTTTTTCATCACTAAGTTCAATTTTGGGTTTGACCACATTACTGAATGTTAGTTGATCATTTTCTTTTTTAAATATTTCCTCGAATTGAAGACATAATTTTTCAATGCTTCTTTTTTCTTCGATATTTAAATGATCAGTTCTAATTAAATTTGTTATATTACTTTCTTTTACTCTAGTAAAATAAAGTATAGTAATCATGAAAATTTTGGACCTTGAGATTTTTAGAGATTTATTTGTTTTGAGGTCCCATGAGTCCGAAAAAGTGGGTTTCGAAATGGTGTCTGTCTGTCAGTCTGTCAGTCTGTCAGTCTGTCAGTCTGTCAGTCTGTCAGTCTGTCAGTCTGTCAGTCTGTCAGTCTGTCAGTCTGTCAGTCTGTCTGTGTCCTCTCTACAGCCCATATGGTTTATTCAATCGAACTGAAACTTCAGATTTAAGCTTTTTTGATAAATTGGGAGGTCCCAGTGAATTTTACTACAAATCGGCTAACCGGAAGTGGCCACTCCCTTGGTCCAGAAAATTTGTTTTGCAAATACATATTTTAAAAAGTATAAGGTTTACAAAAAACTACTTGATACAAAATGTTTCCAAAAATTAAAAACAAATAAAACTAAAAAATAAAAAATTAAAAAAAAAAATTTAAAAATTTAAAAATTAAAAAAAAAAATTAAGAAAAAAATAAATTTTCTCAAAATTCTCTGTTCGTAAAAGAAAGTCGTGTGTTGGCCACACCTCAATTTTAACTAGGTAATTAAGGACATATTCCATGTGCTAGCGAAATCTTTATTATCATTGTTGAGTGCGATTTCCAAAAAATAATTTTGCAGAACTTTTACTAAACGAACGATTCGTATGGATTAGGGTTTTCTAACTAGGTAATTAAGGGACCTATTCCATGTGCTAGCGAAACCTTTGTCATCATTGTTGACAATGGCCGATATTGGCCCTTGGGAGTTGAGTGCGATTTCCAAAAAATAATTTTGCAGAACTTTTACTAAACCAACGATTCGTATGGATTAGGGTTTTTTAACTAGGTAATTAAGGGACCTATTCCATGTGCTAGCGAAACCTTTGTCATCATTTTTGGCAATGGCCGATATTGGCCCTTGGGAGTTGAGTGCGATTTCCAAAAAATAATTTTGCAGAACTTTTACTAAACGAACGATTCGTATGGATTAGGGTTTTCTAACTAGGTAATTAAGGGACCTATTCCATGTGCTAGCGAAACCTTTGTCATCATTGTTGGCAATGGCCGATATTGGCCCTTGGGAGTTGAGTGCGATTTCCAAAAAATAATTTTGCAGAACTTTTACTAAACCAACGATTCGTATGGATTAGGGTTTTCTAACTAGGTAATTAAGGGAATCATTCCATGTGCTAGCGAAACCTTTGTCATCATTGTTGGCAATGGCCGATATTGGCCCTTGGGAGTTGAGTGCGATTTCCAAAAAATAATTTTGCAGAACTTTTACTAAACGAACGATTCGTATGGATTAGGGTTTTTTAACTAGGTAATTAAGGGACCTATTCCATGTGCTAGCGAAACCTTTGTCATCATTGTTGGCAATGGCCGATATTGGCCCTTGGGAGTTGAGTGCGATTTCCAAAAAATAATTTTGCAGAACTTTTACTAAACCAACGATTCGTATGGATTAGGGTTTTTTACTTTCTTTTACTCTAGTAAAATAAAGTATAGTAATCATGAAAATTTTGGACCTTGAGATTTTTAGAGATTTATTTGTTTTGAGGTCCCATGAGTCCGAAAAAGTGGGTTTCGAAATAATGTCTGTCTGTCTGTCTGTCTGTCAGTCTGTCAGTCTGTCTGCGTCCTCTCTACAGCCCATATGGTTTAATCAATCGAACTGAAACTTCAGATTTAAGCTTTTTTGATAAATTGGGAGGTCCCAGTGAATTTTACTCCAAATCGGCAAACCAGAAGTGGCCACTCCCTTGGTCCAGAAAATTGGTTTTGCAAATATCTTAAAAAGTATAAGGTTTACAAAAAACTACTTGTTTAAATACAAAATGTTTCCAAAAATTAAAAAAAAAAAAATTAAGAAAAAAATAAAATTTCTCAAAATTCTCTGTTCGTAAAAGAAAGTCGTGTGTTGGCCACACCTCAATTTTTTTTGTTGTAATATTGAGTGTCTCGAATAGTCTTGAGGGATTCAATATTATTATTTTCAACGTAATTGTTGTTGAAGTTTTCACATTCAATTGGATGTTCTATAACAAATTGTTTGAATTTCGGACTATAATTTATTACTTCCACATTGGCATAATTCTTTGTACTTGTGTATATCCCTTCCGGAATAATTAAATTGCCGTTAAGAACTTGTGGTTTTAAGTAAATTTCACCGTTTTCTACAGTAACGGGAATGTTTGCAATAATTTTACTACGCGGTGGAATGTTGTACGTAGCTGACATAAAATTTAATTTGAAAGAGAGTGGAATTTCGACCTTGGGTGTTTTAAGTATTGATTTTCCCAAATCTAGGGTAATTTCTAATATTTGCATGATTTCCATGCCTATCAAGCCACTAAAATAGTCGTGAAATTTGAAGAGAATAAATTCTAAGCATTTTTCTGTTTTAAATTCTTTGAGACCTTTAAGATTTACAGTTTTGTTAACTGTTGTTTGGTTGAAAAGAGTTGAAATTGTTATAGGTTTGATTTCTCGAACATAGTTGAGGTTTATGATTACAGGGTCAATGAACGACTTTGTTGATCCCGTATCTATTAAGAATTTATGGTGTTTTCCATGTAGGAATATATTAGTATAGGGTAATTGATATCCCCTTTTATGGTTGGAATTTAGGCTTAGGTATCCGAAATTGGTTCGGTCGAGGCTATTTGGTGAAAATCCTGGTCTTCTATTTCTATTTGAGGAATATCATTTTGAGCACCGTATTCATTCATATTATTGTCAAAGTTTATTTCCTGCGCCATGTAATGTTCTTCGTTCGGATCTTCAACGAAATAATTGTCTTGTTCATGGTTGTACGGGTTTGAATCTATATTATGTATTTCTTCGACTTGGAATTTGGGTGGACCATTAGAATGGAAATTGTATCTTTGATGGTCAAACTGTGGGCTTTGACGTTGAAATGAAGGTTGTTTATATTTATCCATGTTTGAAGTAACGTCCATGGGTTCCATTTTTCGATGGTCAGGTTTTGGTGGTAAACCGCGAGTATTAGCAAATTGTTGGGTCGTTAATGGTCGATGGTTAAAGTACTGCATATTCTTTTTCAATGGTACTCCATTGTTATTATAATGATTATAACGATTATATTGAGGTTTAGGTGGTAATGGGGGTATATTTGGTCTATAATGGATTTGTGGTGGTTGATTATAATGATTATATTGAGGTTTAGGTGGTAATTGGTGTATATTTGGTCTATAATCGATTTGTGGTGGTTGACCGAAGGTTTTTGTTTTCATGTAAACCGTATTTTGTTCTTTTAGGCAGTAAAGCCTAGCTGTTGGTAAGTCTGCTGGTTGCATGACTCTTACCATAACTCCTAATTGTATCGTTAAGATTGGTTGTGAACACTGAAAGGCACATTGAATCATACCATTTGGCTTTGTGTTCATATTCGTTAGGTGTATTCAGTTTTGCCCAAGTTTTTAGGGTGTTACAAATTTCTAAAATTCTTGTGAAGTAGACTTCTACGCTGTCTTTTCTTTGGGAAATAGAATGGAGATCTCGAATGAGACTGTTTTCATCGCGTTTATCTGCGAAATGAGCTATCAGGCTTTCTTTTATACTGTCCCACTTGTTTGTAGTATTGTACATTTCTAAGGCATGGTTGGCGTTGCCAATAATTTTGTTTCTTATCGCACGTAATAGAATAATTTGATACGAAGGATCCGTGAATACAGGTTTTAAAATTGTGAGGATGTCCTCAACTTGTGTTATGAACTTACTAAGTTTTGTTCGACTTCCACTATATGGTGGAATGTCTTTAATGGCATCTGGGATTTGAAGGAGACGAAGAGTACGCTCCATTTGCTTAAAGGTTTGTTCTTCCACCATTTTATTTTATAATTTATTTTATTGATCACGATAAATGATTAACTTTAATGTTTAACTTTAAATTTTAATCAAAATTTTCTAAGATACTTTTTTTTTTTATTTGACTTTAAAATATATATATAAAAACTGAGGAATTTTTGGATATCAATCAGGGAGATTTAAATCAGTATGGTACTCACCAAAAAATTATAATTGTTACAAAAATCAATTGTTGATAAGCCGTCATTCCTTGATTCCTGTGTCTGTTGATACCGGTTTCTTCCTTAATTTTTTCACTTTTTGGGTACAAACGCCCAGTCGTTTTATTATATTTGATTTAAATATTTCTATTCGCTTACCACTGGTGGGGGCAAATAGATATCTCGAAAAAAAAATTTTTTGTATTATTATTTCGGTTTATTTAAAAAAAAAATTTATTCTCTTTTTTTTCTTAATTATGTTTGATCAACCGTCAAACAACATATACTTTGGTTTTGTATATGCTCGCAAATAAAACTTGGTTCAAGCACTACTTACTGATGAACCGTCAGTATTTCACTTTTTATGACACTTAGAACACTATTATTATTTGCTATGCAGTGTGTGTTTTTGTAGTGAACAGATATTAAAAAATATCCTATCAACTGCGCCAGTTATATTTATTGCTTCAAAAACACTTAAAATTTTATTATTCTGGAATTAATTTTTATTAATTCCAGAATTTATTTTATTAATTTTATTTTGATCTTACATAAAGAGTACTAGGTTGGAATACAATTATAAATCTCACCGAGCAATGGTTTGATTCGAGTTTATATACATAAAAAATGCAGCGTTACCATCTTTACATTTTTTATGTTCACACGTTTTATTTTGAAGTCAATTACATTATATTTTGCATAAAAGGCAAAATATATATTTACAGCATAACTCGTAATATTAAACTTGTTATGCATGTTAAAAAATGTGACTGCATGTTTGTTGTTGTATGTCGTGGGTCGAATCGTGTGCGTTATTTATGTTGCCTATTGTTATGTTACCTGTTGTGGGCTTACATAACTCACTACGGAGCACCTTAGGGCAGCGAAACACTTTGGGAAGACATGCAAAGGTCCCCCTATTGACGCAGAATTCAAGGCCTACGACAGGCGAAATGATTTATATCACCCTCATCAGCCAGGGTAATGGAGTGTCTTGACTTAGGAAACCTGAGCTGAGTGTACTAAGCGGCTTCCTCACAGGTCACGTCCCCATAAGGTATCACCTTAAGAATATGGGCCTAATTATGACAGACAGATGTCGCTTCTGCGGAACATGGTCTGTGCAAATGTCTCGCCTTTTTCCGCCAAAGGCTGCAATATCTAGGAGGGAGGACATTGACCCTAGATAGTATATTTCATTTACCAACTAGTAATATTATCAGGTTCGTTAAGAGTATATTTCTAATTAAAGTAAATAGAGCAGACTACCTGCTATTGTGATCTATTATTAATTTGGGGTCCTTTTGGGCTCTCAAAAATTACGGAACGACTATATTTCTTTTAAAAGGTGATTCTATTAATAACGATTTAGTGCATTGTAATGCAAGTGTTCAAGCCCAAAATTCATATCTAACTGTAATATAAATGGAAGACTCAAATTTATTGAATAAAAAATCAGTGTATAATGAGAAGGAACGGAACATTTGCCGAAAATTAATGAAAAAGCCTAACACCACACATCATTTAGAAAAACGTGTAAAATCTTTACAATCTCAATTAAGGTATTTAGCAAATCAACAGTGCAATATAAGTGAAATTCAATATCAAAGAAATTGTAGTAATGCTAATTCTATTACTGCTTTAGACATAACACCTGTAGAAATGGTTAACCAATGTAATGAAACATTATTAAAATAAAAGAGTTTTTTCCAAGTAAGGTGTCCAGAAGACATTAATTTTCTAACTGAAGAACTGAAAATTGAAAAGGAGAATTTGAAAATTGTACATATTCAACAATTCTCTATCAGCTTTTCCAAGAAAAATGGAAATATACTGCCCATTTATTTGGTTCAAATTTCAGCCGACAGTCATATTTCAAAATTGACAGACATCAGGTATTTACATTACCATAAAATTTCATGGGACAAACTTTCGGGTAAAGATACAGTGCCTCATTGTAAAAATTGTCAACGTTTTGGCCATAATACCAGTAATTGTAATTTACGCTATCGATGTGGGAAGTGTAAAGGGGAGTACGAGCCAGGAAAGTGTCTAGCAGCAAACATACACGTTGCTGTCTACTGCATTAACTGCAAAGAAGTTGGTCATCCTGCTTTCTATAGAGGATGCAAAATTTACTAAATCATAATAGTAATCTGTTTCAATCTTTTGTACAACCAAACGTTAGCTTTGCTCAAGCATGTACAAACAGTACCTACAAATATAATTTGCAATTAGGCATCAAAATGTTTGATTTGAAAGTCCTTCCCGATGTAATAGGAAAAAATGAATCGAAGAGTAAACAAATCGTACACCTTAAACCCCCCAAAAAAATGTTTTATACATCATTATACAGAATACCTTACTCAGGATAATGAAAGAAAAACGGACTGACCATCAAAATCAAAATTTCAAAATCTTTAAGCAAATAGTCAAATGGCATAAAGCCGCATATATAATTAATAAAGGTTTAGCTGTTAACTTTACAACTTTAGAAAATAACATCGAACAAAAAAAAAAAAATTAAATTTGTGACTGTAGAAATTATTAAAAAAAATTCTAGCAAATTCAACAGTTAATAAGAGCTTCAGAGTTACTGATAGATCAAAATTATAAACTGAAAAGGATTACGCGAGGTATTTCAAAGTAACCGTTTTACTGATTGATTGATTTTAAACTTTATAAACAAGAAGATTATTCATCCGCTATTGACACAATTTAAGCGGATTATACGACTATCTGTATGAGGAGTGAAGCTAACTGAACGTTTTTTAGGGCTACCTAACAAAAAGAATCTTAAATGAAATAATCTTTAGATCATATTATTTGATGATCTTCAGGTCTGCTCGGGCGCCATGTGAATTTTTTCTTACCAATCATTTAGTACGCATATTTCCGGGTCGACTCGCCTGTGGTAGGGTTCTTCTGACTGGTAATATAAAAAAAAAAAAAAAGATAAAAAAATACTATAACAGGGGAATTCCCTGAGTTTCTTTATGAACTGTGTAGAATGTGATTTTGTGAAAAATTCGTTTTTTTTTATTAATGGATAATTCAATTACACTTTATTAATTGTATTAACAGAAGTGTTTAATTATTGATTATACCAAATAAGTGCATCAAGAAAAAAAAAATGGTTTTGTTAAAAACGACCTTCGTAATTGGATGATGTTCCGTATCTACATACCTGAAAATATAAGAATTATATTTATTATTAAATTAATAATTGTTGAATTATATAAACTCAAAATACTTAGCTTTACAGTCCACTGCTCTAGATTAGATGAAAGTTATTTGTTTTTATTTTTATTTTTTTGTTCTTGAAAACATTTTGATCTGTCAAAATGAGTACTGTCAAATTAGAATTAAATTACACTTACCTAAATTTTTGTGTACTAAAGTAGACTTACATAAAATTTTGTATATATGTAAACCACTTAGGTAAATTTATAATATTTGTTTATAGATGGCGGAGTTAAATATTGTATTGTAGCTTTTGTCATAAAATTACTTTTTATTATTATTCCATTTTTTTTAAGGCGAGCAACACACAAGCAATAAAAATCAATAAAAATTGATAAAATATATTTTTTTTACAACAAGTATTTGTATCGAGGAAGTGTCCGGTTTGTAAGTTTGTGCTAAAATAATCGTTGCGGAAGCACAATAAATTTTCATGGTCCTTCGAGCCGGATAAATACAAGCTATCCGGAAGGTAATTAAGTATTGTTTAGTGCAATTGAAAGATTTTATTGGGTACCATTTTGAAAAAAAAAAAAAAAAAAAAAAAAAAAAACACTACTAGAAATTGTACACGTGTTTTAACAGCCATTTTGGAAATTTCTTGTCCACAAATTGTTTGTGAGTTAGTAACACGTAGTTTTCCAAAAAGAAGTGTGAGACAATCTATTTAGTGCAATAGTTTGTGGCAGTGTAGTGAAATTATAGTGACAATGAGTCCCGAACAACAAATGGCGATTCATGAAGCCACGCGGAATTCCTTACAAGCACAAATGGAGAATTTAGAACAGTATGTCGACAAGAAAACCGACGGGAAGGATATTGATGCGCTACAAACACGTAAGATACGTGCCGCTGACCTCATGAAAAATTTTTCGTATGTGGAAGGTCAAATGTTTCAAGTGGATCCTACTGTGCAATCAACGGCTGTCAAATTCAGCGAATTGTTTTACAACGTTGATTCGAAGCTTAGCAAATTTATAAGACGATGGAATGAACAACGGGAAGCCGATGGAACCAAGACAAATGACACTATGTCGACGTCATTGTCAATGCCAAATACTCATATGGACATTAGGTTGCCAAAGATAACTATTGAACCATTTGCGGGTAATTATACCCAATGGCAACCGTTTTATGACTTGTACTTGAAGACGATTCATAACAGTAATCTGACGGCAGTGCAAAAATTCACATATTTGAAGGGTTATCTGCGTGATAAAGCTGCAAATCTTATTAAACATTTTCCAGTGACCGAAGCAAACTATTTTGAAGCTTTTAAGAAGCTGGTTGATCGATACGGAAGAAAAAAGCATACCATCAATGCTTTCATACGGAGTTTTTTAAAAATTGCTACATCAAGTCATATTAGGAAATTGTTGGATGTTTCAGACGAAACTATCCGTGGTTTAAAATCACTCGGAGAGCAAGCTGAGTCAAGAGACGTTTGGCTGCTTTTTTTAATGGAGGCCAAATTGGATCCAGAAAGCAAACTTCTGTGGGCGCAACATTCGTGTGAGATAGACAATCCATCCATAGAGCAGTTTTTTAAATTTTTGCTAAATCGCTCTGATGCCTTGGAAGCTATGAAATGTGCTTCATCAAAGGACTATAGTTCCATCAAATCAACAAAATCATTCGTCGCAACGAATACAGTAAAATGCTTATTATGTTCTGGTGAGCACAATTTATGTGACTGCAATAAATTTAAACAGATGTCGGTACGTGAACGCCGTGAATGTGTGAAGTCGAAGGGATGCTGCTTTAATTGTTTAAGAACGAACCATGCAGTATTTAAATGTAAGGTGAAGATTAGATGTGCAATCTGTAATCGAAAGCATAGTACGGTGTTACACATGGATGATGATGATGTACAATCTTCTAAGACCATGCCTTCAGGTAGTCCAATGACAACTTTAGTTAACAAACCCATAATCGAGTCCAAGAGCGATTCATCATCTCTAGATCCAAGGGGAACGTCTAGTTATCAAAGTGCGAATTCGTTAAATTCCAGTATTTTGCCAACTGCTTTAGTAAAAATTAAAGATATACATGGCTTGGAACACACATGTAGAATTTTATTAGATACAGGTTCCATGTCGTCATTTATAAGCGAGAAATGTTGCAATCAGTTGTTGCTCGGTATTTCTGGCCGATCCTGAATTTAGCAAGGGTGGTCGTATTGACATGATCCTTGGGGTGCAACTGGTGTTTGGGTCATTGTTGAATGGTAGATTGAAAATTAACGATGATATAACGGCTGTGGAAACGATTTATGGATGGGTACTTGGCGGAGATAGGACACATGGGCACGAGATTCAGGCACATGTAGCTGAAGTAAATAATAACTCAATTGATAGAATAGATGAGTTATTGCAAAAATTCTGGCAGGTGGAAACAGTACCTGAATGTAAGAAATTGACTGCAGATGAAGTTTCTTGTGAAGAAATATTCCGAACAACCACCAGCAGGAATCGAGATGGACGTTTTGTTATAAGATTACCGGTCAAGCAGAATATTAATGAATTGGGTATTTCGCTAAATTTAGCATTAAGCAGGCAAGCATCATTAGAAAGAAGGTTTGATCGAAATCAACAATTTGCCAGTGCATATAAAGATTTTATAAAGGAATACGTTGATTTAAGTCACATGGTTCAAAGTAATAATGACTATTCTAAAAATTATTTACCTCATCACGGAGTAATAAAGGAATCTAGCACAACCACGAAACTCCGCGTTGTGTTCGATGGCTCGGCTAGAACTGCAAGTGGAATGTCACTGAACGAGTCATTGATGGCTGGTCCCATTCGACAGGCTTCATTATACCAAATATTGTTGCGATTCAGAGAGTACAAAATCGCTATGGTATGTGATGTAGAAAAAATGTACCGTCAAATTTTGGTACATCAGGATGACCGCAAACTTCAGCAGATCGTTTGGAGAGCAAAAACAACGGAACCTATGAAATATTTTGAACTGGTTACACTGACTTATGGATTGAAACCAGCACCATACCTTGCAACACGGGTACTGGAGGAATTGGCATGCTTGAATGAGAATAAATACCCTGAGATTTCAAGTATATTACGAAAACATACGTACATAGATGATGTTATGACTGGTGCGAGTTCACTAACTGAAGCCATGGAGAAGAGACAGAATTTAATAAAGGTGCTAGCTACATAGTGCCGGTGTGAGGTTGAGAAAATGGGTGTCCAACTCAACCGAATTATTGGAGGTGATTCCCGAGTGCGACAGAGAAATCCTAACGAAGCAATTTGAAGATGAGTTAGTTACAACGAAGGTTCTGGGTTTACAATGGAACCCAGAAGAGGATGTTTTTAGTTACAAAATTGATCTTGGTGAATATATTCCGACAAAACGAGGGCTGTTATCAGAAAGTAGCCGTATTTTCGATCCACTTGGTTGGTTGACACCAGTGGTCATACGAATTAAAATAATTTTCCAACAACTTTGGTTGAATGCAATTAGCTGGGATGATCCATTACCAGGAATAGTTGAGTCAGATTGGCTCGCAATTAGAAGTAATAAGATACCAGTTAGAGTTAAGATTGGTGAAGATTCCGAGATGGCTACAAACAACAAGCGGCACTGAATCGCACGGATTTTGTGACGCTAATAAAAATGCTTATGCCGGCGTAGTATATGCAAAACATCAAAACCTGCAGGGCGAGTGGTGCATTAAATTAATTGCTGCTAAATCCAGAGTCGCGCCTATTAAAACGTTGAAAATTGCACGTTTGGAACTATGCGCCGCACTACTTTTGGTCGAACTGATGAAATCAGTAGAAGAGTCATTATGTACAACCATACACAATAAATATTATTGGACAGATTCCACAATCGTGCTGGACTGGCTGTCAGATGTGCCAATTCGCTGGGAGGTTTTCGTGGCAAACAGAACATCAAAGATATTAGAAGATACACGAAGAGAAAATTGGTTTCATGTTCCAACAAAGAGTAACGCTGCTGACTGTGCCTCAAGAGGTTTATGGCCGGGAGAATTAATCAACAACAATTTATGGTGGAATGGTCCAGCATGGCTGATGAATAAAGAAGAATGGCCAAAACAACAACGGTCATTTGAAACAAAAACGACGTCATGTTTTGCTAAGATACAAGAAAACGAAGATTGGCTAGAAAATTTATCTTCACGAGTTTCATCCTTCCATACTACTGTTAAAATAGTATCGCGACTAAAACGATTACTTAGAAATGCAATGACGAGCAATAGAAATAACAAACTCATGGGTCCCATACAACGTGAAGAACTGGTTGAAGCTGAATTGGTTTGTTGGAAACATCTGCAGACACGATTATTGAAAGAAGACATTGCAAATCTAACGAGGTCACTACCAATAAAATCAAACCTAAAATTTTTGAATCCATTTATTGACAAAGATGGTATTGTTCGAGTTGGCGGTCGTCTATAGAACGCTAACGTTGCCGAAAGTGTTAAACACCCTATCATTGTACCAGCAAAAACAAAATTAGCAAAACGTTTGGTAGAATATTTTCATTCAAAATATCATCATGCTGGTTCACAGTTGCTTCTTGGATTATTGAGGCAAAGGTACTGGCTCATTCAAGGCAAGGACCTTGTCAGAATGGTTATACGAGAATGCGTTACTTGTTTCAAGGTGAATCCGGTTTCAATGGGTCAACAAATGGGCAATCTACCTGCATACAGAGTCGAGCATCTACGTCCATTTATAAGGGTTGGTGTAGATTTCGCCGGGCCTATTATGGGGTATCTCAAACGAGGACGAGGGCAAAAATCAATCAAGATTTATATTTGCCTATTCGTTTGCGAAAGTACCAAAGCAGTTCATATTGAATTAGTGTCGGATTTGACGACAGGCGCATTCTTGGCGGCTTTCCGTAGATTTGTGGGTCGCAGGGGACTAAGCACAGATGTCTTCTCGGATTGTGGAACTAACTTCATTGGGGCGAACAAGGAATTGCAAAAATTATTTACATTTATTAAAAATAACACTAACGAAATTTATTATGCTTTATTAAAGGATAACATCAAATGGCATTTTATGCCTCCAAATGCTCCACATTTCGGCGGCCTCTGGGAGGCAGCCGTTAAGTCGTTTAAATTTCACTTTAAAAGAGTAGTCGGAACTACAATTATGACAATGGACGAGATGATGACCCTTGCTGTTGAAATTGAAGCTATCATGAATTCCCGACCCTTGTGCGGTTTACCCAATGACGAATATGACATTTTAACGCCAGCTCATTTTTTACTGGGGCATTCGATGGTATTGGTTCCTGAATATGATCTTCGAAAATGTCCGATGAACAAATTGGATAGATGGCAGTTGATTCAGCAATGTAAGCAGCATTTCTGGAATAGGTGGTCATTAGAATATTTGACTGCGTTGCAAACAAGATATAAATGGCAAACTATAAAGAAAAACATACAAATTAATGATGTCGTGCTGATCATCGATAATAATTTACCTCCTACTAAATGGCTTATGGGCAAGGTCATTGAATTAATACGTGGTAAGGATGGTCTGGTCAGGATCACTAATATTCAAACAAAATCAGGAGTGCTAAAAAGGCCCATTCATAAGCTGTGCAAACTACCAGTTGAATCAATGGATTCAAGGCCGGGAGAATGTTAACAACGACCTTCGTAATTGGATGATGTTCCGTATCTACATACCTGAAAATATAAGAATTATATTTATTATTAAATTAATAATTGTTGAATTATATAAACTCAAAATACTTAGCTTTACAGTCCACTGCTCTAGATTAGATGAAAGTTATTTGTTTTTATTTTTATTTTTTTGTTTGTTTGTTTGTTTGTTTGTTTCTTAGTTTGTTGTGGTCAGACTTGCATCCATATGACCTAAGATTCCTATTTCTTCCAATTCTTGCTTCCAGGGCTTTCTCAAGGGAAAGACTGTAGCTATGGAAAATTTGTTTATTCGATGTGTCTCGGTAGATCACTTTGCGTTCGATGATATGTTGTTATATGATAAATTTCCTAATCTCACAGACCCTTCTCACGGGAAGGGCTGGAGCTTTGGATTTGTTATATTATGCGCTAATTAATTAAATTTAAATTACTAAAAATTTAACAATTGCTATTATGAAATATATTAATTAATGTATGTTATAGTTATTTATTTTTTGTTAATTTGTTGTTAAATAGTAAATTTTATATTTGTTATAATTACGTCGTGGTTAAAAACGTGTTCACGTTGTAAAATGGCGTAGGCTCATATCGTTAGTGTACGATGAATTATGGATCGCATCAATTAATATTGAGCAGATCCTGAGCCTTTTTTACAAACGTGTTTTTTATAAGTCGCAAAAAAGGTGATTCCTTCGCTCTGTGTACGAAATTATGGGCCTTATACGAATTTACGCAGTACCCGGAACCACTTAATGCGACTTAATTTATCCACTTTTTTTTTGGTCCGCTCGGTAACGCGTACAAAACGAGACTCCTATTTTTTTTTTTTGTTCTTGAAAACATTTTGATCTGTCAAAATGAGTACTGTCAAATTAGAATTAAATTACACTTACCTAAATTTTTGTGTACTAAAGTAGACTTACATAAAATTTTGTATACATGTAAACCACTTAGGTAAATTTATAATATTTGTTTATAGATGGCGGAGTTAAATATTGTATTGTAGCTTTTGTCATAAAATTACTTTTTATTATTATTCCATTTTTTTTAAGGCGAGCAACACACAAGCAATAAAAATCAATAAAAATTGATAAAATATATTTTTTTTACAACAAGTATTTGTATCGAGGAAGTGTCCGGTTTGTAAGTTTGTGCTAAAATAATCGTTGCGGAAGCACAATAAATTTTCAGGTTTGGGGTCGAATATTCCAGAATAGTCAAGAAAAAATGAGAATGTTCCAAGCAAAAATTGTGGTAGGATGATTTTTTTTATTTGGTGTAGCTGAAAACATTTAAAGTCTTGGTACACAAATAATAATAAATTAGTGAATATTTAAGAATATGAACCCTGTGCTCTATTAGTGAATTAAATAAGTACGCATAAAAAAAAAATATTTTCGTTAAAAGTTCAATCGGCCTTTGCCAAAGTGATCAGATTTATATTCACATAGCCTTAAAAAAAACTTGGAACATTTCTATGCTGGTGGCATTGTTAAAGTGCATAATTTTGTGCAAAAGAACAATATCTATACCAAGAACATTTCAATTTCGTGAATCATTAAATAATAAAAAAATACCAATAAATATATTGTTATGTTTTTGCCTTGTCAATTAAGGTTCGTATCACTGGATTGTAAATAAAACCAATTCAATTTAATTTATCACGAACGAATTTATTTAGTTGACACAAGAATTATTACGACATAGTTTATTAATAAAAATTCACAAAACCACTTTATATAAATTATTCTCAAATTTTACTGTACACTTATAATTTATATTTCCACTAAAACACTTTTTAAATTACTTTTTAATTACTTTTTAATCTTCACACTATCGCTTTCCAAATACTACTAATAATCTTACAAGTTTACTCTATCGCGTTCCAAATACTAATAATCCAATTCGATCTTGTTCGCCTTTTTAAACACACAAACCAAACTTCTCCAAAGTTCATGACTTTTCCAGTACTAATAGTGTAGAAACATTTAAAACTGTTTTATCATGGAAAATTCCATTTAGTACAGTAAAACATTGAGCTATTCATTTAATTTATTCTATCGCACCCTAGGTGTCATCGTCACATTACCCCTCACCTAAGCCTGTTTGTCCCGAACGGACCCAAGGCACCTCTGTACAGGGCCAAACCTGTCTAAAAGCACCAATTTCGATTTACCTCCTTGTCCTTTTCTTGTCCTGTAGGGTGCCGTCCATGTTCGCTGCTCTTTCGACGACGAATCCTCCTTCTTTTGTTGGGAGTTGTGAAGCCATACCAATTGCCTTTCGTGGAATCCTTGGCTATTTGCCCGTATGGCATATCGAGTTTTCATCCAGTCGCCCGACACTCGCACTCCGCTTCGCATAACCCGGCCATTCTTATTCAATATCTGCTTAACTTGGGGGTTCATTGGTTTCCTCAACAATTGTTTCAGATTTCGATGGTAGCTCCTCGCAATGGCTCATTGTTACTCGCCTTACTCTCACATCCATACCGTTAAATTTAAGTTTTAGTTTGATGTTATTGCTGCTCAATATTCCTCGTCCAAAATCCAACACAAAGCCATTCATCCTCATAAAGTCCGTTCCCAAAATAACCTCGTCCACAATGTCTGCAACCAGAACCTCGCGAGATGTGGCCAATCCTGTTACATACCCAACATATTCGCTCGCTGCTTCTAGACCTTTGTCCCGACCGTTCGGCGTTTGTCCGCATAAAAGGTGACGATCTCATCTTTCTCTATATAACACTGCGGCAGTCCATTGAGATGTGGCCCAACTTGTCACATTTTCAACACCTAAGCCTGCCTCTTCCGACTGTCGGTACCATTCGCTCCATGCTGCCGTTCGTGTCTGAATTCATTTGGTGCCTAAATAATGACGGTCTGGTAAAGTTCTGCACAGCCTCGATCGTTCAGGCAAACGCAACGGTTTCCGCAAACGTTGCTTTAGGTGATAACATCACCGCCTTGTGTGTTTCTGGATCTCGGATGCCGTCAATGAATGCGTCAATTTTTAGCCTTTCCACATAATCAGCCGACGTGCTGGTATGTGCTAGATGTACTAATCGCTCGATTTCCGATGAAAATTCCTGCAGCGATTCTCCTCCCTTTTGATAGCGGCTTTTCAATTCCATTCGATAGATTTCCCGCTTGTGATCACTGCCGTACTTCCGATCCAGCGCCTTCATAATTTCGGGATAACTGTTGCGATCTTTTTCCGGAATTGTTTGTAAGGCCTCCGCTGCTTCACCTTTAAGGGCCACTATTAACGCTGCGACAAGATGTTCATCATTCCAACGGTTTTGATTGGCTGCCGTTTCAAATTTAAATTTGAAAATGCCGAAAGATGTTGTTCCGTCAAATGTTGGTGGCTTTAACTTGATTGATTGGACGGTTTGTACCACTTGTGTTGTTGTTCCACTTGCCTTGACATCATTTAGTTATTTTTCGAGACGTTGAAATTTTTCTTCAACCTGTGGCTCTCGATAGCAGCTATCCGGAGCGAATAAAAAAACACAGCAAATGTTACGTTTTTGCCTTGTCACTCAAGGTTCGTATCACTGGATTGTGAATAATACAAAATCAATTTAATTTATCTCCAACGAATTTATTTATTTCACAAAATTTATTACAACACAGTTTATCAATAAAAATTTACAAAATCACTTTAAATAATTTTTACACAATTTTACTATTCACTTATAATTTTTATATCGCACTACAACACTTTTTAAAACACTTTTTAATCTTCACACTGTCGCTTTCCAAATACTACTAATAATCTTACAAGTTTACTCTATCGCGTTCCAAATTCTAATAATCCAATTCGATCTTGTTCGCCTTTTTATATACACAAACCAAACTTCTCGAAAGCTCATGCTTTTTCTAGTTAGAATAGCGTAGAAACATTACGTAACAATTTTTATCATGGAAAATTCCATTTAGTACAGTAAAACATTGAGCTATTAGTTTTACTTATTCTATTACACACTAGGTGTCACCGTCACAATATATATTGTGACGGGGACACCTAGTGTGTAATAGAATAAGTTAAAATTAATAGCTCAACGTTAAACTGTACTAAAATGGAATTTTCCATGATAAAATTGTTCTACACTATTCTAACTAGAAAAATCATGAGCTTTCTAGAAGTTTGGTTTGTGTATATAAAAAGGCGAACGAAGTCGAATTGGATTAGTAATATTTGGTAAGCGATAGTGTAAAGATTAAAAAGGAATAAAAAAAGTGAATGTGAAGTGAAGTGTACAGTAAAAATTTGAGAATAATTTATATTAAGTGATTTTGTGAATTTTTATTAATAAATTGTGTTGTAATAATTTTTGTGTGAAATAAATAAATTCGTTGGTGATAAATTAAATTGATTTTGTATTATTCACAATCCAGTGATACGAACCTTAATTGACAAGGCAAAAACGTAACAATTTGGTGACAGCGGTGGGGTTGTGAATAAAAAGATAAAGAAAATGATTCTCAACGAATTAAAAGTTCCAGAATTAAAGAGGGAACTTGAGAAACGGGGTTTGGCTACTGATGGTAGCAAAGGAGCTTTACAAGCGCGACTACGTGACGCCATGGAGAAAGAAGGGTTAAACGAAGATCAACATGATTTTGGAGAGAAAGTAATGGATGCGGCAACCGTAGAGCAGGAAGCAGAAGATAAACAACCGTTGGTCGAAAAGACACAATAATATTCTGGAAGTTTCGATTTGTCGCAGTTAATAGCTGCTATGAACCAGATGACGGGACAGATGAGTCAAATGAAACAACAAATGGAGACTATAAACCAGTCTAACCAAGAAATAAAACACGAAACGAAACAACAAGGAGAGGAAATTAAAGACCAAATAAAGGACGGCCAAAAGAGAATGGACGAGAAACTTCTCGAATTATCTACTAATATACACGGCGAAGTGGAGAAGCTGCAAATGGAGATTCAACAGGTTGACCAAAAATTAGAAACGGAGGTACAACTTGTCAAAACGGAGGTTCAACAGGTGGAACATAAATTACAAGCTGAATTTCAAACAGAGTTTCAACGCATCGAGAAAGAGCTAACTGATATCAAGGCCAGTGGAACAACGACGCAAGTGGTACAAACCGTCCAATCAATCAAGTTAAATCCACCAACATTCGACGGAACAACATCTTTCGGCATTTTCAAATTTCAATTTGAAACGGCAGCCAATCAAAATCATTGGAACGACGAACATCGTGTCGCGGCATTAATAGTGTCCTTCAAAGGTGAAGCAGCAGAGGCTTTACAAACTATCCCGGAACAAGAGCGCAGCAGCTATCTCGAAATTATGACGGCGCTGGATAGGAAGTACGGCAGTGATCACAAGCGGGAAATCTATCGAATGGAATTGAAAAGCCGCTACCAAAAGGGAGGAGAATCATTTCAGGAATTTTCATCGGCAATCGAGCGATTAGTACATCTTGCGCATACCAGTACATCGGCCGATTATATGGAAAGGCTAAAAATTGACGCATTCATTGACGGCATTCGAGGTCCAGAGACACGCAGGGCGGTGATGTTGTCACCTAAAGCAACCTTCGCGGAAACCATCGTTTGTGCGTTAACAAATGAAACTGCACAAGCCATCACCAAACCGTCAATGAAAATACGCCGAGTGGAAATCGACACCAACATAAATACAGAGCGGTCTGCATCAAGATACCGAGACGGAAGCGGCAAGATCAGATGTTGGGCATGTGATAAGGTCGGTCACATCTCTCGTGACTGCTGGGAAATAAGAAGAAAACGGGGAAGATCACCATCTCCTATGCAGCGACGACCAAGGGGAGCACACTCAGTGCCCAAGCAAGATAACCAAATGACAACGGAGTCGATAAACTTGAACGAGTCAGCTTAAAGGGGCAGAAGCTGACTCCCACAACCGATTGTTCCATAACCTCCATCCGCGTTTCGAAAGTAGCAAGAGGCGGTGACAGCTTAACAATCAAAGGCGATATTGATGGCACAGACTGCATCATCACCCTGGATACGGGAGCAAATCGCACGATTGTCCGTAAAGATCTGATCGATGGAGGTATACAACCAGCTAATGGATTGAAGTTACAAACAGCAACTGGAGGTAGTTCAATAATAAAAGGCAAAAATATCGTGAAAATAAAAATCGGGAGAACTCTTTTCCAACACGAAGTGCTGATTGCAGATATTGTGGATGAAGTCATAATGGGGATGGACTTCGTGAGAGCAAATGGCTTCGTGGTGGATGTTGGACGAGGAGTTTTCATTTACGATAACATCGAGTTGCCACTTCAATCTAGCAGTGCGGGAGCAACTATCAGGCGAATTATTATTGATCATCGGGAGAAGCTGCCACCGAATTCGGAGACGATCCTATGGGGAAAATTGAAGGGAGGTTCTGGGTCACCCAGGTTGTGGGTTGTGAAAGCTAACGAAGAGGAGAACGGAGCCAAGGAAATTAAAATCGGAAAAGCCCTAGTTAAACCAGACAACGGCTATAGAGTACCAATTAGGACTCTAAATCTCTCGGATAAGACAAAAACCATCAAGAAAGGGACAGTCATCGGCAAATGTAACGAGGTTTCAACTATAGTAAAGTGTGAACAGAAAAGTCCGATTGAAAAAACCGACATGCAAGAGCAGAAAGAAATGGTAGAACAACTCATGCTGAAATGGACCGAAGATCTTACCGAGGCACAGAAAAATTCTGCACATCAACTACTCAAAGGGTACACGTCCATATTCTGCAGTACATCGGATAATAACGGAAGGACTTCAATGGTAAAGCATCGAATTGATACGAGAGCGGAGATGCCAATTCGCCAACCACCCAGGAGATTACCATTGGCAAAACAACAAGAAGTCAACCGGATGGTAACAGAAATGCAGACGGCAGGAGTAATCGAACCATCTAACAGCCCGTGGAGCTCACCGGTAGTATTGGTCGAGAAGAAGGATGGTAGCATGAGATTCTGCGTTGATTACCGAAAACTCAATGCTGGGACGAAAAAGGATAGCTACCCACTGCCAAGAATCGATGACACGTTAGACACGTTATCGGGTGCTCGAATATTTTCGATATTAGATCTACAAAGCGGCTATTGGCAGGTGAAAGTCCATGAGGAAGATCGCGAGAAAACAGCGTTCAATGTGGGTAACGGGATTTGGTAATGTTATGCCGTTCGGCATGGGTAAGGATTTCGACGAGCATCTAAGGTACTTGGCAGAAGTTTTAGATCGGATACAGGCCGCCGGATTAAAGCTAAGCCCAAAGAAGTGTAAATTGTTCAGAACTGAAGTCAAATATTTGGATCATCTTGTAACAACTAATGGAATTCACACCGACGAAGAAAAGATCGCAGCGGTAAAGAACTGGCCAAGACCTAAAAACTTACACGAATTACGAAGCTTTCTCGGATTGTGCACCTACTATAGACGCTTTGTGCCAGGATTCGCCAACATTGCCAAGAGTTTACACGAGTTGACCAGGAAGAACAAGCCATTTGAATGGAACGATGACCAGGAGGAATCATTCCTGGAACTAAGGAGACTGTTATGTGTTGCGCCAATCCTCGCATACCCTATACCCAACGTGAAATTTATTTTGGACACCGATGCAAGTAATGACGGTATAGGAGGTGTGTTATCACAGGAAATTAATGGCCAAGAAAGAGTTATTGCGTACTACTCCAAAACATTATCGAAACCGGAGGGTAATTACTGCGTGACACGGAAAGAATTGGCTATAGGGGAGTGTGTCAAGAATTTCCATAAGTATCTTTATGGCCAAAAATTCCATTTACAGACAGATCACGGCTCTTTACGGTCCAGAGGGACAAGTAGCACGCTGGATCGAACGTCTTCAAAGCTACGATTTTCAAATCGAACATCGGAAGGGAAGTGCACACAGAAATGCCGACGCATTATCAAGACGGCCGTGCCCAGTAGAATGTAAACATTGTGGCCATGTTGAAGCAAAGGAAGACATCATCGACGTTCGGCTTACCCAAGTGCTGCCTGATGAGGAGTGGACCGACGAAATGGTCAGGAAAGAGCAATTGGATGATACGAATTTATCAGTTATAATGGAATGGAAGGAAAAGGAACACCGGCCAACTTGGAGCGAGATCGCGGACAAAACTCCCATTGTCAAGGCTTATTGGGCTCAATGGGATAGCCTCCGTCTTGAGAATGGCTGTTTAAAACGATTGTGGGGAAGCATGGATGGCAAAGTGAAGCAATTGTTGCTGGTGATACCAAAGTGTCGGATTGAGAAAATCCTGAACGAGTATCATGGAGGAGCAGGTGGGGGCCACCTAGGAACTAATAAAACAATAGCAAAGATACGTCAACGATTCTACTGGTCAGGATGTAGGCAATCAGTGATAGAATGGTGCCAAAAATGTGACCAATGTGCGGCGGTGAAGGGACCCGCACGCAAAAGTCGTGGAACCATGAAAAAATATAACGTCGGAGTACCATTCGAAAGAATTGCAAAGGATGTAGCGGGGCCATTTCCCACCACTGAGAGCGGCAACAAATATGTGCTAGTAATAATGGATTATTTCAGCAAATGGCCGGAGGTGTACCCCATTCCCAATCAGGAGACAACAACAATAGCTGATGCCGTGGTAAATAACTGGATTAGCAGATTTGGAGTGCCGATGGAGATTTATACCGATCAAGGAAGGAATTTTGAATCGGTGGTATTTCAAAAAATATGCCAGATGCTCGGTATAAATAAAACGAGAACAACGCCTTTGCATCCACAGTCTGATGGTATGGTGGAAAGATTCAATGGTACATTGGAGGAATATCTAGCAAAGGTCGTTAAGAAAAACCAACGCAACTGGGATCGGCATATACCGATGTTTCTGAGGGCCTAGCGATCAGCCATACATGACACAACCGGAATGACACCAGTTAAAACGTTATTTGAGGATAACCTACGATTACCTGGAAATCAAAAGTTTGGGGCTGTACCATCAGCGGCTTTATGTGGACAGGATTACGTAGACAGGATGAAAGAGGAACTTAATGAGATTCATCAATTTGTACGGGGAAAAATACAGATGTCAAGTAATCGGATGAAGGCTCGATATGACATACGAGCAAATAACCAGGGCTTCCACAGGAAGGGAAATTAGTATGGCTTCACAGCCCGCAACGGAAAAAGGGATTATCATCGAAACTACAACCAGCATGGGAAGGACCTTACACTGTCATCACAAGGATGAACGACGTGGTTTATCGGATACGGAAGGGACATCGAGGTAAACCAAAGGTGGTGCATTTGGAGAGGCTGGCCCTATACAGAGGAGGTGATTTGGGTCCTGTTCGGGACGAACGGGCTTAGGTGGGGGTAGTGTGACGGTGACACCTAGTGTGTAATAGAAGAAGTCAAATTAATAGCTCAATGTTTAACTGTACTAAAATGGAATTTTCCATGATAAAATTGTTCTACACTATTCTAACTAGAAAAATCATGAGCTTTCTAGAAGCTTGGTTTGTGTATATAAAAAGGCGAACGAAGTCGAATTGGATTATTAGTATTTGGTAAGCGATAGAGTAAAGATTAAAAAGGAATTAAAAAGTGATTTAAAAAATAAAAGAGAATAGTAAAATTGCGCGAAATAAAAATTATAAGTATCCAGTAAAATTTGAGAATAATTTATATAAAGTGATTTTGTGCTAAATAAATAAATTTGTTGCTAAAAAATAAATTCGTTGGTGATAAATTGAATTGATTTTATATTATTCACAATACAGTGATACGAACCATAATTGACAAGGCAAAAACGTATCAATATTGATGAATCTGACAAAAAGCAGTTTCTTTTGATTTTGAAATGGTTTTATTTTATTTTTAAAAGGTTTAAATTGGTGCGAAGTAAAAGTTTTGTTTGGTTTGAAAAAGATTTCTCATGTTTTGGGAAAACTTTCGATTGAACTTTAAATGGTTTAATTTTAAACTCAAATCCTCTAAATATAATTTGCAAAAGTTTGAATTTGAATTGTCAAATGTTGAATTTGAAGTATAGAAGGTTGAATTTGAAGTGTAAAAACGGTACTTGTTACATTAATTCGGTACAGTTTTTCACATTTCTTCAAAAGGATTGCACATTACCAAAGTCTTTTAAAAAATGTATTCCTCAATATATTCTCGAATCTAATCGATATATCGTATAAAATATATATAAAAGAAAACTCGGTGCCGCACATGGTAAAAATCTCACCTAATTCTTTTAACATTTTAACTTGACATGTAAGTGGCCAAATTAAATGTTCGATTTTCGTTTTATTTTTTTACGTTTCATTATTTTCCTTTTTCCTGTATGCTATTTTATGTTACCGTCCGTCGATGTCTTTATTGAGTTTTTCTAGTACATACTATACAAATACGTACAATAGAAAATGGGAAAAAAACTTTAATTTATGGCTTTTCTTCTTCGTTCGATTTTTATTTAATTACATGTTCATTTCAATGGCATGAGTTAATTGTAAAATAAATGTATAGACAAATTAAATTACACTAAAAAATAAAATGAAGAAGAAGAAGAAGAAAGCGAGAAAAAGGCGAAAGAATTTTATATCCGTGTTTTTCTGTCTCCTATCTAATCCAATCCATATCCCATGGCACGTCGCAAACGTAATCCAGAGTTGATAGGAAATCAATGCCAGCTTTCTATTCCTTTTAAAGCGATTTTTTTTTGTTTGCACCGGATAATTGTACCTACATAAACTATAAACACGAAGATTTTTATCTAAGAATTAAATTTTGTAGCAACAAAAATTTGCTGATCCAGTCTCTCACAAAACTTTTATTTTTGCTTGTTAATTTGTTGAACAAAAATTTATTATTTTTTATTTTTAAACAAACCATTTATGTAATGAAAACCATAAATCATAAAAAAAAAAAAATCTTCCGATGGCAACCAAGAAAGGCGAAGAGGAGCAGCAGAAAAGAAACAAAAAAAAAAAATTGGAAAATTGATGATTTTCATTCTCGATATATATTGTGTTGGTGGAATTCACTATTTTTTCAGTATAAATCAGCGATAATTCAAACTTTTGTAACTTTTTTTGTAGTTGAAATTTATATAAAGAGAAAGGAAGAAGGATATTAAAAATTCAACACAATCTTCCTGATTTAGTGTATCGTATTCGTGTGTTATCTTGGTCCACTCTCAACCTTATTTTTTTATTTGTAAATAAATATTTTGTCGAGACTCCCAAAATACGATGGAACAATAATTCATTATTGGTTTGACAATATTGTGCAAATACTAGAAGTGTGCGCGCGCGATGATGTGAAGGGCCAAAATTTCGAAAATATATTTTGATGAATTTCTAAATTTCACGGCAATATATCACGCTCGAATGACATACGCTGCTGTTTTGTTTTTATTTATGTTTTTGCTGAAAATTAAAAAAAAAAAACTTCTGTATACAACCTTTTAACGTAATTTGGAGTATCACAATAATTAATTAGCTAATTTAACAAACATCTTTATTTTGTACACAAAATAACAAGACCCCTATATTACATAATTTTGGCTATTAGAACTTACAAATATAACCCTGTGAATTTAATGGAGAGGCGTGATTTCTACAGATTTCAAAAATATCAAAATTTTATTTTAATTAACTTCTAAACTGCCAAATTGGTTCAACAACAAAAATCATTTTCGGTAAAAATGGGAAATCTTCCTGGTAGGCCAGTTTAAGCCGCCACTTTACGGTAATAAATATTGTGTTCACTAAAAACAATCAAAGGTAAAAAGAAAACCGCAGAACTACTGAAATATTATTGGTACTCAAGAACACCCTAAAATCCATAGATATGGATTCGTTTAAAATTTGTGGCACGGAAGGTTATGAAATATTTGAGAAAATTAAAAACAAACGCGTGCAAGAATATTTTTGTATAATTTCACTATCAACATTTAGGCAACTTCAATTTTTCATTTTATTTTCGTATACCACCATACAACCTCCTAAAAGTCAAATCTACAGAAACAGGAGGAAAAAAATTGGGACACCTTTAGAACTATTCTGGGTAATTCACTACCAGTTCCGGTACTAAAACCTCCTAAAACTGCGCAAGAGCTTGATGGCTTGGTGGACGAGTTGTCCAGTGCTTTTAATGAAGCAATACTGGGCTCTAGTCCAAGGAGATTTAACAAACACGTCGAAAATGCAAAAGACTCTTCAAAACAGCACGGAAAACAAAATGTGCTGTAGACTGGGACTCCTATAAGGAAGTCGTCAAAATTTACAAATATCAATTGAGAAGTGCCAAGAACAGCTCTTGGAGACTATACTTTAGCAAAATTCAGGAGTCTTTGGAGATGTCTAGGCTACGCAAAGTACTAGCAACTGGTCCTTCTATCCCGAGTTATCCTCAACGGCCGGATGGGATATGGACCACTAATAGTGCGGAATCGCTGGAACTTCTGATGAAGACTCATTTTCCTGGTTGTTCCGAATCTGTACCTAGCACATCAGTATACTGATGATGATCTATAAGTAAAATGGTAAGTAGCCTGGACTCGATGGTATTATCCCTGCGGATATTCAGCAAACTACGGATCTAACAATTTCCTGGTTAGAGGTAATTTTCAAAGGCAGCCTAGAACTATGTCACATTCCTAGTAAATGGACAGAAGTGAAGATTGTTTTCATACCTAAGGCGGGAAAACGCTCACACTGCAATCCCAAAGACCTTAGACCAATTAGCTTGTCTTCCTTCCTTTTTAAAACACTAGAAAGACAAATAGAAGCTCAAATTAAAGGCAGATTGTGTCGGTAAAGCTGTCTAAATCTCAACATGCCTATTGCAAGGGGAGATCTGTAAAGACTACTCTTCATTCTCTTGTATTTTTCATTGAAAAATCTTTCGAATATAGAGATTACGCAATGGTAACCTTCTTGGATATTTAGGGGGCCTTTAACAATGTGCTTCCAGGGACTATAACTCGGGCACTTTCAGATCTGGGAGTGGATGAATCACTCAAGGACTGGACAGATCAACTGCTAAGAGGATCATAAATGCTAGTTTTGAGGAATCCTCCGTCAGAAGATTTGCAAGCAGAGGTACGCCACAGAGTGGCGTATTGTCCCCCCTACTTTGAAACTTGGTCATAAATGACCTGTTGCTGAGACTGGAGGACGGTGGCTTCAAGGTGGTTGCCTATGCGGGTGATGTTGCTATTGGTGTCCGTGGTAAAAATCCCGGCACCCTTAGTGAGGTTATGCAAAATGCGCTGGGCACTCTTTCATTATAGGCCAATGGCTGTGGGTTGAATGTGAACCCACACAAAACCGAATTGGTTCTCTTCCTTCCACTTTAAATGGGTTCAGCTTGACTTTTACAGTTGAAGCAAAGTTTCTGGGTCTCGTTTTGGATAGCAAATTATATTGGAAACCTAATATTCTGGAAAGGGTAAAGAAAGCTACGGTAGCGCTATACTCTTACAAAAATGCCATTGGGAAAGGATGGGGGCTGAAGCCCCGCAACGTACATTGGCTTACATACTCTTGTATGGGGTTATAGTCTGGTGGCCTGCTCTGGACAAAACTGACAACCAAAAGCTGTTAACAAAAGTTCAGAGAACAATTTCTCTTATTTCTCTTTGGATCAGTGGTGACTGAGTAGCTCATCCACTCAGGCACTAGAGACTCTGCTATTTTTGACTCCTCTAGATATCCTGGGGGAAACAGTTGGCAGCTTGTACTGCCATACAACTGAAATTCATCTTAATGTGAACTTGCAACAATACAGGGCACTCATCTTTTTTGTACAACAAACAAATTCCCAAGACCACCGACTATACTGTCCCGTCACTATCTTTTGACACAAATTTTCGGACTAGGATCCCATCCAGGGAGGACTGGATGATGGGTGCAGTTTTGGCACCAGGAGTTATAAACTTCTTCACTGATGGTTCAAAACGGGACGGGGAAGTCGGGGCTGGAGTGTTCTGCGAGAAACTTCTGTTAAATCTCTCCTTCCGTCTCCCCAACTACTGTACCATTTTTCAAGCTGAAGTAACTGCCATAAAGGAAGTCGTAGACTGGTTTAGGTATAATGTAATATCATAGTTTGTGATATTTGCATATATACGGATAGTCAGGCTGCCATTAAAGCGCTTCAATCACACCTCCACATGTCGAAAGTAGTCCAGAATTTTCTCTCATCCCTTAACGAGATGGCAGGTCAGTTCAACCTCTACATTTTATGGGTGCCAGGACATTTCATAAGTACAGGGAATATAAATGTCGATGAACTGGCTCGACTTGATACAACGGACCACTTCTCAGAAAGCAGAAAGAATATTGAAATGCCTCTTGCGGTATGCAAACTGCTGCGTCAGGAAGAGCTAGCAAGCTGACGAATGACAGATGGTCAAGTATCACTTCTTGCTTAATAACTCGGCAGGTCTGGCCAAAGTTGGACTTGGCGAGATTCAAATAGCAGATCACACTTCAGCGAAGTCAGATCAGTGCGGTTGTTGGAGTGATTACACACTGTCTCATAGGGATGCATGCGAGTAGACTTGGTGTCTTCTCACATGACTACTGCCGTAGTTGCAAGGACGAAGAGGAGGAAGAGACAGTACTTCATCTTCTTTGCACCTGCCCTCGTCTGGCACGAAACAGACTAAAGTTTCTAGGGGCACCCCTCTTCGAGGACCTGACGGACCTCTGTAGGATGGACGTCAGGAGTATCCAGCGCTTTGTTAACAGCTCAAAATGGTTCCAATGAGTTGGAGGAAACAATTATTCGTGGTATGGCTACGGACCATTTTTGTGTCTATGACTGGTCCTAGTGGATCGCCACCCAAACCTAACCTGTACCACCTGCAACAACGTATTGTGTTACATTTAAACTGCAACAAATTTCATGACTTTCCAATAAGAATAGTCTATAGAAATATTTAGAACTGTTTTATCATGGAAATGCCATTTTAGTACAGTAAAACTTTGCGTTCGTCCCGAACAGGACTAAAATCACCTCCTCTGTGCAGGGCCAGCCTCTCTTAATGCACCACCTTCGGTTTACGTCGATGTTCCTTCCGTATCCGACAAACCACGTCGTTCATCATTTTGATGACATTGGAAGGTTCTTCCGTTGCTGATTGCAGCTTCGATGATAACCCTTTCTTTCCTTGCATGTTGTGAAACCATACCAACTGTCCTTCCTGGAAGCCTTGGTTATTTCCTTTTATGTCATATCGAGCTTTCATCCGGTCACTTGACATCCGTATTCCCCCCCCCCCTTCCCAACCCCCCTTTGACAAATTGATGAATCATCTTATTAAGTGCTGCTTTCATCCGGTCTACGTAGTCCTGTCCACATAAAGCTGCACATGGAACAGCCTCAAACTTTAAATCTCCCGGTAATCGGACTGTGGATGCAGCACTTCTGTAAGCTTATGTTGATGATGCCTTCCTTTGCTTCAACGTGACCAATATACATTCTACTGGACATGGTCGTCTTGATAATGTATCGGCATTTCCGTGTGCACTTCCCTTCCGATGTTCGATCTGAAAATCGTAGCTTTGAAGACGTTCAATCCAACGTGTTACTTGACCCTCTGGGTTCTTGAATTGCAACATCCACCGTAAAGCTTCGAGATTCATCCGTAAATGGAATTTCTGGCCATAATGGTACTTATGGAAATGCTTAACGCATTCCACTATAGCCAACAATTCTTTTCGTGTTACGCAATAATTCCGCTCCGGTTTTGATAATGTTTTGATATAGTATGCAATAACTCGTTGTTGGCTATTCGTTTTCTGTGATAACACTCCTATACTGTCATTGTTTCCATCGGTATCCAAAATAAATTGCACGAATGCTCTGTAATAAGTGCACAATCCTAGAAAGCAAAGTCGGTGTGAACCTGAATGACCTTTCTGAACAGCTTAAACACTTTTTAAGGCTTAACTTTAATCCGGTAGCCTCTATCCGATCCAAAATTTCTGCATAGTAATGATAAGTCGTCCAAATATATTAAGCACGTCTTCCAATGTAGACCCTTTGGTACGCGCCCCATTAATCGTTCAAAAGTTGTAGGGGCATTACAATGTCGAAAATATTCGAGCACCCGATAATGCGTCTATCAACGCAGAATCTCATGCTACCGTCCTTCTTTTCGCCCAACACTACTGGTGAGTTCCATGGACTGGTTTGATTACACCTGCCGCCTGCATATCTGTTACCATCCGATCGACTCCTTGTTGTTTTACCAATGGTAACCACCTGGGTGGTTAAGAAATCGGTGTCTCGTTATTATCCGATATACAACAGAATATGGACATGCACCGTTTGAGTAGTTGATATGCAGAATTTTTCTTTGCCACGGTAAGATCTTCGATCCATTTCTGTATGAGTTGTTCTACCATTTCTTTCTTCCCTTGCATGTCGATTTTTTCAAACGGACTTTTCTGTTTACATCTTACTAGCGTTGATACCTCGTCACATTTGCCGATGACTGTTCCTTTCATGATGGTTCTTGTCTTATCCGAGAGATTTAGAGTCATAATTAGTACTCAATGTCGTTGTCTGGTTTACCTAGGGCTTTCCCGATTATAATTTCTCTGGCTCCGCTCTCCTCTTCGTTAGCTTCCACAACCCACAACCAGGGTGATGAACAATAATTAGCCTAGTAGTTGCTCCTGTACTGCTGGCTTGAAGTGGCAATTCGATGTTATCGTAAGTCAATACTCCTCGTTCAACATCCATCACGAAGCCAGTTACTCTTATGAAGTTCATCCCTAAAATGACTTCATCAATAGTATCTGCAATCAGCACTTCTTGTTGGAAAAGAGTTCACCCGATCCTTATTTTCACGATCTTTTTCCCTTTTATTGTTTCACTATCTCCAGCTGCCGTTTTTTACTTCAATCCATTAGCTGGTTGTATACCTCCATAGATCAGATCTTTACGGACAGTCGTATGATTTGCTCCCGTATCCAGGGTGATAATGCAGTCCGTGCCATCCATGTTGTGCCTTTGATTGTTAAGCTGTCACTGTCTCTTGCTACTTTCGAAATACGGATGGAGGTTATGGGGCAATCGGTTGTGGGAGTCAGCTTCTGCCTGTGCCCCGTTTGGTCGTCGCTGCGTAGGAGATGGTGATCTTCCCCTTGTTCTTATTATTTTCCAGTGTCCCGATGGATTTTATCACATGTCCAACATCTGACTTAGCCGCTTGCGTCTCGTTATATTGGTGCCGACCGCTCGATGTTTATGCTGTTGTCGATTTCCACTCGGCTTATTTTCATTAATCGTTTGACTATGGCTTGTGCAGTTACATTCGTCAACGTACAAGTGATAGTTTCCGCGAAGGTAGATTTAGGTGACAAAATAACCGCCTTGCGTGCCTCTGGATCTCGAATACCATCAATGAATGCGTCAATTTTAAGCCTTCCCATATAATCGGCTGACGTACATACTTGTATTTGCTAGATGCACTAGTCGCTCGATAGTTGATGGAAATTCCTATAGCTAATGTTGGTGGTTTTAACTTGATCGATTGAACGGCCTGTAAAACTTGCATCGTTGTTCTACTTGCCTTGACGTCAGTTATATATTTCTCGAGACGTTGCAACTCTGTTTAAATTCAGCTTGTAATTTATGTTCCACCTGTTGAATCTCTGTTTGAAATTTCTCTTCAACCTGTTGAACTTCTGTTTTAACAAGTTGAACTTCCGTTTGCAGTTTCTCTATTTCGCCTGGCAGATTTGTAGACAATTCTAAAACCACTTTTTATAATAATTGCACAAATTTTACTGATCACTTTTACTTTTTATATCTCACTAATTAACATTTAATCCTTATACTTTCGCTTATACCAAATATTAATGAATCCAATACGACCTCGTTCGCTCATTATATACTCAAACAAAAACTTCTAGAAATTTGATGATTTTCCAGTAAGAATAGCCCAGAAATATTTAGAACAGTTTTATCTTGGAAAATTCCGTTTTAGTACAGTAAAACTTCGAGCTATTAATTTAACTTATTCTATTACACTCTAGGTGTCACCATAATAAATACCACTATCAACAGCGCCAGAACAGTGAATTTTATCAATAAACTACCAGAAATAATATCGTTTGAAGACCAGATTTTTGAAGATCTTTACAAGGACGTGCTTAACAACGATACCCAGCACGGTTCTGTTTGATTCAAAAAAATTGTTTTTCCCTCATCGTGGTGAAAGTTTTTTCCACAACGGTGACAGATACAAACTGTAAGATTATGTTCGACTGGAAAAATTGATTTTCACCTCAACGCGATTAATGTTTATATGGGTACCAAATCAGGCCTTCCCAACGGTACCTTCCGTAATCACGACATCTGGAAGTGACCAAAAGTCCTAGGCTTCTATAGGTAGTCGGTACATAGCGTATTGCTAGTAAGTTAATATGTAAATATGCAACTAATGGAAATTTAATCTTGCATAATATGAAGTTTGAGGTCTCACGAGGTGATGAGAACCTTATTTCTGAAAATTAAGTGCATACGTGGACTCATCTTAAGCCACCTAACCTCCAACTCAACTCCGAAATCAATCGCTAACTGAAATTTTTAATCCATTGCTCAACACCCACCCAATCTCCAACTCAACATCCAATTCAATCTCCAACTCAACCTCCAACTCAATCCCAACGCAACGCCAAACGCAACCACCAAATCAACACCAACCCAACCCTCAACCAAATCACCAATCTAATCCCAACTCAACCCCCACTCAAGCCTGAATCAACGGCCAACTCAACCCTCAACTCAACCCTCAACTCAACCCTAAGCTGAACCCCAAATTAATTCCACCGTAACTCAATCCTCAACACTACCCCAAACTCAACCCTCAACTCAATCCCTAAATCAATTTAATCGAATCTTTACCAACAGAAAATCAACCGCCTAATCAGCCCCAACTAAACCCTCAACTCGAGCTAACTTCGAACTCGAATCTGAACTCATACGCAAGTAAATCCTCAACTGAACAACTAAATAAACTCCAACTCAACACCAACCTAACCCCAACTCAACATACAATCCGATCACAAACCTAACCTTCACCTCAACCCAAAACTCAGCGCCTATCTTAATCTCCAAACCAAAATGGTACGGGAAGATGTAAGCGTACGTGAATTCAACTCAAGCTAACTTCCAAGTCAACTCTCAACAAAGTAAATCCCTTCAACCCTAAATAAATGCTTAAATGAACCCCTCTCTTAATCCCAACTCAATCCCAACTGAACTTTCGACTCAACCCCAAATTCTAACTGGCAACTCAATCCACAAACCAGCATTGAATTCGCTCCGAATATTTTATTTACAGTCATAGAGTCATAGAGAAGAAATTTTTCAGATTCTGACCGCTAATAGGAGCAATAACCAGGACAATATTCGACGAAAATTTAAAAATAGTAAACACCACCCTCGTTCTCGATTCCGATCCAAACATTTGGCAGTAAACTTTTAACATTAAATATTGGTTTTAAAATAATTTGTATAATAGCCGCGCAGTCAGTAAAACAACAAACTACTGATTGAACTAAAATATTCAGGTTATGTCAATGGAATTATGGGACGAAAACCAATACATTTTATAGTTAGTAATGGCATTGGTATAATTCTGAACGATTGTTCAGCTCTAATACGGGAAGCAAATTAAGACATACCCGTAAAACATAATATAGTTTATAGGAAACATATTTCTCGTCAATTACCGTTTCATAGGTTAGGTTAGGTTAGGTTAGAGAGGCTGCCAAAATGCACATTTAGACTGATGATGGTCCGTTGTGATACTAAGGGATCCTACTCCCCTTACACCTTCATTGGAACCATTTTGAGCTAGTTATGTAGCGTAAGATATCTCGCACATTGCAGTTCTCGAGATCCATAAGGCCGTCCAAACTATACTTGCCCAGATGTTTATGCCTCCTGTAAGCTAGCGCCGAGCATGAGCAGAGGAAGTGGCTCAGAGTCTCTTCCTCCTCCTCATCCATACAGCTTCTACAGAAGTCATTTGCCATTGACCCAAGCCTCCTCGTATGCTCTTCAATGTGGCAGTGTCCTGTCAGCACCCCCACGACTATTCTTAAGTCAGGTCTACGTAGGGATATTAGTGTTTTGGAGCGGTTCAAGTCAAGTTTCGGCCAGACTTGCCGCGCTACATAGCATGTTACGGTGTTAGTCCACCTCTTCTGTGCCGAGGCTATCGCCTCATTTCTAAGCACCCTATAAAATGCTGCTATGGGCCTCCCCAGATTTGCCCTTTCCGGTTTCAATTGGGGAGTTGTACCTTGCCTTGCCAGTTCGTCCGCCCTGCTGTTCCCCAGTACGTCCGAGGGACCGGGGACCCAGACTACCTGGATATTGAAATGCTCAATCATCTCGTTAAGAGGATGATTCCAGCGACTTGATTGCCGCCTGACTGTCCACTTATATTGTTATATCCCTTCTTTATATTATTCTTATAAGTTTTCTTGTTTAGTGCTGGCCACCACACACTCACCCTGTACATCAGAATCCGTCTGACTATAGCGGTGACGAGCCAGTGTACCAGCTCTGGTTTTAGACCCCATCTCCTACCGACGGCGTTCCTACATGAGTACAGAGCCATGGTGGACTTCTTCACTCTCTCTAAAATATTGGGCATCCAATTTAGCTTACTGTCCAAGATTATGCCCAGAAATCTTGCCGTATCAGTAAAGGCCAGTGCCGTGCCATTTAAGGTAGGATGGGCGACTACCGGAATTTTATATTTCTTGGTGAAGAGTTACAGCTCTGTTTTGGATGGATTTATACCCAGCCCACATTTGCTGGCCCACTTTGTAATGATTACGAGCGCGTGTTGCATGACTTCCTTAATCGTGCCTAGGTACTTCCCCAAGATCGCGATCGCTACGTCATCTGCATACCAAGAGAAGAGGTGATAGGACACCACCTTGCGGAGTTCTTCTAACTACTGGCCTCCTAATGGTGGATTCCCCCATATCCGCGTTAATAATCCTGCATTCTAGCATCTGATTTATCAACCTCCCTAAGGGGTAGTCCACATTTAAGAAAGACAGTCTTTTCCGAACTGCCTCCGTCCAGACATTGTTAAAGGAGTCCTCTATATCGACGAAGGCTACCATACGGTACTCTTTCGAGTGGATTGATTTCCTAATTGTTCGCCAAAGGGAATGCAGAATCGTGTCCACAGATCCCCCTTTCCAGTACACATGCTGAGAAGTCACCCAATTACTGGGTTTTATTTTTGCACGTATGTACACGTCGATCAGTCTTTCCAATGTTTTCAACAGAAAGGATGATAGAGTTATAGGTCTTAGGTCCTTTGGGTAGGCCTGTGAATTCTTCCCCGTTTTTGGGATGAAAATCACCCTGACCTCCGTCCATTTCCTAGGAATATAATTCAGTTTTAGACACCCCCTGAAGATCACCTCCGGCCATGGGAGAATGATCGACGAGTGTTTTTGCAATTCCACTGGGATGATACCGTCCGGGCCTGCCGATTTATAGGGTTTAAAGCCTTTTAGTGCGCATAGGATCCGGTTTTTGCACACGAATTCCTCCGGGCACCACGACGATAATTTTTTCCTATTCCTACCAAGCTCCGTCGACACACCCACACTACCTGGGAAATGGGTATCCAACAGAAGCGCCAATGATTCCCTACTAGAAGTTGAAGTAACTAGGGCTCATTGGACTCTTAGATAAGATTTTCCTGAGGCGCTCCGTGCCTTCCTTATTTCCTTTTTATACTTTTTAAGGTGCTCCTTATAGGAGTCCCAGTCCTGAGCTTCCCTAGAGCCCTTTGCTCTATTGAATGCTTTCATACACCCTGATCGAAGGATTACCAACTCCCTGGACCACCATACCGGTTTCTGCTTCCCTTTAGGTATTCTCTTGGGGCAAGTAGTGTCCAAGGACAAGTTCAAGGCGCTTGTGATTTCCCCCACCAGGAAATCCAGCTCCTTCTCTGTGGCTGGGGGCTTCGGAACATCGGTCGGTAAGAGTCCTACTAACACTCCCCCGTATTTGTTCCAGTTAGTCCTTCTAGGATTCCTGAAGGATTTCCGGGTAACAGGGTGAATGTCAATATTAAACGTCACATACCGATGGTCCGAGAAGGAGTGTTCCTTCGCCACCCTCCATTCTTTGACCATATGTGTAATGGAGTCTGATGCAAAGGTAACATCCAGTACCGCCTGCCTGTTACTAATAATAAAAGTGGGCTCTTGCCCCAGATTACACACTGCAAGGTTAGTACCCAATAAGTAATCAAATAAGTACTCACCCCTATCATTGATGTCGGTGCTACCCCAGATTGTATGATGCGCATTTGCATCACAACCCAGTATTACTCCGATCTTTTCCCATTCCGCTTCGAGTATCAGTTCCTCAAGGTTATCCGGTGGAACCTCCCTCTCTCTGTCTATATAGGCTGAAACCAGCCATAGTAAGCAGCCTCCCATCTCCAGGCCGACTGCCGTTACGTCTCCACTACTATATTGTGGAAGAAGAAAAATACTCAAGTTATTTTTAGCGAGAATGCAAGATCTGATCTTATCGGACCCAGAAGAGTATAAAATTGTATACCCTTTTAAACCGAGGCCACAGATCTTGTTTTTACTAATCCACGGTTCTTGAACTAGGATTATGTCCTCATCCGATTTGGTCAGTCTAAGGATCAAGGCTGCCGAAGCAGCCTTAGAATGGTGAAGATTAATCTGAACCGTGCTCAGCATAAACAGATCAACTTACCTTCCTTCATATACCCTCCGCTGTCGCGGCAGGGTTTAATCTCTCGGTTCTAGGGGGACGTCATCAATCCTGACGCTCCCTTCCGGTGCTCCGTGTTGGCTCTTTATGCCAGCCTCCTCCCTCGACCCGATCTTCCTCGTTCGAGTCCATGGAGAGGCGACTACCCATAGCCGTTTCATAACGCGGTAAGGGTATACCTTCTCGAGTTGAAATTCACAAATATTCATTTTTGTCTACAAACATATGGGCCTGTATCACAAATCTCAACAAAGGGCCTTGATCTAATTCGAATTCCTTAGTTAGATTTTGCTATGATTAAAAAAATCTGGGATGTGTCGGAAATAGTATTACCTGATGACCAATTTTTATTTTCACACACTTATGATAGACTCCAAGGGAAATTCCATAGGTAATTTCAACAGATCTAGCCTTTTTCACAATTTTCAAAAATTTATTGAACATAGCCAATCCTATTTATCTTAATACCACAAAATAGTTTCAAGAATTTGTAGAACATCCCCAACCATTTCTATCTAAATAACAAAATATCATTTCGCAAAGCGTAACCTGTTCATTTATGAAAATATAACTCCATTCCTGGTTCTGCTGGTTATTTACACTTTTTTATGTATGCCTACACTTTTTCAGTCACTTACACTATCCGTTAGTTTGTGTCGCCACACTTTGTATGAAACACTTCATTAGAAGTTATTAGAACGTAATGAGGTGTTAGAGTCACAGAGTATCAGTAATTTCGACAGGCTTAGCCCTTTTCACAATTTTCAAAAATTTGTCGAACATGCCCAACTCTTCTATCTGAATAACAAAAAATTTCGGAAAGCTTGACCTGTTCACTTTACGAAAATATAGGCCCACAACTGGTAATTTCTCTGAGATTATCGGAATGGCCGTAGTGCAGGTATTTCAACAGGTTTAGCCTTTTCACAATTTTCAAAAATTTGTCGAACAAACCTAACCCTTTTTATCTTAATAACATAAATCGTTTCGGAAGGCCAGACATGTCCACTTTATTAAAATATTGCCTATATCAGGTTCTGCTGGTTATTTAGGCTTCACTTTTTCAGTACACTTACACTCTACTTTAATTTGTGTAGCTACACTTTGTGTGAAATACTTCATTATAATTAGCGACTCAACCCGAAACCCAACCCTCCAATTCCAACAGGTGGCAAAAGACCATCTCTAGGTCTGGGGACCTAGGGAAGGGCACTGAGAGGTAAACATAGCTTTTAGTAAGAAAGAGGGTGATCTAGAACTAAAATTGTGTCTTTTAAAAGCACCCTAATGCCACAGAAAGCTCTAACGAAAAGAACTACACGTAACATTTGCGCAAATTTTCGAAATTATTTTGAAGACTCACTTACGTTTGCACACCCGCAGAAAGCACAAAAACCGAAGAAACATCCAAAATGAGAAAAGCAGAACTAAAAGTTAGATTAGTTTTTGAAAAGGAAATATTCACTGTGGAGAAAGCAGAAGTGTCTCATATTTTCTGAGGCTTTTACTAACGGAAGGAAACTTAGCACTCCTGAGCTTTGGATATCTGGTATGCAATACACAAGTAAATCAATGAATAGCATGTAATGAAAAGCAAACAAAATATTACGGGAAAGTAGGCAAATGGTTGTTAGGATATGTGCCATAAACCCAAATTCAAATAGCTACATCTGCAGGCAAATGGTTAGGCTAGAAACAATTTTGCCCGAGGCTGTGTGGTGGACGAATAACATAGCACAAAATTCCAATAGGAAAGCTGGCCAATATTCAATGACAGGCGGCTTTCTGAATTAAAGGAACCGTGAGAAGTAAGGAAACATGAAACATTGCCTCGTCACATATATTTTTAATCGGAAAAAGCCTTAAAACAAACCTATCATAGATGGCCGGAAAACGGAAGAGGATGTAAACGTAGAGGAATTGCTGGTTGCCAAAGTCGAGCTAAGTGGATCAAATCTATTTGGTTATTTGAGCTTTTCGAATTTTTAAGGTTCCGTGTGGATGGGTGACATGGAAATTGATTAAAAAGCAATTCAAGAAGTCCTGGAAAGGATCCTGGCGATCCCAGGACTAAGTTAGTCAAGAAAGCTCCTAACCTTTGGCATATTGTGTAGGCAGAGCTCTCAGAAGACACAACCCTTTCAGTTATCATTTTAAAGAAGATTGATAAGGGAGTGAACATACAGATACAGCTATGAGGAGAATGCGATTTTTTGGTACTTGCTTATGAAATGCTGTGCCTAGTAGAATGAAGATCCACTGAGTGCAAAGAGAGGTGCAAAACTGGAATCATATTCCTAAACGATTTATATTGATCATGACACCTAACTCTGTCTTTAGTCAGAGTAATGCTTCCGAGGTAGATGCCAGTATATGTGTCAAGATTGTCGTCGCATAAAGCATTATGAAATATTCCAATGGCTGACGAAAATTCCAATGTTGCATTTTCTCGGTACTGCGACTTTGTGAAATGCCGGTTAGCGAAACCCGTAGCTTGAAATACAAGAGATCCAAATTTGACATCCAGAGGCTAGCCTCAGCTACTGATAACGATAACTACCATCTATAGTGGTGGAATTGAAGTGATTTCCCTGGTGAAGAGCGATTACTTTGAAAAAATAACCACTTATGCGCTCGTAACAGTCAGCAGTTAGCACCCATTCGATGTTATCCATATACATGGGAAGATAAGGAACTCATATTTTCACTTAGTGGAGTTCAGCAAGATGGGTTAAACCACTTGTGTTTCTTCTTCGCTTAGAATTGTAAGAGGCCTACTTTTAGCAATAGCTTGTAGTATTTGATAAGAAAGTGGAAAAATTGGAGTGCAGTAGGCTGAGGCTTGGATTTGAAGAGTATGTGATTTCAAAGCTTTTCATTCAAATGTTGCTGGAAGCCAATTTGTGCTTTTAATTTGTGGTTTGGTTTGAGGTTTTTCTGACTACTAAATTTTGGTTTAGGTTCTGGTTTTTACTTTATGATTTTGGTTTTATTAATTTTTTTGTAGTTTTATGATTACTAGGTCGGTTTCTAGTCCGTTGGAAGTTTTGGCTGATTTTATTTGACTGAAACTCTGCATTTAAAAATCTTAGAAGAATTGGCAAAAATCTAATTAGTCTAAGTATATGTGCTGTGCTGCGTGGCGGCCATTGGTAAATGTTGATTTTATGGCGGTTTGCATGTTACAAAAGAATAAATATCTTAGATGGAAAAACCCTAATTCAAGATGGTAAATCAGTCCTTGGGCGACCTAGACTTAGCTAAGTCTATTATCGTGTTGTGACTAAACCAAAATATTTTCATTCTTCAGCGGTCATGAGTAAAGTAGACGAAACATAGAGGAGGCGCACAACGCCCCAACCATTGACGGTACCAGAGGCCGGAATAATTATTGCGAAAGAAGAAGAGGTGCATCAAGAAAAGGGATCCTTAGAGGTGAATTAGCTTCTATCGGAAAGAGGGAAATCCTGGAAGTAAAACTATATTGGAACCAGAACTCTAAAAGCAAGCAACATGGAAAATATTGTGTACACCAAAATTCCCGAAATGTTTTTTGAAGACTCACTTACCTGGTACTGCACTAAGCACAAAAAGCACTTCTGAGAGCAGAACTTAAACCGAGATTGGGTTTTCCATAGCAAATATCTACTTTGGAGAGGGTGGAATGGGAACTTGTATCTTTTAAACTCTAAAAATCATCTGATTCACATGAAATAATCTCGACACTTTTTCAAAAATGGAGCGACTATCCTGTCGAATCTTTTTGATTTTATCTCATCTTTTCTGAGATATTAAAAGACTGACAATAAATTAGACTTTTGCACTATAGAGGAAAACTTAATACTCCTTTGTTAAGACTATATAGAGGTACACAACTAGCAATAGCAAAATTGGCCAACATTTAAAGACTGATCTGAGAATTAAAAGAACCATGACAACTATGTCGCCGGCAAGTATGAATGAGTGGGCAAGATTTATTACTAGTTCATCTCTAATTTGATACTTTAGAACGTTCGATGTGGAGTTAGTACTTCGGAAATGGAGCTAACCGGAAATCAAAAAGCTAGAACTTCCTCGGAAAGTTTTGAGAATTCCAGGATTACGATATTTAAAAAATTTTAAACTTTGACATATTGTAGGCCAAAAATGTTCTAGAGCTAAATAAGAAGGACCTAACAATCTTTTGCTGAGCTCTCACAAGACACAGCCCTTTCAGTTATCGTTTTAAAGAAGATTGATAAGGGAGTAGACATACAGATACAGCTGTGAGGAGAATGCGATTTTTCGGTACTTGCTTATGAAATGCTGTGCCTAATAGAACAGATAGCGTTTAGGTGGCAGTTGTTCAACGGAATGAATAATGCTTCCGAGGTAGATGCCAGTATTAGTGTCAAGATTGTCGTCGCATAAAGCATTATGAATAATTCCAATGGCTAAGATCAGTAAGAATCTCTTATTAAATTCTAAGCTGAACCGCTTCCAACTAAAACTTTAAAGCATAATTAGTCAGCCGCAAGCAATATAGGGAAACAAATAATTTAGAGAAAAACTTTGCTCTCAGAACCATTGGTGATAAAGAAAGATTCGAACCACATTTGTCGAACATGCCCAACCCTTTTTATCTTTATAACTAAAATAGTTTTGGAATGCTTGACCTAGAAAATATCGCCCCGTACCAGATTCTGCTAGTTTATTTACACTAAAATATTATCGAAAATCCTAAAAAATTTTGAAAAATCTCCAATATTATCTGTTACTTAACACTCAACCCTAAAAAATCTCGAATAAGCTGCAAAATTTTGAAAAATGTCATAAAATAATGAAAATTCCAACGTTGCATTTTCTCAATACTGCGACTTTGGTGAATTATCCGTTAGCGAAGCTCGTCGCTCGAAATACGAGAAATACTACAAATTTGACATCCAGGGGCTAACTACAACTAATTTTAACTGCAACTCCCATATATGGCGGTGGAATTGAAGTGCAGTAGGCTGAGGCTTATTGATTGTAATTCTTTGGATTAATCGAATATTTTAATTTAACCGCTTAAACTTAAGCTTGTTTGATTTCCTTAACAGAAGTGTTTTCAGTTGCTCTGCGCGGTGGTGTCTAGAGCAAACAAAGAGAATTAGAGCAAAATTGCACGCACTAGATTAAGGCCTACGCCAATCCCCAGGACATGAAAGATCATCATTTTCTTAAATACAAGTGACACTCATTCGATATTATCTATATACACCTGAAAAGATGAGGAACTCGTATTTTCACTTAGTGGAGTTCAGTAAGACGGGTTAAACCACTTGTGTTTCTTTCGTTTAGAATTGTAAAAGGCCTACTTTTAGCAGTAGCTTTTAGCATTTGATAAGAAAGTGGAAAAATGGAGTGCAGTAGGCTGAGGCTTGGAGTTGAAGGATTTTTTAAACATTTCAAAATTTGTCGCAATTGCAATTGGTTTGGGTTTTATTAAATTTTTGTAGTTTTATAGTTACTAACTGCTTGGTTTTGGTTGTGAAAAACCGGTTTTTAGCTCGCTGGAAGTTTTGGCTGATTTTATTTTACTGAAATTCTGCATTTAAAAATCTTAGAAGTATTGGCAAAATTCTAATTAGTCTAAGTGTATGTGCTGTGCTGCGTAGCGGCCATTGGAAAATGTTGATTTTGTGGCGGTTTGCATATTACAAAAGGATAAATATCTTTGATCAAAAAATCCTAATTCAAGATGGTAAATCAGTCCTTGGACGGCCCTAGAGTTAGCTAAGTGTATTATCTTGTTGTGATATGTTCCCATGGTGAACCTGGTTTTTTCACTAAATCAAAATATTTTCATTCTTCAGCGGTCATGAGTATAGTAGAGAAAACATAGAGGAGGCACGCAACGCCCTAACCATTGACGGTACCAGATGCCGGGGGTAAATTATCTTCTATCGAGAAAGTGGGATATGCTGGAAGTAAAACAGTATTGGAACCAGAACTCTAAAAGTAGGCAACAGGGAAAATTTTGTGTACACGAAAACTCTCGAAGTTCTTTTGAAGACTCGCTTACCTGGCACACCTGCAGTAAGCACAAAAAGCACTCCTGAGAGCACAACATAAAGCGAGATTAGGTTTCCTAAAGCAAATATCTACTATGGAGAGGCTGGAATGGGAACTTATGTTTTTTAAACTCTACAAATCATGTGAGTCAGATGAAATTAGCTTAACCTTAGGCTAGATTTTTAGACAGTAAGGAGAAAAGAAAAATGGGTTTTATCCCTGAAGTAGAAAATAAGCCAGAAGCAGAAGTAAAATCATATCTACGTATATCTATAAGTATTTCATCTTTTCTGAGATATTAAAGGACTAACAATAAATCAGAATGATACTATATAGTCGCACCTTTCATACTAGAGAGGGAAACTTAACACTCCTTTGTTAATACTATAGAGGTACACAACTAGCAATAGCAAAATTGGCAAACATTCAAAAACTGATCCTAGAATTAAAAGAGCGGTGAGAACTATGTCGCCGGCAAGTATGAATACACATAGCAATCAAGAAGGAAGCCTTGAAAGAAACCTTTGCTCTCTAACACAATAGCAGGTTGCATAGATGGATGGCCTGCACCATGAGGTACATCAACTTGCTCACTACCCGCAGAATCTTCGATCGGCCCTCTAAAATTAGAACGATTGACAAGTATATCAAAATGTTTTCCTGATTGATCGGTCGATGATGCAGGACGCCTGTTCTCTGATAACAGTGGTTTTTCCATCTTAGGTTGTCGAATCTGGTTCTGATGTCTCTTCCATAAACCACGATCTGTCTTCACTAAGTAGACCATTTTACCAAGAAGTTTTGCAATTTCTCCAGGCACCCATCTAGGACTTCTTGAGTAGTTTTTTGTGAACACTTTCCGTCCTATTTGAAATTTAGATTCCCCGACTTTATCCAACCCGACTTTTGGGGAAGGTAGAGACAAGATGGTTTTCGGCTGTCGGCCGTGAAGAAGCTCTTCTGGAGTTTTCCCATTTAGAGTAGGCGATGGTATGGTACAGTAGGAGACCAGAAACTTGATTAACGCTTCATCAGGAGATTTGGTAGTGGTTAGGATTTTTTCGAACTGTTCGAATTGTTCTTTCCGCTTGCCCATTCGATGCTGGATGGAAAGGAGCCGTCGTCATATGTTGTATTCCGTTGAGCTCACAGAATTTCTTGAACTCCCCGGAAACAAACTGTGGTCTTTTGTCCGTTACGTTAGTATCAGGGATGCCTTCAATCTCCAAAATTAATTGTAGTGATCGAATTGTCTGAACTGCGGTGGTACTCCTCATTCTTGTAATGTAAGAAAAATTTGAATAAGCGTCGATGCAAATGAGCCACATATTATCGATGAATGGACCAGCAAAGTCTAAATGAACTCGTTCCCAAGGATTCGCTGGAGCAGGCCAAGCTGCAAATTCCCTCTTTGGGTCAGCCTGTGAACCTTGGCAAACCTCGCAATGCACTGACAGCTTTTCTATGTCTCTGTCTATATTTGGCCACCAACAGTAACGTCTTGCCATTTGTTTCATTCGAACTGTACCCCAATGGCATTCATGCAGAATGTTAAGCACCCTTGCCCGGAGTTGTGTAGCGATAACCACTCGGACATACTCCGTATGTAGCAACAACGTACCCTTACGGACTGTGAGACTAGTCCGTCTTTGAAAATATGCCATTATATCTTCATCAATCTCCGCATACCTTGGCCAAGAACATTGTACATACTTACATTGTACATTGTCGCTACGTAGAATTTTGTACAGCCGAAAACAATTGACAAAGCTTCCTTTTCAATTTGGCTGTATGCTTTTTGGTAATCCGTTAACGTCTTTGAAGCGAACGCGATTGGATGTTCTGATCCATCAGGATATCGGTGCAAAAACACTGCACCAATTCCATAACTCGAAGCATCTGTTGCCAGCAACACCGGGTAGTCATCTCGAAAGTGAACTAACTTAGCCGAATCTATTATTTGACTCTTTATTGCTTGAAAAGCTTCTTCTTGAGCTCGACCCCATTCGAAAGGAACGTCTTTCCGTCTCAATTTGTTCAACGTCGCTGAAATCTGTGAAAAATTCATAATCAATTTGTTATAATAGTTCCATTTACCCATAAACGCTTCTAATTAGGTTGAACTTATGTAATCGTTGAAAAAGAGATTCTAGATTACGTAGATGCTGCTCTTCATTTGTGCCCGTGACGATGATTCCATCTAGGTAACTACCGCAATGTGTCAATCCCGCAATTACTTGTTCTATCAGACGGTGGAATATAGCAGGCGCGCTGGACACGCCAAACGGTAAGCGGTGGTACTGAAATAGTTCGAAGGGGATATTGATCACCATCAACTGCTTCGATTCCTCGTCCAGCTCGATTTGGAAATATGCATCCGACAGGTCGATCATCGAAAAATGTTTCCCATTCTGTAATTTATGGAACAACTCTTCGGCTCTTGGAATAGGAAATCGCTCTACTTCTATTTGGGGATTTATGGTTGCTTTGAAGTCCCCACAGATGCGTATTGACCCATTGGCTTTTGTAGTAACTACTATCGGTGTCGCCCATCGGCTAAATTGTATTGGCCTGATGACTTCCTGAGATTGAAGTCTTTCGATCTCGTTCTTTACTTCTGCAAGTTGAGCAAATGGAATCGGGCGTGGTTTAAAAAACTTAGGCGAAGCGTTCTTATATAGTTACCAATGCGCTTGGAAACCTACACGGCAACCTAGCGTGTTCTGCAAAATAGGCTCAAATTTTTTGCACATCTTTTGAATAAGAGCTTGATTATTGGAATCGGAACTGGAACTAACCGCTTAAACTGTTGCAGATTTTTGCATCAGCTAAAAATTAAACGCGTCAAACCAATCCATCCCTAGAAGGTTCGATTCATCCTGACTATTTGTCACCAGGAGCGATAACATGTATTTATTACCGTCGAGAATACCTTTAACCGGCACGTGTGTATTTCCATAAGCTCGTAAACTCTGCTTTGATTGGCGCACTGGTGGTTCTGATAGCTGCTTGTACCCCTTTAGACCAACCATTGAACACGTTGCACCAGTATCCACTTGAAAGTCTAACTGTTTGCCGTTTATTCAAACCTTGATTAAGAGTTTCCTCCCTTTCCGTAAAATAGAATCCGAAAATTCCAAAATCTCATTAGAACTCGACACTTCATTGGATACCACACAATCGGGTGATTCTGACAATTCCAGAGTTTGGATGCTATTAAATTCGAACGATGTATCGACATTTTTAACATCTTCCCTACCATTATAGCGTGAAGTCGATGATCGCCTCGTGTTTTGAAATTACACACGGCTGCTATGTGACCGATCTTTCTGCAATTATTGAACTTTGCCGAAAAGAATCGACAATCACTTTGTTGATGTTGGCTGTTGGCCAATTTGAGACTTTAGAAGTTTCGATGTTGATTTAGTAATAGGGAAATGGAGCTAACCAGAAATCAAAAAGTTAGAACTTCCTCGAACAGTTTTGGGAATTCCAGGATTACGATAGTTAAAAAATTTTAAACTTTGACATATTGTAGGCCAAAAATATTGTACAGCTAAATAAGAGAGACTTAACAATCTTATGCCGAGCTCTCACGAAACATTGACCTTTTAGTTATCCTTTTAAACAAGATTGGTAAGAGAATGCGACTTCAGTGAACTTGCTCATAAAATGCTTACCATTTAAAGGACCCACTAATTGCAAAGAGAGGTGGAAAATAGGAAACATATTCCAAAAAGTTTCAAAGTGTCAAACTCTCGTCGCATAAAGCATTATGAAATATTCCAATGGCTAAGATTCAAAGCTGGATCCTTTCCAACGAAAAGACTTAAGAAAGATAGATGAACAAATATTTTGGCGTTATAGGATACGTATGATATTACTGCAATTAAATTCCATATTAAAGTTTGTTTGGTTTTTTAGGCTTAAATTGCGTTAAACCTGGACTACGAAGCTCTGCGTTAACATTCCGCCGGCCATGAATCATCAGATTCATTTGTATGGATTGGCAATCTGTATAATTTGTGTACTGATCGTTGTATAATTTTGCCAGTGTTAGCCATCCTTATGTCTACGATCCGTACTTTATCGTCATTTCCCGGATGAGTTTCAACAATTTTGCCCAATGCCCAGCAGGTTGATGGTAAGCTGGACTCTGCAATTAATACGATGTCTCCAATAGCGAGGTTGTCAGACTCGACATTCCATTTGTATCTCTTTTGAAGTGTACTAACATAGTCTCGATGCCACCTAGTCCAAAAACGTTGCTGCATTTGCTTAACTAATCGCCATCTAGCCATTGCTGGAATAGTTTGATTTTCAACATTTTCGTCTGCTATGTCGGTGTAGGCTCGCCCGATTAAAAAATGTGTTGGTGTTATGTTGTCGACGTCTTCTGCTTCGCTCGCAGCTAATGGCCTTGAGTTCATCATAGCCTCAATCTTTGTTAGCAGCGTTGAAAATTCTTCCAAGGTGAGTATTGTATCCCCCAACTACTCGTCCACGGTGTATTTTCGCTTGTTTCACAGCCGCCTCTCATATCCCACTCATGTGAGGTGTTCCAGGTGGGATAAACTTCTACTCAATCTTATATTGTAACAATGACGCAGCTATATCAGATGCCTTTGACTTGAGAAATTGCCACAGCTCCCTTAGATGGTTGTTTGCTCCGATGAAATTTGTGCCATTGTCAGAGTATATGGTATGACAATTCCCTCTTCTTGAGACAAGGCGCGTGAGCGCTCCGAGAAAGCTTTCGGTGGTAAGGTTACACACCGTCTCTATGTGAACGGCCTTTGTGCTTAAGCATACGGAAATGCAGACATACACCTTCATTGGCACCTGTCCCCTCCTTCTAATCGGATGTACCCTTAATGGTCCGCAATAGTCTACACCGACCGTGTGAAATGGGTGATTGAATTGTACCCTTTCTGCTGGCAGGTGATCCATGATTTGATTTCCCAACTTCGGATTTTGTTTGATGCATTTGATACACTTTTGTACTACTGCTCTGGATAAGACCTTGGCTTTGATTATTAATAAGGAAGGCTCCTTATTATGCTGGTCTACAGGCTAACCCCCGGATGATTGTGCATAACATGAGCCTCTCTTACTAAGCATTTGACCGCGTATTGGCTCATGGGTAGAATTATGGGATGCTTTATACTGAACGATGCACACGATTTCTGGATTCGGCCTCCGACTCGTATAACGCCTTTGGCGAAGGGATTCAAACTGATTAATCTGCTATGTTTCGTTAGGGATTGCTTGTTTCGCAGTGCATCTATTTCATCAGGGAAATTTGTCTTTTGAAGGTGTTGAATAATGCATACTTCAGCTGCTTCGATTTCTTCTCTGCACGTCTCTCTAGTTCTGTATTTGTTTCTTGAATTTTTAATGTATCGTTTTATGAGGGACAATACTTTCGTCATCTTAAAGAAACTGGATAACCGGCTTAGGAAGCTATCTATGAAACTATATGTGGATGTTATGAATGTGTCCACCTTTAACGGTCGCATTTCTTCTGTGGTTGTCCCTTGTTCTGGCATAATATTTGATTGAATCATTTTTAATTGCTGTTCGTCTGTTAGCCAATTAGGTCCGTGCCACCATAGCTTATTTCTCATAGTGGTACCTCGCGAGGCGATATCGGCGGGATTATCTTTCGATGCGACGTGACACTAGCATTCTCGGTTGTACATCTGTATTATTTCGCTGACCCTATTTGCAACAAATGTAGTCCAACGCCTTGGGTGTGCCGACAACCAATCTAAAAATATCTTTGAGTCTGTAAATAGAATTCTTTTCATTATTGTTAAAGTTAAAGACCCCTCTATAATTTTCATTAAATTTGCTAACAGCATGGCACCCATTAATTCTAGCCTAGGTAGACTAATTTGCTTTATAGGAGCTACTCGTGACTTGGCTGCAATTATGTTTGATTTTAGCCCCTCATTAGTTTCAACCAAGACATAAACTACCGCGGCCTAAGCTTTTTCACTCGCGTCACTAAAACCAATCAACGTGACTTGGCCGGTTGTTTGTAACCATCTTGGTATTTTAATATTGGCAGAGTTGGTTAAGTCGTATCTAATTGCTAACCATGATATCAGAATAGTTCATGGTATTACGTCGTCCCAGGTTAGATTTTGCATCCGAAGGTTTTGAAACAATATTTTCATACGTACGATTATGGGATTCAACGAACCGAGTGGGTCGAAATTACGGCTCGCATCCGATAGAAGTGTTCGCTTCGTGTGCACGGCTCGTTCCGGTAACTGTACGGCAAATTGGAAGGCGTCTTCGTACGTGTCCCCCTGAAGACCCAGTACTTTTGGTGTTTCCGCATGCTCCTCGATTTCTTTGATTCCGCTTCTAATTTGGTTTTGAAGAAATGTTCGCAGCTCTTCGTTGTTTGAAAGAAATTTGCGGAGTTGAAACCCATTATTTGCCAAAGCCTCTTTGACTTGCGTTATTAATGTTTTAATTTCCTCTATGGAACCTGTTCCGGTCATCATATCGTCCACGTACATGTCTTGTAATATTATTCGTGTTGCCTTTGGTTTGGTCGATTGTAGTTGAACTCCAACTTCCTTTAAACAACGAGTTACCAAAAATGCTGCTGATGCTGCTCTATAAGTAAGTGTTTTTAATTGATAAGTAATTGGTCGTTGATTTGGATTAGTTCGCCAAAAAATATTTTGATATTGATGATCCTCTATATCCACCTGCCTGTACATCTCTTCGATATCTCCGCATATCACGAATTCATGTTGTCGAAATCTTATCAATATCTCCATTAGCGGAGGCTGCGTTATGGGGCCAACCATTAACATATCATTTAATGACAGCCCAGATGAAGACTTCGATGGAAGATAGTATTTGTTGGTTTTATTTCTGAACCATGGTAGGTTTTGCATGTGTCCAAGCTCTTCATATTCACGCATAAACGCTTTGTATAGACTTCCAAATTCATTGTCCCTTTCAAACTTTTTCTCCATAGAGCTTTCAATCGATTCAAGGCCGCGTTGTATTATGTTCCAATCATGGTTTCCTGCTGTTTGAATGGCAGCTTCACTATGAATCGATTGTCTTTATCATGCCTCGTAGTTGATTGGAAGATTTCCTCGCATTTCAGCTCTTCTGCGGTTCTTTTGATAATTCTTGGTATTTCTTCCACTTCCCAGAACTTGCGGAGACTCCTGTCAATATCTATTAATATTATTAGCTGTGTTAGTAGTTAGCTCATTGGTTATATTTCCGCCGGCAACAATCCAACCAAAAGTAGTACTAACGGCTGTTAGTCCACTTGGCAGGTTCAGACTATCGGATAACAATGCTTTAAAGAAAACATCCACTCCCAACAGCACATCAACTTGGCCACGTTTATTAAATGCTGGATCAGCTAACTGCAGCTTCTTTAATAGTTGCAAATCTCCGTCTGACAAACTAAATTGGTCAAGTATTTCGGAAACCTTTGAGGTGATTAACGCCTGCGTTGTAAATGGGGGTTTGCTGTCCATATATTCAATCGTTATTTTAACGGAACCCCTTGTTGTTCCCGTTCTGGTTTCACCTAGTCCTTTGACCAGAATTCTTTGATTGCTTCGATTGAGCCTTAGTTTGTTCATACATGTTTCAGACACAAAGGATGCCTGGGATGCGGAGTCCAATAGCGCTCGGTAAGTATGGAATTGTCCATTAACATCTCGAATTTTTACCAACGCAGTCGGAAGTACGGTTTGCGAGATAGCGGGCTTTATGGTAAGTGCTTGCGATTGAATAATGCTGTTTACACCAGTTTCTTCGTGTGTTGATATGATGGCTTCATGTACTTGTGCACTCGAACGATGGTCATTCTTGGTTGAGTTTTGCTCTGATGTACCATGCAACGATATATGATGTTTTCTGTAACACTGTTGGCATCGTGCTCGTGATCTGCAGTCGTGAACTCTATGGTTCTCATTTAAACAATTAAAGCATCTATTGTTACCTTTTATTGCCTCTGACCTTTCATCCGCGGACATTCCTTTGTATAGATCACAATCGTAAATCCGGTGTCCATCTTGTTTACAAATTGGACAAGTTGCTCCTGATGTTCCTGAGGATGTATCGACAGCGTATGCTCGTGTTGTTGGCGGTCGGCTTGATTGGATCTTCTTGGTATAGCCCTTTAATGAGTCAATCATGTCTATTCGCTTACCAAGGAATGTAAGCAAGTCCGGAAAAGTCGGAAATTCCTTCTCCGCTGTCTCTTGCGCCCAAAGAGATCTGGTTTTATTGTCTAGCTTATTTATTGCTATGTATATCAGCCAAGCATCCCTTTTTTTAGCATTTGAGCCTGGTGCTTTTAGTCCTCTAATTGACTCATCTAATGCATCCGTCAGTTTTCTAATATTTCCAACATACGGTTGCAATATGCTTTGCTGCTCCATTTATGTTTTGATGAAAGCATTAATCGTAGGACGCTTCCTATCGTATCTCTTAATTAGTTTCTGGAACGCCTCGTTGTAATTAGCATCCGTTACTGGAAGATGCCGAATGAGTGATGCTGCCTCTCCCTTCAATAGCCCTCGCAGGTATTGGAATTTCTGTGCCGCCGTCAACCCGCTTCTTTCGTGGATGGTTGAGGTATATATATCGAAGAACGACTGCCATTCCATATACTCGTAATCTCCATCGAATGTTGGAATGCTAATTTTTGTTAACCGAACTTCAATAGATTGCTGCTGCATAAAGCTAATCGTGTGGTCTAGTGGCTGTGCTTTCGATACTGTAACGTTTTGCTTGCGTATAACCGCGTTCAAGGCTGTAAGAACTGTATAATAATTATCTTCAAATTCAGATAGATCGGACTCGACTTCGTCGTTTATATCTTGCATTGCCCTCTCGATCGTTTGGGGAAATCTAATAATAATTTCTGCGCTCTTTCCTGTTTTACATAAATTTCATCTTAAATCCTTTTTCTTAAAATGATTTGCAAATTTTTCAACAACTTGATCATTCCTGACCGACCAGTTTTAAGCCGCCAAATATGACATCTATGTATAAATGGCCAGCTGAATCAGTTACAATAGAATTATATATTAAGTATTTTTGGTTAATTCTACGGAAATCTGTTGATCAATGATTAATGCAATTATCATAGAATTTCTACCAAATCAATAAAGTTATTGTATCTAACTTCGCTACTGCTTACAAAAGTGTCAAAATACTATACAAAAGCAAAGGATATTACTGCAATTAAATTCCATATTAAAGTTTGTTTTGTTTTTTAGGCTTAAATTCAGAGCACCCTGTATTTTATAGAGCCATAATCAAAAAATCTGAGCTTTTATAAGGGAATTAGAAACGAGGAAAAAACGAAACTTTTCATAGTAAAACACCCAAAACATATGGGAAATCACTTTTTTTCCTAAGACAAATTTTTAAATGAAAACGTTACAAATTCTTAATTATGATTTCTGAAATACTTTCATAAATGTTTGAATTTCAACATATATGAATATCGTTCAAGTAAATCGTTTTCATTTTCTTGTAATATTTGATTTATTTAAACCAAAATCACAAATAAATACTTAACCAGATGAACAACTTTCACGTAAACAAAATGTAGCTGAAATAAAATACACAAATTTTAAAGGGGAAATGTTTGTAACTCGAACGAAAGGCTATATAAGATCGTCCAAAAATTAATTATCTCTTTTCTTCCTACAGCATTTAGATTACGAAAAAAAAAATCGAAGGAATCTATAGAAACGAAAAGCAAAAAATAATTAAAAACATAAGCAATGTACAAGAGGCGAAAATAAAATAAAATCTATTTGTGCATTTTGCGTTAGTATTTGTAGTCTTTACGAATGAAAAAGGCGTACTTTATTGGCGAATTGTTGTTGTTTATTATAGATTGATGCGAATGTATGTATCGCCGAAAGTACATATTACGCTATTCCTTTTCTTCTTTCACAAGAATTTTTATAAACAAACAATAATTATTGAAATTTTTAGAACGGCCTGCGTAGCCATAGATGAAATGACGACATACACAAATGCAATATAAGTAAAACTTTGTGTGTTGTGAAAATACATTAGCGAATTTAATAGGGAGGCTTATCGAAATCTCGGTTTTTCAAAAGCTCGGTTTTCAAAATCTCGCTTTTTTAAATCTCATTTTAAAAATTTCGATTTTAAAAATTTTGGTTTTTTGACGAAATTTTTTTTTTTTTTAAATTTTAGTTTTAATTTTTTCTATTGTATGTCTAAATATTTTGCTATTAACGGTTATTGGATGGTTTTTAATATTTTTAGTTAATTAAATTTGCTGGTATTTTTGGGAGCGTATTGAAATTATGATTCTCAAAATTTTGATGTTATCAAAATGATGGCTTTTACAAAATCTTATTTTTTTGAGAACTTTAAAATTGAATTCCCCATTTTCCAGAATTTATAATTTTCAGTTATTTTCATTTTAAAATGAAAAATCACCATTTTTCAGAATTTAGAAAAAGCATAATTTTGAAAACCAAGATTTTTTCAACCAAGATTTAGTACCCAACCACACATACACATACAAATGTACACACACAAATATATACACACCCACATACACATACACATAAACACACAAATTCGCAACCCGTAACAAGAGAGATATATAATCGCAAACGATATAAATCCTGATCTCAAAAGCTTGATTTTGAAAAATAAAATTTCATTAGTTCGGGCAGCTCAAATTAATAAAAATTTATTTTTATAAACCGAGCTTTTGAGAACCGAGATTTTCAAAATCGAGATTTTGAAAAACGAAATGTTGAAAACCGAGATCTTGAAAACCGAGATTTTGAAAGCCGAGATTTTGAAAACCGAGATTATGTAGCCAACCTATTTAATACAACTCGTATGCTAGATAAACAAAATAATAAAAACGATAATTATTTTATTGGGCATAAGGAAATGATAATGAAATTGAACGAATTTGAATGAACAGGGGGCCCTATTTTCGAATTCCACATCCATTTTCCACATGCGGACATCTGTCAAAATTCATCAAGGTTTCAAAAGGAATTCAAAAGGTTCGGAAATTGTAATTCGTATATAAGACACATTTACATTATCCTATATGGGGAATTTCTTCCACCTGCTTATACCCATTCGGAAATATTCCCTTAGTACCAAAAAATTCAATTTTTATGAATTTTGACAGATGTCCACATGTGGAAAATGGATGTGGAATTCGAGAATAGAGCCCCAGGTAGATATTTACATCTCTTTTGTACATAAAGCAAAAATAGTAAAATATTCTAAATAAAGGTGCTATTCCATGAGAAATTTTTACTGAACAGTAAAATTAAAGCAAGAAAAAAATATATATTTGGTAGAGGCGGAATGAAACAAAAAATCGAATCAGTAAAAAAAGATTTGTGTCTGTAGTTGTAACACTCCTCTAAAAAGTATCAAATCGAGAACATTTTATAGGAGTGTCACTAACACACGTACATAAAATTTGTATATGATAGAAAATAATTCTCGCACACACTAATAATTTTAATAGGGGTACAAATTTATGGTGGAGATATTTTTTAATTTTTTATTCTGTGACAGAAATTGTTCGAAAAAATGAAATTCTGATATGAGTATTAATAATATTTAATTTTTTAGATAATTTAGAGACGAATAAAAAATCGAATAATACTAAATACATAATTTTTTTAGCAATTATTGGTTATGTTTTGATTTAATGTCAAGTTTCCCCTTAAAACTTTTGCTATAAAAAATAAAAATAAAACACACCTTGTCCTTGTCTATTATATGGTGTTTGATTTTTATTTTCTCTTTTTGGCGTATTTTACTATTCAGTAAAATTTTCCCATGGAATAGCACCTTAACTTTAGAAGTAAAGAGTGTAAATAGGATAAAGCTATATCATAGGTCGGATATCTCATTCGAACATATGGATGTTAATTTATTTTACTATGTATTTCTGAAATAATGGGACCTATCTCTTTCTATTGGTTGCCACATTTCCATTTTAAAATGGAACAGACATAAGAATAGGTCTAGGCCTACTAAGGTCCTTTTCGATGATGATAATTAATTTCGAGAGCAAAAAAAACGCGTTAAAACTTACAAACACTATAACAAAACGATTTATCAAAAAAAATCAACAAAATAGTACCTACATCAGCTGATTTTGTTTACAAAATATCATTGTGTTGAGAATGTTTTCATTAGGGTTTTTCAGATATTACACACAGGAACAGAATTACACATACTTCTATCCTTCTTGAAAATAAATAATTATTGTAGTTTCAAGAAAAAAAAACTTAAAATTTGCTTCTTGTTGTATGAATCGTACAATAATTGAAACAATATTTTTTGTATTGTGGTCGTTGCAAAATTCGTTGGAATCAAAAAAAAAACACGATATCTGCAAAAAACAAAACGTTAGGAACTCGCATTTAAAGTTTATGTAAATATTTTTTGAGATATTTTGTATTACGTAACGTATTGCATGTAATAAAGCTTGTTATTACATTGAATTTTAATACCAATTTTATGTAATCTTCACTAATCAAAACCGAACAACAACCTAAAATAAAGCTTTATTTCAACAAATACTAAGAGATATGATTTGTTAGTCGAAATATTGTGTTTCCTAAACTTGATAAGTCCTGATATAAACTTATTCACATTTATCTTTAAACAACTTAAGTTTCGGTATCTGAACATATCGTGTTTTCGTTAAACAAAAAATTCTCGATAATTTGGTATGTTTAATTAAAATTAGCTAACCATTGCAGAAGACTGAATAAGTAAAAAAAAAACTAGTTTTTTCCAAATTTATATAATTCTGACTTATAGATGGGTACAGCTTCGCGGGAAAGGCGGCTATTATTACACCCCACCAGTCACGGTATTCATTTCGCGAATATTTTATCATTGAAAAGTTTGTTTAATTCACCAATTTCCAATTGTGTTCCAGATGAATGTAGCAATTTATCAGAACATAAGAGAAGATGGCAGAATCGAAGACTTGATTGGTAATGCACATATCCCTGAATTAAAAGGAAATGCAATACTCTATTTCGCAGGGTACTGTGCTTATAAGGCCGTAAATTGTGAAAAATGCACTCAAAGATTATTAAAATCTGAGGAAGAAAGCACCATTACAATAACGGAGTCATTTTTGCATGAGAAAAATTTTAAAAAAGTTGTCACCCATTATGGAGCTTTAAAGGCGCCAACTTCAGAATATGAAGAAATAGCTCGTATTATTATACAAATATTTGAGCTATGCTACAAGACAGAATGCCATTTTTCCAATATTTGTGAAAAAATCACTAATAAATGCATGCTCAAAATTAAGTTATTGCAACCATCCATTTTCGACGAAGAGAACGATGAATGTACAGGTCATATTAAAAAGATGGTCTCATTTTTTATTTTAGTCCTCACAAGGAGGAACTGTATGTGTTCTGTGCTAAACAGAGAATTCGAGAAACCTCAAAAACGGCCCAAGAAGGGCAAATCGCACTCATCTACAGCCTCGAAAAAATTCAAAATTTTAAAAAACTAAGCAAAAATAAGTAAATAAATCTTTTTGAATTTGAAATTAATTGATACTAGTTATATTGCTTTCGGACGGTATCCTCGCCCACCTTTTATTATTTAACATTTTCATTTAATTTCATGTAATTTTTTTTTCTGAAATCATTGGTTACACATTCCTCAATTTTAAATAAGAAAAATATAAATTTATAATAAGAAATTTTGAAGTTTCTTCAGCATGGAAATGGAATTCTAAAATGATTTTTAACTTAAAACCAAAATGGCCTATAAAAAACCAAAGTGGCCTATATGTAAAGTAGGTGTTGCAGCTAGGCTACAACTGCAAGCTGCATGTGTTACGCTATGGCTTAAGGCACACTACGTTATGTTTCAGTATGTCATAAAAAACGGAAGGACGTTGAAGAAGTTTTGGTTGCTAAAAGCACTATATACATATATATATATATATATATATATATATATATATATATATATATATATATATATATATATATATATATATATATATATATATATATATATATATATATATATATATATATATATATATATATATATATATATATATATATATATACATCTATATATATATGGTATATATATATATATATATATATATATATATATATATATATATATATATATATATATATATATATATATATATATATATATATATATATATATATATATATATATATATACATCTATATATATATATATATATATATATATATATATATATATATATATATATATATATAGATAGATATAATTATACCTTTTTCTATGCGAAAAGTGTTAATTTTTTTCAGGAAAATGTTTGTTGTATCTAATTTTTTTCATAACACTATTACCGCTGCTTACAAATTGATGTAGAATGCTCATTGCATGCAGCTAAACACACAGCCAAACACACACCCTTTTTCCAGATTTGGAATTGGCTGGTAACACTTGGCCGGTTCATTTGAAGAAAGAAAAAACAAAATGCAAAAATATAACGGGATTATTTAAAAAAAATATTGGTTTTACTCTTTTTTTCGTAAAGTTACCAGTAAGCTATTACGGCTTGGCCAATATCGACCTTTATAACCTTCCGCCTCTCTACTGAGATTTTTCGAACTGTTCTTGTAATGTAATGGTAAACATTGTAGGTGATTAGCCAAAGGAACGCTTTTACACGCACAAACCCAATAGTTTTGAAAGTCCCTTGAAGCATGTTGTACAATCTTTAGTCAGCGTCCACAATCGAACTCAGAGACTTGGCCACTGACTGCTCACATGATCAATCACATAACCAGCACCAAAACTCCAGTGGAATGGTAATCAAAATGAAAATACAAAACATTTCCGTGAGCATACTCACGGTTGCACAATATGAGAAAATATATATGTACATAAGAACCGCATGCTAATATTATCCTCAATTACTACTGAAAAACTTATTTAAATGAATTCTTTAAACATCAAAATCGGAAACCTAAACAAATTGAAGTAGAGTTAGAACGAAATTACGTATTATTACGGCAAGTGTGATTTGGAAATTCAAAGAATTATTTTCCTTATTTGCAAATGTATTTATTATAGGTAGGTCAATAACCCGCATAAGTAAATGAAACAACAAAAATAAGAAAATCGTTTGATTCATGATTTTTCCATGGATCAAAAAATTAAAGTCACTAAGCAAGGATAATAAGAAACGCAAGCAAGAATAATTATTATCAAAAATAAAATGGGCATTTGAATAATCAGAACAAACTTTTGTAAATTCATTTTATGAAAAACAAAACAAAAGTATACGTGACATTTTATTAATTAAAATTTTTTTTTAATTCCTCAAAATTCAAAATCGAAAAATTTAACAAAATAAAAAAGTTTACGTCGAATTTGTGTACACACTGGGAAAGTGGCAAGAGATACAACTTGCTACTTATTTTCCATAAACCAAACATTAGCATGGATAAATTCTGTGTAATTAAACAAAAACTGAATATTTACAAATAATCATTTTTTTTAATTGTTGATGCAATTCATTTCAGAATTTCAAGCTATATTCAATAACCTAATCCATTTAACATAATTTTCAATATTTCCCGAGAAAATTTTCATCAAAACCAGTTATCTTAAATCTAGTAGAAAAAAACTTAAATAACAAAAACAATTTATCTTCAAATATTCTATACCCATCTATAAGTCAGAATTATATAAATTTGGAAAAAAACTAGTTTTTTTTTACTTATTCAGTCTTCTGCAATGGTTAGCTAATTTTAATTAAACATACCAAATTATCGAGAATTTTTGTTTAACGAAAACACGATATGTTCAGATACCGAAACTTAAGTTGTTTAAAGATAAATGTGAATAAGTTTATATCAGGACTTATCAAGTTTAGGAAACACAATATTTCGACTAACAAATCATATCTCTTAGTATTTGTTGAAATAAAGCTTTATTTTAGGTTGTTGTTCGGTTTTGATTAGTGAAGATTACATAAAATTGGTATTAAAATTCAATGTAATAACAAGCTTTATTACATGCAATACGTTACGTAATACAAAATATCTCAAAAAATATTTACATAAACTTTAAATGCGAGTTCCTAACGTTTTGTTTTTTGCAGATATCGTGTTTTTTTTTTGATTCCAACGAATTTTGCAACGACCACAATACAAAAAATATTGTTTCAATTATTGTACGATTCATACAACAAGAAGCAAATTTTAAGTTTTTTTTCTTGAAACTACAATAATTATTTATTTTCAAGAAGGATAGAAGTATGTGTAATTCTGTTCCTGTGTGTAATATCTGAAAAACCCTAATGAAAACATTCTCAACACAATGATATTTTGTAAACAAAATCAGCTGATGTAGGTACTATTTTGTTGATTTTTTTTGATAAATCGTTTTGTTTTAGTGTTTGTAAGTTTTAACGCGTTTTTTTTGCTCTCGAAATTAATTATCATCATCGAAAAGGACCTTAGTAGGCCTAGACCTATTCTTATGTCTGTTCCATTTTAAAATGGAAATGTGGCAACCAATAGAAAGAGATAGGTCCCATTATTTCAGAAATACATAGTAAAATAAATTAACATCCATATGTTCGAATGAGATATCCGACCTATGATATAGCTTTATCCTATTTACACTCTTTACTTCTAAAGTTATTTAGAATATTTTACTATTTTTGCTTTATGTACAAAAGAGATGTAAATATCTACCTGGGGCTCTATTCTCGAATTCCACATCCATTTTCCACATGTGGACATCTGTCAAAATTCATAAAAATTGAATTTTTTGGTACTAAGGGAATATTTCCGAATGGGTATAAGCAGGTGGAAGAAATTCCCCATATAGGATAATGTAAATGTGTCTTATATACGAATTACAATTTCCGAACCTTTTGAATTCCTTTTGAAACCTTGATGAATTTTGACAGATGTCCGCATGTGGAAAATGGATGTGGAATTCGAAAATAGGGCCCCCTGTTCATTCAAATTCGTTCAATTTCATTATCATTTCCTTATGCCCAATAAAATAATTATCGTTTTTATTATTTTGTTTATCTAGCATACGAGTTGTATTAAATAGGTTGGCTACATAATCTCGGTTTTCAAAATCTCGGCTTTCAAAATCTCGGTTTTCAAGATCTCGGTTTTCAACATTTCGTTTTTCAAAATCTCGATTTTGAAAATCTCGGTTCTCAAAAGCTCGGTTTATAAAAATAAATTTTTATTAATTCGAGCTGCCCGAACTAATGAAATTTTATTTTTCAAAATCAAGCTTTTGAGATCAGGATTTATATCGTTTGCGATTATATATCTCTCTTGTTACGGGTTGCGAATTTGTGTGTTTATGTGTATGTGTATGTGGGTGTGTATATATTTGTGTGTGTACATTTGTATGTGTATGTGTGGTTGGGTACTAAATCTTGGTTGAAAAAATCTTGGTTTTCAAAATTATGCTTTTTCTAAATTCTGAAAAATGGTGATTTTTCATTTTAAAATGAAAATAACTGAAAATTATAAATTCTGGAAAATGGGGAATTCAATTTTAAAGTTCTCAAAAAATAAGATTTTGTAAAAGCCATCATTTTGATAACATCAAAATTTTGAGAATCATAATTTCAATACGCTCCCAAAAATACCAGCAAATTTAATTAACTAAAAATATTAAAAACCATCCAATAACCGTTAATAGCAAAATATTTAGACATACAATAGAAAAAATTAAAACTAAAATTTAAAAAAAAAAAAAATTTCGTCAAAAAACCAAGATTTTTAAAATCGAAATTTTTAAAATGAGATTTAAAAAAGTGAGATTTTGAAAACCGAGCTTTTGAAAAACCGAGATTTCGATAAGCCTCCCTATTAAATTCGCTAATGTATTTTCACAACACACAAAGTTTTACTTATATTGCATTTGTGTATGTCGTCATTTCATCTATGGCTACGCAGGCCGTTCTAAAAATTTCAATAATTATTGTTTGTTTATAAAAATTCTTGTGAAAGAAGAAAAGGAATAGCGTAATATGTACTTTCGGCGATACATACATTCGCATCAATCTATAATAAACAACAACAATTCGCCAATAAAGTACGCCTTTTTCATTCGTAAAGACTACAAATACTAACGCAAAATGCACAAATAGATTTTATTTTATTTTCGCCTCTTGTACATTGCTTATGTTTTTAATTATTTTTTGCTTTTCGTTTCTATAGATTCCTTCGATTTTTTTTTCGTAATCTAAATGCTGTAGGAAGAAAAGAGATAATTAATTTTTGGACGATCTTATATAGCCTTTCGTTCGAGTTACAAACATTTCCCCTTTAAAATTTGTGTATTTTATTTCAGCTACATTTTGTTTACGTGAAAGTTGTTCATCTGGTTAAGTATTTATTTGTGCCAAAATATTAAAAAAAATTCATAACAACAGCATTCTGGTCAATTTGAAATAAAAGCTTACTACGATGCGTTTGGTCGTTAAGTCAATATACATTACATAGATGGCAGTGATGGCCGTAAAAATTTTGAAAAATCGTACCAAAAATTACCACCTGGGGAAATTTCAAGTTCAAAAATTGTAGGAAAAGCAAAACAAATTCACAAAATATAGGAACGTGTGATAATTTTGCGATTAAATAATTTTTTTTCGTATTTTTCTTTTACCATTTTAGACATCTTACGTACACTAGCAAAACTAAAGATAAATTTAGCAAGTATTATTTTAATTCGTCAGAGCCAACTTTGATGTGTTTTTCAAAATGAAAGTTCGATAAAAATATTTTAGAAATAATTTAATTTTTACTATTTCTGCAATTAATATTTACTTAATACCAATATGGCCTTCTTGTATATTGTTCTTAAGGATATGTAGAAAAATTTTATATAAACATTTTATAATATTTTTGGTTTTTTCATTGAAAAACTTGAAGCTAAGAAACACCATTTTTACTATGGATTCCTATGGAAATCAGTGAAAAGTTATACCACTAAAAAAGCTTCTAAAAAATACGTCATTAAGATTATGGCTCTATACTCTAGAAGGCTCTGTTAAATTGCGTTAAACCTGGACTACGAAGCTCTGCATTAACAATTGGCTATCTTCCAAAAAGTTCCGAACGTCACTAGATTCGAAATTTTAAATTATTAGTCCGAAATTTTCCAAACCTTTACAAATAAGTTTTATTTGTTAAATTATAGGAATTTAGGGAGATATGAAAAAATTCGAGAAATGGAGAGAGAGGGTAATTACGCTTACAATTACTTTGTGGAATCTTATAAAAATTGGAGATAGCTTCCGAGGCTCATAGGCTCAGAGGCTTGAATTTTTCTTTTCTAGC